>KK499766.1:3476859-3913333 GCA_000688715.1 Glossina pallidipes
TATATATATATATATATATATATACATACATACATACATATTTGTATATATATATATATATATATATATATATATATATATATATATACATACATACATATTTGTATATATACATATATATATATATCAGTAACTCATCACATTATTCTTAAATACTTTTAGGTTGATATATAAAAAAAAAAAAAACTACAATAAGTACAAGTACTAGGCTTCTGTCTCATCATCAACGCCTGCCGCTAATTCTTCCGGCGAACGTAAATCGATGGCAAACTTTTGACGTGTCGGCGTAATTTTATCATTTTGAATTTCACCATTCTCTCGAACACGTCGCGAATAATCCTGAAAAGCGGCTGCCAAAGCATAGGTCAATTTCCGAGCCATAGCACGGCTATCGCAAACGAAAGCATGCACTTCGAACGGATGCGAACAATGATCGTCTTTGACTAAAATCATGGCAAATACCCGGGTATAGACTAGATCCTGTACACCATACGATATCGTATCGATAGGATAATTCCAATGATTAATGCTCGGTTTGGGTGAAATAATTTCCAAACTGACTCCCTCGACAGAAACTTTCAACTCGCAAATAGGTAAAGTCTTATTTGGCGGTAGATTTTTTGCAGCCCCTACCATTATATCGACTGGACGACGTGTATACTTAATGCCCCATAAACCACGTGCCACCTCCGAGCCGATGTATTTAACCTGTTTAATTAAAAATATGAAAGCAAAAAAAAAAAAACTTTTTGTAGTTAAAACGAGAGTTCATATAGAATGAAATTTTAACGATTACATAAATATATGAAACTAAAGTGAGATCAGTTTGTCAACGTTGACCCTATGTTCATTTCCGTTCGTTCAACGGAAGTAATAATAAAATGAATATAAAAGTAGTGTTTATGTACGCATTAAATTTACTTGTAGCTCGTGTTTATTTATTTATTTATTTATTTATTTTTACAAGAAGTAACCAAGCATGACTTGGCAGCCTATAGTTGAAGTAGTGAAAAATTCTCAAAATTCAAATTGAAAACTCTATCAGTTAAGGCAAGTGGAATGATAATAGAAAATTCTTCTTTTCTTTTTTACTTATAAGTTTACTTACTTTAAACGTTATTGGCAAGTCGTTTATCGCTACTTGTGCATCGTTGCAATCGTCGGTTTTATTGGAAGCCATTATGATTTTATTAAATAAATTTTCTAAATTTTTTTGCTGCAAGTCTTTAGCTTTGGTGCCAGTTGACGAACATTTGGTTGGTGGCTTTTCCTTATGTAACTCTGAAAAGTTAAAAGAAGAAAAAAACATGTGACAAAAAGCACAAAAAGCACTATAAATAAGTAGTGTCTTGGATAGATAAACAACTTCGTTGCACCGTTCAAACCAAAATCGAAATGCATTCAAAGAAAACTGAAAAGCACAGACCTTCCCACTGAAACTGAACAATGCATTTGTTAATATGTATGAAGAAGAAGAAAAAAGGCACCTGAATATAAAAATGTAATATCAGAATGGCTCTAGAAGGATGCTTTATAATGACATTAAAGATGGAACTAAGAAAAACTTTCGCTTCCTTCGTCGGCAGGTACCTTTTGCAGCCAAAGGAGCGAAATTCACGACAATCAGCAAAAGATAAAGCAGGCGGTAGGTGATCCACATCACTATCATCTCTTTGCCGTTACCTGGAGCGATTAGAAAAAAGAAAGTCGGTAAGGTAAAAAAGAACCAAAGTTAGTTATGATACAAGTGCGGACTATTTTGAATGTAAACCACGTGGCGCTCGATAACTAAAATAATTAATGCGTTCACCGATCACAGGAAACTGTTAACGATCGTACATTATTGCTTTAATCAATGTTATCTTTGTACAAGAACAGAAAATTTTCGAATGGGTAAGTCATTCGAAAAACTCAGCATTAGTGGGATATGACGTATTTAGAAAACATGTTATAAAAGTTGGAATTTTTCAGATTCGTTTTTCTAATTTTCCATCAGAATTGTGCTATAAAGCATTAGTTTCTCGCCAGTGGCATCAATTAACCCGTATAACGTATAAAAGGGCGCCAGGAGAGATTTACCAAAAATTTCATACTGCATTTGCAAAATCCAGCTTGCAGTGAGAGACTCCTTAAAGTATGTGCATATAATATATATAATGCTAATGCTCTATAGCACAATTTTGATGGATAATTAGAAAAAGGAATCTGAAAAATTCTAATTTTTATCACTTGTTTTCTGAATACCCCACTGAATATTTTCTGAATATCCCACTAATATATACCACTATACATATATACGTATATACATATACACATACATAAATATTCATATACATATATATGTACATAATGTATGTTTATATGATCCCTCCGCATGTGGTTGGTTTATCTATAGATGCAAAAATTACTAAACACCGTTGCGACTGTCTCTCTCTCTCTCTCTTTCTCTCTATTTCGCTCTCTGCAACTATGTTCACCCTTTTTATAACGTTGAAGGTCTCATTTCTTTATCATACTTAAGGATTCAATATAAATTCCATCCAAATACTTTTAACACCATATTGGACCCGTTATGATATGATAAATAAGTCAACAGCTGTCGTTATCTTAAAAAGCGCCCATTAGAAAGGAAAGTAAAGTTTTTCAATTACGTTTACTTTCTTCATATACCATTCACGGGCCATATTGATGGCGTGTGTTCGTAATCTATTAATATATATACATGCATATAAACAATAAAAAAAAAAAAAACGATGCATAAATATGTTGCATTTAAACGGTCGAAATGCAAGTTTTGCCTAAAGGAGCAAATAATTTTTTTACATTTTTTTTTTTTAATTTTACAGTAATAAATTTATATAATAATTAACACATTGCCAATTAATGATTTCTTTTGCTTTAAATTTTCTTTTTTTTTTTTTTTTGTTTACTGTTTTATAAACACTAAGAGAAGAGAAGGACTACGTAAGTGAAGTTGATTGAGCAAAATTCGCGTATATTATCGTTTGTTTACCCTGATACACACACAGCTTCAATTTGCAAGCGGAAAGGACAGGCTTACAATAATTGAGATAAATTTTCCGAAAAAGTGAAGAATTTCAACACAGTTCACATCGATGTGAAATTTATCGTAATATTTTCACTTGGGTGCGTGTGTATATGTGTGAATGAGTGTACTATATATATCACAACGTTTAAATTTGCATGTTTACCTGTTGGTGATGAATACGTCAGCTTAATTCTAAAGCTTGTTTTTCTTATTTTTTTTCTTTTGCTTTTAATTAATTTTGATTTTTACGCATAAAATTTAAATTTAATTTCTTTTTATTGTGAAATTATATCACTTCTTTTTGCCTTTTTTCGTAAGCAAATTTATTTAATACGATGTTTTTTTTGTATATTTCTTTTAAATATATGCGTGCATGTAAACATTATGTTAACATACAACAAAATCACAAATGTCTAGCTTAGCGAGCGATCCGACATTGCTGTTTTACACTACTCACTTATGAGGCAACTGCAAGTATTGTTTTCGTTGCTCTATAGCTTGCGCGCAGACGTAAAAGCTTATGTGAATGTTAACATGCCGTCACAGTTACCACGCTGATTACTACTGTGATGAATGGAGTTTTACTACAGGTTAAAAATAAAAAACAATAAAAAGAGAAATGATAGGAGAATATAAAAAATAAAAATAAAAATAAAAAACAATACAAAAAAATTGCTCTATTTAGCTCCGGGTATTTGCTAAGTTTTGATGTTATTATTGTTACTACACTCGGGCAACTAAAATGTAACTTTTCGAAAATCCCCCAAACAAAGAGGGTATGTCAGAATATGATGCATATAATGCATAAGCGGAACACATATACACACATAAACAGACAGACAGACACACACATATATATATATATATATATATATATATATATATGCACATGTGCATATACAAAGATATATAGCCAAACAGTAGCATATACATACATAATAGATGCCCATTCATGATCATGATGATAATGATTCAGTTTCACAATCGGAAATAAAATAATAATAAAATAAAACAATACTACAAGAAACTTTCATGTATACACGTTTTTCGAAGCAAATCTCGAATACCCTACAGATAATTGATATTGTGCTTTAAGCAATTCGCAGATCATTGGTGAAAATATTTTGAAATAAAATTGAAGAACTTTTGTGTCGGCAGACGATTACGATTATTATTGAATTTGCTGAGCGGATTAATGTCTTTTGAGAAGAAAATTTTGGCATTCTATGAATCGCAACATCAAGTGGACGTACGCACACTTAGGTCGATATGGAAAAAATGCATGCACTCCTTTCCTAAAGTTGCCTCACTTTGATATGAATATTTTCTTTTATTTTGTTTCGCATTATTTTTCACGTTCCACATTGCCACAGTTGATCACACTTAAACAATGGAGGCAAACTGTCAAAAAGTTTTTTTTTTTTTTTTTTTTTTTTTTTTTTTTTTTTTTTTTTTTTTTTCTAATTACAAGAAGTTATGTTCAGCTTAAGTCGAATCTTGCGCAGCGATTGAATCTGTCCCGCCATTCAAAATGTCGTCAGGAATTGAGTGACTTTTGCGTTTTACATGATCGTCACGCCTAACGTGGATCCGCACTGCAGTGGACATAAAAACTTGCCTTTTCAATTGCGACAATTCCCCAATAGACAAAGATGGGAACGTATCAAGAAAATGTTAGAATTTAATTCTTTTTATTCCTCGTGATACTCTTACGGCCATGAACTAAGCATATTATTATTATTAGTCTAGATCGCTCGTATATTTATGGGATGGTGCGTGCACGATCATAGGAAACTGAAAGCTCTTGAATTCGGGATGCGTATGATATCGATGATCACAGAAAGCTGACGGAGTCATCACATGTCTACATTCTGATAAGGTAGTGAAATGAAGGGAGCCAAGTTCCTTGAACGAAAATCTCTTTAAATACAATTTCTTGTGTGTTTTTGTTCTTTTCTGCATTTCTTTGTGTTACAAGCACGATGATATATTTTATAAATGATAAATAATAAAAAAAAAAAAAAAAAAAAAAAAAGAAAAAAAAAAGTACACAAACAAATAAAAATAGTAATAATAAGAGATAAAAAAGTTTAGATAGTCTTTGCACACGTATTGCATGTTCACTTATTTGTTATTAAAAAGAAGCGAAGAAATAAGAAAAACTTTAATAATAACAACAACAATAGAGAATGAATCAGAGAATATGACACTTTGTGGCATTGACGAGACTTATGGTTAATACAGAATAAAGATGAGTGTGAGCACGAGACGTAACATAGTCGTAATTTCTTTAATACACGACACAATGTATATATAAACTCTTGCTGATAGACGATAAAGAGACAAACAAATCCATAAGTAAATGATCGTAAAATATAACGGTTGAGGAAGAAGGTACAGCTTATAAGTATTTATGTCAAATCGCGGTTAATTACAATATTTATACAACATGTCAGACAACAATATCAGACGTTTAATAAGTTCATTGGATAGCAAAAACCTTAATCACTTTTATTGAAGTTTCCCTAGGTACACATATTGTGTTATGGTCACAGTTCATGGTATTGTGTATGAACTCAACTCAACTACATCGTTAAATTGCTTTGTTATAGTGAAAGCCAACATTATATGGATGTGGTTCACCACCACCTCTTAAATTGGAAAATGGGATTTGAAAATCTTTTTTATTACGATATCACTTATAATTTGAAGTTTAATCGTGTTTTAATTGCTTAATTACTTTCGACTAATTTGTTTACTTTCTTGTTTAATATTATTATACTTTAAATGGATATTTTTTATTGTTATTAATTTTCTTTTCTTTTGTTTTTTTACTGCTAATATATTAAGTTTATCATGCCGTTTGCAACGATGCAAAATATTCAGAGAAATCAAATTTTCCGTGTGCATGAGTTCGTTCGCCGGCGTATTCGCTACTCGAGCTGTTTATCATTTCAATTGTATGTCTATCTGTCTGTCTCTTCATATCTGTGAGTATACCATGTGCGTAAATGTAACCGTCATCCTTTCCATCTAACCGTATGAATGTGTGAATTTTGAAATTCCGTTTCGCATATCACGCTTGTGTACGGTTGTGTGATGCTTAACATAATTAAACATAATTAAACATAAAATCAGGACCGGTTTATAGATCTCGATATTGAGTGAACTCGACCATAATTTGAATATGTTGAACTGTTACACTTTATGAGTCTTATAGTGGACATCAGTCTAAATTTGGGTGAATTGTCAATTAGAGGCTTGCAAATGTTTTAGGAGAAGTTATTGCGGGTAAAAGGTTAAGTGAATATTTGATAAGGTGAATAAGCGTAAAAGACTAGCTTGACGACCGCTATGCTCCCTTTTTGGTACATGTATTTTTCTTTTATATTCTCCTCTTTTTCTTTTTCCTTTTGTTTCAAATTTTTCTTTTCTTTCAGAGAAAAGAAAGAACGAAAAACGGCATGAACGGACTCCGCTTGTAGCACAAATTTTCTCATTACCGTCCAACCGTTGATGGCAATCATTCTGAAAATCTCTGGAAACGGTGAGCAATTAACACCAATCGGATCACTAATAATATTCTCGTCTATGGCGTTTATATGTGGAAGAACACTGAAAATTTTAATTTAAATTTGTATAAAATGATCACGATGTTTGTAGTGCAAGTATTTGTTAGGGAACTTTGAAAAAAAAAAAAAAAAAAAATTAACAAATTAATTATTATAATTATCATTATGATTATTACAACTAATTTTGCCCGAGAAATAAATTCTAAGACCAAAGGCTTAAAGCGCCAGCATCTAAAGGCTATCGGTTTTATTGCAGACTCTATCACAAATAAATAAAATTTGTTTTATAATTATGTTATTCTTTTTATTTAATCAGTGTAACCAGTAGGATATGAAAAGTTGAAATGCCAAAAGAAACTGGAACAAATGTCGCGACATTACGTCGCAAAGAAGCAAACATAAATAGAACGTAGATCAAAGATAATTCTTTTTTTTTCATTCTTTATAAATTTTTAAGAAGAAGAAGAAGAATCAAGAAGTGAAAATAAATGAAAGATTTGTTATACACGAATGATTCATATATAAATAGATATCTTAGATAAACGTAAATTATTGAGATAATTTGCCCGTCCATTCGCCTGTTTCCTGTTATTATTCTGTGAAACTATAAAAATTAAGATGAAAACTTCGTGCTCCAATTGAAGGGAGTAGAGAAGATTCAATTAACTAATTACATTTCCTATGCACCGTTAGGTAAAACTCTCTTCTCATTTAGTGCTATTTCCAATACTCCTTAAATGAGCTTTGTGCCACTGGACTATAAATAACTTAGGGGATTAGAGGTGCTTCCAAAACACTATATAAGAAAGAAACTTCTCTATAGCAATTGGAGATGAATCATTTCGCAATAAGTTACTTCACTGAGACCACAAACACCTTTGGTCAGAAATTTGACCACGAAACCAACTAAGTTAGCATATGTAAAATTCTCTGCTTTTTATAAACCTTTCGAAGCAAGTCGAGAATGCCATGTTCTGTACCACAATTATTGCAAATTCTATTAAATTTTTCTTAACGAGGTAAATTTTATAAATTCTCAGCTATATAATGCGTCTTTATTCTATGAAGGATGGACAATCATTCTTTGCTTCCATTAGGCAGCTTTTTATGTGAATCCATTTCGTCAATTGTAAAATTTCCATTACTACATTTAATGATGAGCACAAAGATATCCGCCTAAGATTGTTTTTATATTGTTACATATAAATGCATGCATAGTTTGGAGATTGTACGCGTGCGTGTAGAAAATATGTACATCTTATTCATAGGGGAATATGTATTAAAAAGTTTTCCAACTTTCAAGTTAACCAAGTGCCGCTCTTTCTTATATGCGTATACACGTGTGTGTGCAATTGAATAAAAATGAAATTTTCATTTCTCTCACATGTGATTATTCAACGCGAGGAAAAATTTATGTAACAAACAGATCAGAGATAGGCAAGAAAATTTTTATTCGGTTTGCGGCGCATTATGGATATCCGTCGCTTTAAACTGTTCGGTTTGTTAATAGCGTTTAAAGTAAATTTCGGATCCTGTAAGTCTTATGACTTCTTGCAATAAACATTGACTTAAAAAATTCGAAAAAATTCTTATATCGGCTAAAAATGTCACCCCGTTTAAGAAAAATTATGGTGTAAAACGGTATAAAGTTTCGAATATAGCAAGAGTAAGGCTCACTGCGTTGTATATTGAAAACGTAATTGACATTTAAAGGTGATGTCATAATGAAAGTATTTGCACATATCCAGATATTCATATAAATGTATTCATAATGAAACCACTATCCATGTATTTGCACATATCCAGGTATTCATATAAATGTATTCATAATGAAACCACTATCCATGTATTTGCACATATCCAGATATTCATATAAATATATTCATATATGTCTATTATTAGACAGTCATATGTTCAAACATTCATCATGCGTATCACGTATTTACATATTCATATTTTCATATTTTACATATTCCTATAGTATCTATACATGCATATTTTCATATATTCACATATTGTTGCGTCCACACGTTCAGTTATGCGTTCATATATTCATACGTTCATATTCACACATGGTGCACCCATGCGTTCGTGAATAGATTTACATATTCATAATTTTATATATTCACATATTCACATCTTCATATATTCATCTATTATAGATTAACATATTCATATATTCATAGTTTTACATATTCATAGTTTTACATATTCATAGATTCATATATTCATATATTCACATATTCATATATTCACGTATTCATATATTCACATATTCATATATACATTATTTTACATATTCATATATTTCGATATTCATTTAATCAGGTACTTCGATAATAATAATAATAATAATGTATTTCCATAATAATACATTCACACATTAAAATATTGAGCATGCATATCATATATTCATATATATATGAATTTATATTTCTACATTCACACATTCATACATATATGCATTGATGTATTCACATATTCACACATTAATAGAGACATTCATTCGTATATTCATACATTGACGCACTCGTGCATTTACGGATTCATCTATTCACCCGTTCATATGTTCACGCGTTCATTCGCACTCATGTAATTCCCCATTCATGTAGTCATACATTCATATATTGCTGCAGACTTTATGACAGAATTTTTTGCCAAATACCAGTTCGGTTTGTAACACTCTGATATCATTTTTATATATCCATAGAGAGTCTGATTTTACTGAATGATCATAGAGCCAGTTGGAGCGTTATTTTGAAAAATCTGTATACAATTTCCTATATAGAATATATAGCAAACAACATGATGCAGTTAATATGTTCACCGATAGATGAGCCATAATGTGCAAACATTATTTCTTTAAATAGGTGGTATGTTGAAGTTGTCTATATCCGCTTCCTACTTATCGCATATAAGATATTTATTTTATGTTTCTTTTTTATATGCCACCAAAGATTATGTTAATCAAGTGCTTCTCTTTCGAGGCTTCTACAATTATTGTTATAGTATTTTATCAAATAGAAAAAAAATTTGTATTAACCTTAAAAACTTTTGTTCAAGACGTGTGAGTTATATATAGAAGACTTAATACTCGCATCTAAAGTAAAAGATTCAACATACGTTGGACAATGAAAAATTATATTAAATTATGTCTACCTTTGTTAGCCCGCTATAATACAATTACTTTACGATGTGTAGATTCTAAACGACTTTAGATTCTAAAACGACTTAGGTACCATTCATACCTTCTCTCATCTCTTATTATAGTATTCATAACAACAACAAAAATGGTGATTAACAGTTGTTCGGGTTACGGCAGATGTTGACTTAGTACAATCATTTACTGGCACCATTGCAGTCGCCTAATTTAAATGAAATTCACACACACAATTCACATACCCCTTAATTCTCGCAAGTGCAATGCTTTCCAATTTTCATATGTATTCCTATGTAAGACCTGAGCATTCTAGGTCTATCTCAAGACGAGCACAATGTTTTTTGTTTAAATTTTTCTTCTGCTTTCAAAATTTGCCACAAACCTCATCTACGCAAGCCAAAGTCATTTGATAGAAATTGTTTTGCTTAACTTTTATTACATTATAAGATAACAGTATCTCAGTGAAACATCGATAAGAGCGTCATGCGTTCGAAATGAGAAAAAGTGAGTTTACGAAAACCATATAAAAGACATCATAAAATATATCCACAGCAACGGCTATGTATATGTTATTTATTTACGAGCGAAAACGCTTTGAAGAGAAGAAGAAGGCAGGCAACTCATCAGTCTGGGCTATCAACCGCTTTAAACAAATATATACACAACGTTAATGTATTCGTTTTAGAACAGATCTTCTTCAGATAACTACCAGGTCATATAAGTACATTAGAATTGGGAAAGACTTTGTTAAATCTGGCCGTTAATTTTACTCTCGTATTTCATTTGGCCCGAGGAGGATTACTTGTACCAGGTTTTAAATGAATATCCCCTACACGCTGTAAGCTATAGCGTAAAGTCTATTGTGGATGTGTAAATAAATGTTGGGAAATTTTTCAGAAAAGTTTTAAACGTTCCTCGTGAATGTTTGGGTCGTAGGTCAAAGCAATTTTCTCTATAGATTACGAAGCGTAAAAGATTGAGTAACAATGGACAATGTGCACGTTACTGTTACCCGTCAGCAAAGAATGATTCGGAAAATTATAGACTGGTATTCAATTGTTGCTATTGTTTGCTACGTACTCGAACGCTAATTTTCCTTTTCTTGCGGACACATATATCAACATACGCGTACGCTTTAGCGTAAGCGCATCGCCTATACGCAGGTATGCAAGATTCGTTTTCGTTCATATAACTTACGTGGATGTTGTGATGTATGCCACCATATACAGTACTTCTACATTGGGTTATGCATTGACGTTTCCAAAACATGAATGTTTGTATGATAGTGTGGTGTGGATGCCAGCCTAAATTCCTCCATTTTCCTTCAACTTATTAAGGCGTTTATAGAGTTCACGGATAACATCTCATATTCGTATATTATGGAATATTAGAACCCTGCACTGACTAACCTTGAACTGTTTCGTATGCGTTCATTCAAAACAACAAATACTTTCACACACCTTCATACCTCATATATTCCGCTCGCTCATTCTATAAAATAAATACACAAGCACTATCAAAATCGTTATTCATTTGATCTTCTTCCTTATGGTTGACAAACAATTGTTAACGCAACGCGGTATGGAAACAACAACTAACCGGAGCATGCTTGGTTTTTCGGACTTAGCTCACCCGAAGTGATACAAAGTAAACATATGGATATCTGATAAAAAGAAGAGAGAAATCTAAATTTCTTGAAATACTGACAAAACATCAATACATAGATAGATTTTTTACCTCCCGGCTTTTTCGTCGCACTCTCCATTGAATGCGCAATACAAACGCACTTCTGTACAGGGGCCAGTTTACAGAACTCAATATCGAGTACGTGCTTGATACGACAGTCATTTTTGTTTTGGTTTCGATGTTCGCTTTGTTCGGTAGCTGTCATATATCTAATCATTTTCAGCCAATAAAAGCACATGTTCGTACTTCTGTACTTCCTATTTATTTATATATTTTTTTCAATTTATTATTATTATTATTGTTCTTGTATTTATACTAATTTTTTGGGTTATGGTTCCATTTTTTGCTTATGACACCATTTTCCGCTTTTGATTTAACTTTTTGGCTTACGAATCCTGTCGGTCAGTCTAGAACTTAAAGACCCTCATCCCCTTGGCTATGCGGTAGCATATTTGTTGTCATTCTCTTTGACACGAATACGTGTTGTACGTTGGTGTTGAAATTTTGGCCAGCTTTTCTTCTACATAATCTTCTACATATATCGTACACCATATATTTTATTGGTATATTACGTTTGTGCGAGTGTATGTAACACCCAAAAAAATTTTGGGATAGGCTAACCTCTTAGTATAGTAGTCGATCCAGCGTTTTGATTTGTCTGTCCATTTGTTGTCTATATGGGCACACTCGCGTTCTATGCCCTGAGAACGGATAGTCTGCTCAGTAATGTGGTATAACTTATGGACGTTATAGGGCACCTGACCTGTAACAGTCCTTACATGCTATTAATCCCGATATGTTAACAAGCTTCAAGTTTTGTCATTTTATAATGAAACTTGGTCCTGCAGTAAGCTTGAATCATATACGTCTACTTGTTAGACCCCTTTCTAAATGGGCCTGGCTGTGAAAGTGAGCCTTTATAACGTATATTATTGTATTAAAAAAGGTGGTCGCCCTTACCCGAATATAAAGTCTTGTCTTGTTTTTTCCGCGGAGTTTTTAGTAAAATTGAACGCTGGCTAAGTAACATAACGCAAGCGTCACCTTTCTTGGCTATGGAACTCGATCTATTTAAAAATGTGCAAAAACTTGCATAACTGACACTTGCACTGTTATGTAAAACTTAGAGATGTTATTTTCCGCATTCTGTCGTACTCGTTACGTTTGCTCTTACAAAACATTAAGAAACTATCCGAATTACCCTAAAGTTCAGAGCCAACTTTTTGCCTCAACTAGTGAACGTGTCATGTATGACATTATATTTTGCAGACAAGAGCGTCCCAAAACAATACTTATTTCCAATTTTTGATAATAGGGCTCGCGCTAACCAAAAAGAAGAAAACAAAAATATATTGTTGCAAATTATTCAAAATAAGTAAAGCACAGGTATATGTAGAAAATGCTTTCCGGTGACCGGGACCACAACAATCAGAGCAACGCAATCTTTTTAATTAAGCACAATTTCATTGCTATTGTTTTTATGCCGTACATTACTTATAGTATAAGACATGTTAAATTTATGCAGATGCATGTGTAATACATGGAGGGATTAAGATCAGAATCATCCTCGTATAATATCGGCGGATTCATAATCACATTTGCCGACCTCTCTCTATCCGTCCGATATCAGTCCATGTGAATTTGTGTTCAACCAAGAGGTCGCAAATTTTAGAATATTCCAAGCGTGGTGCTTTGATCCAACAACGAATCCTATTGAAAATTGATTTGTGCATTGTATCATTTTTACGATGACTCCCATAAAACGCCTTCTTTTGAAAACTTCGCTATTTTCAAAATTTCTCGACAAAATTCGCCGATTAATAATATGTCAGTCTTTTAAGTTTCTGTCAAGCAATTGAATCGAAGGTAACAATTATTTCAATCTTCTTTCGTAGAAGGTTTCTAATGGAAATTAAGTCCTTGTATGGCAAGAAGATAAAAAACAGTGTATAGTTATTGGTATTTTACCTTGAAAATAACTGAAGACTGACTTGTACTAAACGAAGCTATGTAGGGTATTTAATGATTGACTCTTGCCGGCTATAATGTTTGTATTATACTTGTGTGTGTGTTTAATCAAATTCAAATTAATTTCGCGCGGTAAAGCGAATGCACACAAATGGGTCAGTGAATAGTGTCGAACAAAGAGTTAACTATCTAACTGACGATTTGGTTAGTTGGTTAACTTTTTCTTTAACCTTCAATTTCGTCACATTTATCGTCAGAATGCGGCTATTTACTTGTTGTTTTGTTTTTCATTGTTCTTTTCAGTGTTGACTGCTTCTTCATTGGTAAGCGTTATTTTTTTTTAATTTGTCTTTTGGTGCTTGTTTTATAGTTTATTGTGGTCTTATTTTTACGCTTTGTAACTGAGGCACAGAAGTTTTGTTACTCTGCTTAGATAAGTGTCTTTTTAATTAGCGTGAGAATTGAAGTCAATTAAGTAATGTCCGTCTGTCCATCAGTTTCATCGTTTGCTTAGCCGTTTGCGTGCTAATGGAACTGTGTACCAATGAAAACTTAAAGCAGATAATTGGAACGCATAGACAAATACACATACACAAACATACGCACAATGACTGTTCCTAACAGTTTTTGGTGCACAACGAATGCTGTCGCACTGTAAGCCGCAATTACATGTACAACCGAAAGAAGTGTGCTCATGCGATTCGTGTTTATATGTATAGATCGATAGATAGATTAGATATGCAGATAGCGACTATAAAGGGCTAGCTAATCATCGCTCCATAGCGGTGTCCAAAGTTCTAAGTCAAAATGCGTTTTAATGCGTTAAAAGTTTGAACTTCGGCTTTACGTACATTATTCTTAATGCAAAACGACACACATACAACCGTGCAGACGACTATGAAATATATTTTAACATTCATTCAGGTATGGAAATGTATGTAACGCATATGCGGTACGTAGTACGATTGTGGACAATGGTTCGTACCTTTGCATAGATATTTATTAAGCCAAGAGTTTGCCAGAGAATGACTATAAAAGAGATCGAACGATTGGCAAAGCGTCAAATAAGCCTGACACAATATATTGATATTTAATTTAGGTGACGGATACCTATGAAGCGTATATTGTTGACTTATTTGTTTAATTTTAACACTGGAACTATTGACGTTTTGCGTACACGTATTTCTACCGTTATGGGTAATTTTTACCCCGCCCTTTTTTGTGATATCACTAAAGCGGCAGCTGATATCTGGCATAAACATCCTTCGATCAATTAACCACAAACAGAACTAAAAACGAAATGCAACTTGTCCATATACACGCCCACGGTTGATTAGAAACTAAACAACCTCAAAGAAACGCCTACTTTTTTTACATATTTTCGCCTATAACTTTTGATACAGTAAAGGTATATACAAACATCTGCTACCTACGTCTGTTACATCAAAACCGCTTGCATATTAAGATGAAAAATGGTCCTGATCGGGTTACTAATACATACACATATAACGATAAAATTTTAATTCTAATTTTCTTTGCAATTTATTTCTAATTTATTTGCAAGCGGGTGGTGAAAATGCTAAGGTGCGTTAGAATAAATTGCAAAATAAGTTGGAATTAAAAGCTTGTCGTCAATTGTGGCCGCGTTAATAGCCATACCTATTGAGACCATTTTGGACTGACGAACACTTAGGAAGCAGATTTTTGCATATATCTTCACAGTATCGAAAGTTATAGATAAAACTATGGAGACAATTCGTCGTATTTCCCGATTGCCTAACCTTGCAATCGATCAAAGTATGTCTGCGCCAAATTTCGCGTTCCCATGTTAATGTTTGCGTCTGTGGCGATTCCATAAATTTTGCCGTTTAAAGTGACCCATGACTGTAGGTATAGGTCGCCGGTATTTCGAAAAATAGACCCCGTGGACAAAAACGGATTAGTAAAATTTAAAGATGATTTTGTGATCTCTTTTTGTTAAAGTCAAACGTTCCAAAAGGTAATATTCACCCACGCGGTAGTTCTGGTGTTAAACCAAGCTTTGAAACGTATTCGGCTCAGAGCTGATCATTCAATATTTCTTTAGTTTTGCTATTTTAGAGGGTACAAGTGAGTGAACGTCACAGAGGATATCAGAGATCGACCAAATTCTTGTAACACACAGTGATATACATCCGAGAGAAAAGATTCTTAGCATGAATGAAGAATGAAATCGATGTAGAAATGTTCGTCTATCCGGTTGGTGGTTTGTCCATCTACCGAAATCGCGATTACGATGTTACATTTTTATCTGCGAAGATAAAGCTGGTGCCGTACCATTGAGATTTCTAGCATAATTTTTCCAAGTACTTCTTAATAAAGTCTCGATCTCGTTGCTCGGTTGAGTTGGACCAAGAGCTTACTTCATAATTAGCAATAACCCATTTAAACGAAATGCTTGGGGGAAGGGGGGCATGGGAACGTCATATAATTCACGTTTAAAACTTGAGATCTTACGAGGTGCTGGCAAATCGCACATTAATACGACCTTATATTACAGCCTATGATATTTGTTAATACATCCAACTGAAACCAAATGAAAGTGCTTCCTTACTGGACAAATTTCGAAGCATAACAAAAAAATTGTTTTTTTTTTTTTTTTTTTACATTAAAAGTTCACATCACATATGCATGATGTTATATGTAGGTGTCAATACTCTATTAGGTAAGTGGAAGCGAAGCATTGTTCACGCACGCAGACATACATATGCACAATATTACATTCTCGCAGCGCACCCGACAAATATGAATACTTAATGTGGCCGATATATCCGAGAAATGTGTACTTTTGTGCGTTGCAAACGTCCTGCAAAACTTAATATATATTACATGGACGTGTTCGTATCTCAACATAAATACTTGTAAGATTTGCATGTAGGGAAATGATTTTTCTTAATAATTTTCTTTTCATATTTGCTTCAAATTCTATTGTTTATGTACCTTAACGCGTACTATTTAGACTTTTTGTTGTTTATTTACGTTTGTATGTAATGTTTTACGGGACTTTTCTGAGTATTGCTATTAGTAGGAGTACTTTTCTTTTTTAAACCGTTTTACTTAACTCTACTCGACTGATGATACCGCGCACACCTGTTTAGTTCAGTAAAAAATGTTCAACTATTTCATAGTACTTTTTGTGTTTTCATTTATTTATCGTTATCGTGGTCGGCGATTTTGTTTGCAATTGTAGTGAAAAGCTTTATATATATATATATATATATATTTTATAAAACTTTAGTAGATAATAAGAAAATGCGCACAATTCACATTAAAAATATATTTATAAAGGAAGTCGTTTTGCATAACAATAATAATAACATTTTCGTAAGATAGGGATTTAACGGTTTGTTTAAATGTATAACATGAAAACATAACATATGAGAGACATTCAAACTGATATTAGAGAAATAGGTCAGGTTAAGATTTTCCTTATCTTCTTTTTCGTCTTATTATTTCGTTATTATGTGCAACACTGACGCCATATTTTCATAAAGCGTTTGTAATCAAAACTATTCATAGCATATTTTATGGCAAAACAGGTGATGTTTTCTAATATTGGAAAGCTGAACGAACATTGCATATATTAAACACGAAAACGGTTGAGAGATGGCTCTGCTTTTCTTCTCGTTACCTTACATTACACATAACATTCTGTGAGCAAAATTTGATGTAACAAGAGGAAGCATCATGTTTTATTAAATACAATTTTTCTGATGGCTAATTACGTTATTGAAAGTCAGCGTTCAGCTGAAAGTTTGTATGGATCTGTTCGATGGAAACGTGACTACCCCTCTGTTTTTCGTTACAGTTAGCAGATAGCATTAGGCAATCACTCCGTGATTGGTTGAGTGTTTTCACATTTGCTATTGTAATACTCTGTTGAATTTCCGATTTTGTTTACGTTTCGGTGTAAATGAAAAATGTCATGAAAAATAGCATTAGCGCCCTGAAAATTAGTGGGGCGAGAGCGTTGAATTGTAGAAGCACGCAACACTCCAAGCAACATTTGCTTTCATTGTTTATTAACAACAGCCGCAAGCTGATCGATTTTGTGTTGTAAAAAGTCCTTGTTAAAAATCTCAAGATCTTCTTCAGACCTTTTAGAGATCATTCGTAACTTTATTGAGATTCAAACAAAGAGCTTCGTGTTCGCTTGGACATTTTTTACATAATACAACGTATCTTTTGTTCTTGATTTACTGAATTGTAGAAGAAGAATAATAAGAAGATGTACAAGATTTTCTTGTAAAAGTTTATTTAATCAAAACGACTAAGCCCGACCAACATTATTCAGCTGCATAGTAAGGCATGCAACGTAATCCTAATTTCTGGCATGAAGACAACAGATGCCATATAAGAGAATAAGTATTATTGTGAAACGTAAATGGATGTCAGATGATGCTTTTGAGCAGGTACAAGTGACTCGATTTCAAAGAGTAGTCGTAACCAAGTTGTGCGCACATTAAGGAAATCCATTCTAACCCGAGTATACACGACGAATGCGCAATATGCAATAGTAAGCCAGAAAGTGTGTGGTTAGTTTCGGTAAAAAATAGATGGATAAATTTCTAAACAAAATATCAAAAGTATTATCGAACTTCGTTATCATACATTTTACGGATCTTCATCAACAGTCATTTTTATTGCATGTGTGTGTGTGTGTGTGTATCTGTTTTAAGGATTTTTTAAATTGGGTTTTCCGAGTAATAAGAATCAATTGTTGTTGTATTTATAATATGTATATATTTATTTACATACATATATACATGGGTTTATTGCTAGCTTACGAAAGTAAATTTATTAGTGATATGATGCTTTCAAGTTGGACTATCTTTTTTACAACTCAAAAGTATGATTGTCTGTGTGTGATAGGTAAACTGTGACATTAATGTTGTCTTGAAGCGAAAATTTGCGCGTAACTCGGTAAAAAGTGTGATTGTATTGTATTGTCTTGTGTAGTGATCTGGTAGTAACATTACTTGACTTTATTTATCATCACAAATTATTTTCAGTTCTTTAGTTTCGCGTTCGTTAGCATTATTATTAGAGTTATTACTTACTGAGACAAAGTAAATTCGTTACATCACATAGTAATTATAAATGCAGATATTAGAGTACAGTTTAATAACCAATAAGAAGGCACTTGTCCTGTACGCATATATCTATGTATATGAATATGTGTATGTATTTATTGATTTATTATTCCTTCAGTGCCGAAAATTCGTAACGTTAAGCAATAATTATTATTTATGTGTGCGAAATGTCATTTTCTCAATTAAAAGAAAACTCAGATTTCACTATCAAACAGTTACACACTTATGTACGTTGGGTTAAAATGTAGCGCGCCCTATAGGAAAGTATACGTCAAGAAAAATAAACTGTAGCAACAGCAATGCGGAGGAACTACCCGGGATTTTAATTTAAAATTGAATTTTTTACTTTTGAGAAATGACGATGACGTCATATTATAAAGATTATAATGGTCACAATTGGTACGAGATTGCGGCAAGCCAGTATTTACAGCTTACTCTTCCCGGAATATAAATATTTATTTATCGTTCATATTAAAAACGACGATAAAACACTCTCTCCACGAGACACCCAACCAAGTATCTCTACTTCTGTTCCTCAAGGTTAGAAGATGAATAAGCTGAAGACGACTGTGAGAAGGCGGTAAGCCACAGAAAGCAAATTAAAAATAACCTTTTCGCACCGACTCAATTTAATCAACATAACACCTGCAATTTGGGGACCATACTACAATGGAATTCTCCACAACACACACACACACACGCTTGACAAGTGCGGTAAACAATCTTTTACAAAGTTAAAGCTCATAACATTCATACGACCAAGCTTAATAAATCCCAAGAGAGCTTTCGCTTGATTAACACAGGCTTGGACCTGCAAATTGTGGTTCAATCTAGGATCGAGTATAATCGCCAAATCAGTAAAATTCGAAACACAGTTCAACTTGTGACTTAATATCAAGCGGAACACACCTACAAAATATTAACTTTTTGCATTTACTCAAGTTAACTGATTTATTATCGGGTTGATTGAGATTTTTTTTTCAATATTCATGCCTGGATGGAGAAAGAAGAACATTTCAAGCGAATTTGACTGCTTTCTCTTTCATTCTCAGTGTATGTATGGTCAAGGATTCTGTTAAACTATTACACTGTAGCACACGTCCTACACAGACCTACCTGTTTTTAAAATGTGTCTTCAAAAATATTATCGTCAGTTGAGAAACCGCTCTGCTGTTGCCACTTATACATGTATATGTTGGGCGTATGATGGTGGTTAGGAAAGTAGGAATATAACAAAAATGGGGGAAAAGGCCACTTCGGGTTTTTTGTCTCGTAGTGAGGGAGCGTGTTTCGAGCTTAATCAGTCACGGTATTGCTTCGTACGCTATATGGATAACGTAGTAGCGGGCGCGAACGCTGAGCAGACTAAGTAGTTCTAGTGAAGGATCCCATAGGTGGAGAAATCTCTTCTACCTCTTTACAGTGTATTTACCATAAAGTTAACGAAAAGCCTACTTTTGACCTAATGGTCAAAATTGCTGTTGGTGTGAGACACACTCTCGCCATCAGTCGTCATCTGAACGCTTTGCTTTACGCGGTCAAAGTTCACATTAGTCGGCAACTTGACCGCCTGCTTTGACTTTGACTTTAAATTCAGTTCATGGCGTGTAAAGAAATTATCAAACGTAATGCTGCGCTTATTTCTAGCCGCAGATTTTGTGTAGATTGAGTCCTCCCTATCCCAGATATGGGACTCCTTTCGGACTGTGAAGCTGTGAGGCTCGTCCTGGTAAGATTCGTTGAAAAAACGATTGACATCATGATTAACTGCAAATTTAAAACTATATTCGGCTTATTTTCAGTATTATTTGTATGTTGCTTGAAAGTAAAACAAAAAATAATATTTGAAAAATCCAATGTAAAATATTCAAAAAAAATTACATTCGAATTTTAAATGAGTCTAAAAGTCCCACCGTGGGTCTAGTAGGGTTAAAATAAAGTTTATTGTTGAGCAATAATTTTTTAATGAAGAAGTAATAAAATAGGGCGTTTATTGTTGCATATATATGTATATATATTTTTGAGAATCAGAAGTTGAGTTCTTATCGCTCCATAGTAAATTTAAGTGAGCTTATTATCATTACAAGGATTTCCTGGTATGAATTCACAAATAGCATTCCCGTGAACGTAGTTCTTCATTCAATTTAATGTCGGAGGGGAGAGGACTTTCCCTGCTTGGGTTATGCGCATTTATGCGTGGAGGCCGCTCTTTCAATCGCCAGCGTCTTGCTCTATTCTGTATTTTCCCGCGCAACAGTTTGTTTTGTTCCAATTCCACTGGCCATTTATCTCTGTGGTTTATGGATTGCGCCTATGTTTCTGCTTTTATTTACGTATCTAGGTAACGTAGAAAGTAACATTTTTCCGCCCACCACTGAAGATACACCAAATATGCCAAATATTTGTAACATATACAAACACCTTTCGAAAGTATATGATTTAGGTCACACGGTATAGTGAAATCACTTTAATTATGTTATGGGTTTGCAGTTGCAGTTTATCTATCTACCGGGAATATCCTCGGTACGACGATCGTCCGAGAAAAGAGGGAAGAGGAAAGAGGGGAAAAACAAAGATTGACTGCAGCCTATTGGTGGTACATTCAATCGCTTTATACTGTCTCTTTACCAATTGACTTTCCGGACATACAAATACTCATCCAAGCCAAAACTTTGTTATACTTCTTCTACAAATTTATATACATAAGAATGCCATCCTCTATATCCTACCGATGCTATTATAAATCACTTGTCATAGTTACAAGCAGGTATGCTCTATCGCATTGAGATTTGAGCCCGCGAACACACTGACTTGTTACTCTCGGTTCATATCTCCTCGGATACTCGGTCCGCATAACTTTAAAAATTAATTCAATCGCTTGACGAGTGCACTTTCTAATTGAAGGGTTAAGGGTATTCTTAATAGGAATTTTCTAGAGCATAAGTCAGCTAAATCGCATCGAAATATATTTATAAGCCGAGATGTGTATCTACGGCCCCTACTTTACTCAATTACTTGTGACATCTTGTCTTTTCTTTTTTGTTACTTTTTTTTTTGACGTGACCGATCACTAAGGGCCTGTGCCCTGCACGTGCGACACTGTGCTAGGTAAGAAAGAAGCGGGGGAAGATAAAACGATGCACGATTCGTGTTAAAGAGAATATAGTTCTTTTCGGCTGGGTTTACTCAAAGCAATTTCACGTTTCACGTATTTGCGTTTTTCTTTTCAATAAAATCTTACTCATATTTTTCTATTTTTGAGGCAAACTATCGAACTTATCACATTACATTACCTCACGTCAATCTAAAATCTCTTGTTCCACAACTGCTTCATGACTTCAAGACGTAAAATACAAGAAAAAAGAAAAGAACTCGGCACAAATGCTAAATGCAATGAATGCTACATTTTCACAATTCTTCTGCTTTCTGTTTCCTACGTAGAATATTCAATTAAAGGCATTCAAAATGCTCCGAATGCATGTGTGTACGTGACGAAGAATGTTCTGCTGAATATGTGGTGAAGAAAAATGCGATGAAGTGCAATTCTCAATTCGATTTAATAGAAACTTAAGTATTTTGTAGAATATTTATAATGCTCTCCCTCTTTTTCTCTCTTTTTCTCTCCCTTTGATAGCATGTATATATAGCAATATATATATATATTTGTGGAAGTATCGCAAAGCTTTGGGTTGGATGTGCAAAGGGATGAGTATTTGTATGCCCGGAAAGCTGCAACATAATTAACCAAAATTGTTAGATAAGATGAAAACAATCGAAGTCAATTGAATTGAGTTTGATGCCACAACAGACGGACAGGACGTTAGACAGGCTTACTACGTATCCCTTGGGTGACATAATTTTCAATAAAACTTTAGTGTAGCTTAGCACATCTATACATACCTAAATGGGCACAGTCAGTACATTGTGTACACATTAGAGACTAAAGCTGCTTTTAGATTAAACAGGTAATAATGAGTAAACGCTTCGATAGCTTAATGCTGGGTGTCTTGCGAAAGAGGCAGCAATAAAAAAAAAGAAGAAAATAAATAAGTAAGTAAAAATAAAAGAAGAATTGTAATAATAAGAATAACTAGATGCTTGGCTACCTTTCCGTTCCGATAAGATCATAATGAGATATATTTTAAGAGTGATTACTATGTTATTGTGAAAGTAACTAAGGCTGCCTGGTTACCTGTGTCTGGTTGACTGTTAAGTTGTATAAACTCCTTAGACCGCAAAACACATATGTACACATGTCTGCGTTAAAGTGTACTCGGACAACCGGGCAACTCATCCTTCGCATCGTTTCATTTAAGGATAATGTGATTAATGGTTACGTCATGCATACACAATCACATTTCCTTTTTTCTCCTCTTTTTTAGTTTTCTCTCTTAAAAAGACAACAAGAAGTTGCTGGCAACAATACTCAACCCTAAATAAGTGGCCTAACAATTTAAAAATTATGTATAGTGTATCTAGTGTGCCTAAGCAAAGATAAGTCTGGCATTGTGTTGATTAATTTTGCAGTACAAATTAGTTAATTTGTTATTATAAAATTCGATACCCTAAGGTTGTTTTAATCGTCATAACCATTTATTACAACATTTAATTTTCCTATTATGTCCCGAGAGAGACAGAGGGAGAGCAAACGCAACGGAGAATGGAGACGATAATGGTTTTGTGCAATAGTTGTGCAGTCTTCGTTAGTTAGAACGATATAGAAATGTTTTTGATGGCAAATAGTTTAAATCATTTTTGCGAATGTGGTTATCCATGCATGTGTACGCATATATATATATATATATATATATATATATATATATATATATATACTTTAGCGTTTTGCGGATATATTTATATCTGCTACATTGCGGTATTTGCGGCTTAAAACTAGATTTCATTAAGATTTAACCGCCAATCACTCACGGCTTTAAAATTTCAACACTTAAGAAATTGTTTTCAAACACATAATTAAATACTTTGTTAATTATGTCAACCGCAAAAACAAACCTTAATCATTAAAACATAAACAAAATGTCTGCAAAACCATGCATAGTTACCTAACTAACCTTTCGGTCTTATTTGCGCCCATTGTATTCCATCGTACTATGATTATTAAATTCGATTTACATAACATGTGTATATAGCTATGTTTGTACGCATTCGTACACATATGCATTAACATGTGCATATGCCGTTATAATCTTATGCAAATGAAAACAATTCCGACCACTACGTTACAAAGTGTGCCCATAAGTCAGAAAAGTTGCGGTCAGATTTTCATATATATTTATATGTATATACGTTTAAGTAAATGTATATGTATATGTGTGCTTAGATTTGAGCATACATTATACCATTAAAAGTTACTACAAAATGTGAATAATGCATTTCTTAAGTGTTTAACTTGACTAGCCCTCCATCTCTCAACATATGACTTTCATTGAGAGGCATACGGAAATCGCATGCTTGATAAAATAGTTTGTCGTGAAAACAACTCCTAAAAGTGATAAAACCAAGTGCAGATTAATAAGGTTGCACCTACCGACGTTATAAAATAAAGTAGCGTCAGGTAGCTGGCGATTGTCGAAAAAATTAATAACAGTTCGCAGAAATAGGGATTAACACGAGCATCTCGTAATGTAGAACATGCGGTAACTTGCTTGTAAGAGTCGAAGTACACGAGCAATTCGAAGCCAAAGTGAAACGTTAGAGCGGAAAGAGAAGAAGATGTAGGTGCCCTATGAAGCGAAATAAAAGCCTTAAACTAAGCACAGTCTAATCTGCAAAATTAATGACGTAACTACCAGTACCGCTATATTCATGATGCCCAAATTTGATGACACCTTCGGCTTCAACACATTTAAGCTGTAATGGCAACACGGAATGCGTAGGATGAGAATGATAAAATTGTTATCTTAGGAACAACTTTGAAAGGAGGAGAAGCATATTTCAGCAGGAAATTTTTCACGGTTGCGGACCGCCTGGAAAGAAACTGTGATAGCAAACATAGCAAGGAAGTAAGCCATCTACTCGTTGTCAAACACCAAACGAGACCGACCGAAATCGAACAACTGGCTTACCTCATACACGTCGGTGAACCCGGGGACATGCTAGAGAGAGGAAAAATTGATTTTTTTTGTAAAAGGACTCCGTGACGCGGAATTTAAACAAGCCGCATAGATATCACCAAAGACGGCGTTTACCGAAACTCTTACTTTCGTGCTTACACAGGGTGCGGTGAGCGTATTATGGAGGCCAAGTGTGTACGTAAGCGAACCCAAGACACCGAATAAAGAAACGTCCGGATTAAATACTCGCCACTGCTATAACTGACCATTATGCTCGCGAATGCCGATCAAAACGAAACAGAGAAATCGATAGCGATGTGTCGATGAGGAGCCGTTAAACTATAAACGCTGGTGCTAAGCAGGGCCATCAGCTTGAGTAGCATTTTAAAAAAGGGAAATTAAGGGAAGTGACGGTTAACTACGACGGGACGAACTGTGTAGAGAAAACAGGTGCCCCATTAAGTAGGGAACGAGGAACGTATAACAGAAGGAAATATCGTCGTCCGTCGAACTGTGGTAAAGATGAATGTAAACTTCTCAAAGGAAGGCACACGCAAAGCGCAGCTGGTCGATGCAAATGTGACGCTTAGGAAACCGATTGTTAAAAACGGTAAGCGTTCCACCAGGAAACAAATCACTAAGCAAAACTCTGTAGCAAAAGCATATTAGGCTCAGTGGGAAGTCTTATTTTCGACGACGGATGTCTATTGCGCATATGGTATAGTGAAAAAGTTCACATACCAGGAAATGGCTGATCGTCCCACGAGCTAAAACCGAAAGCATTTTAAAAGGATGTCACAAAGGACCAAGCGACTGAGACCTCGGTCTCACAAAAATGGTTAAAAGGATCAGGAGGAAATTCTACTGGGTAGGATGCTGGAAACCAGTGGCAACTTGGATTTGTAACTGTTAGAAATGCAGTAATCCAAATTACGTGGGAAATAAGCCCAGAGGCGACCGGCAACTAAGACTTTTTCGAAATAAAATTCAAATCGCAAGTGACAAGTTGATGGCCAGGAATGATCGGAGCTCATAGTGCTGCGCTGAAGGAGGTCCATCGTCCCTATATTATCCATCGTGCAAAGGCAGGTTATCACCAAATTTGTAACTTAACTGAGGCGGACCGTTGAAAGCTACCGCGAGGATAACTGAGAGCATCTATCGGATCAAGCAACACTTAAAAGGTGGAGCTATGGTTAAGGTAAAACATGCAAGTAGACTGGGAGTCTTTGAACATAATCTTGTTCGACGCGAATCCATGAAAATTAGTCGATTTTCTAAGGCACGAAATCCTAAAAATAGTAAAACCAAGTGAAGATTTATGAAGCTTTACCTGACCGAATAAAATAGAGTAGCCTCTTGAAGCTGACGATTGGCGAAAAGATTAATAATAGTTTGCGTAAAAGGAAGTAAAACGCAATTGTCATAATGTAGTTGGGCACTGGTAACTTGCTTGTAAACGGACATATGAACACAATCTTTGCGAAGACAAAATGGGTCGAGTCAACAGAGTTAGTTGAGTCGTAATATTCATTCGGATAAGAGCAGAAGGGGTATTGTTAATGTAAGTTTTCGTAAACAATTTGTAAGTAAATCTCTTAAGCGTAAGTAAATAAAACTTATGTTAACCTAAAAACGATAGTTCATGCGTACGAACTTAGTCTGAGAAGAAGGCGGCTGAACACGAGATATCATAAAGGAACTTTTTATGTATCAATATGTGTGTGCGTAAATCATTTGGTATTTTATTGCTAAGACTTCCCGATATTTAATACGTATGCCAACAATGGCCGGCTTGGGTTCGCGTCTATCCTTCCTTGTAGGTTTTGTATGTGTGTACGCTTGTACGCGTGTGTATGTGTGTCTGTGCGTGCGTAATTTATAATTTAGTATTAGTGCGTTATTTATAATTTAGTATTTGAAGGCTGAAGCGAAAAAGGAGCAATTAACAAAAGGAAATATATGATGCACTGATAATTCTCCTTCAATAACTTTGGCGATATTATGTGTTTGAGTGATTATATGCCCACTATAGAACTTATATTGTTCGTGCCAAACGTGTATTATGCACCGAAATACTCCGACAGGAGAACTCGCTAGGGTCTGTATACATACATATCGAAAGTAATCAGGATTTTGACTTATCTACGTTCCCCTTTGTTTGTAAATCTCTATGTTACTCGTCTCTCTGATAAAGTTTCAATAGAAAAATTGTTTTTTGGTAGGGCAATTAAATATCGTACTATAGTGGGACACTCATAGCTTTCCTATTTTTATATATGTGCGTAGAACGCCCGCGTGTGTCAATATTAATGGAATCAATTTTTTAAACGCTTTGGAGCTTTAAAATCGAACAGCGACAAGCATTCTAATAAAGAGAATAAAGACACCCTTGCAACACCGGCAAGGGTTCAAAGTTATAGTACCTGGATAAAAGTTAATTATAAACAATTGAAAATATTTTGTGCTGCAATCAACGCATTCGAACGCATTCGGTTTGTTGTTCCTAAATGGGAGGCATTGAAGCATGAAACTTTCCCCATTTTCGTATTCAACGGTCTACATAATTTGTCAGATGGTTAGAAAGATCCGTCTACAAACACGTTATTTTCGATCTCGTCAACAACACTGTCCCCAAAGGAGTAATCAATTTTACACTGCAAGGTAACGGTAACTTCCTTATTTGTTAATAAGAAGAACGCGTGAGTCAAAGTTTTTTCTTCTAAACGAATTTACTTGATCGGAATCATGATTTAACACAGACGGATACATCGATTCCATCTGCAGTACGCTTGTGTTTACGCTGTTGCGGTGTCTCCCCGCGTGATCACCTATGCAGACGAAAAATAAATGCATTATTTCATCATTCGAAAGATAAATTGAACTAAGTCTTTAAGGTCATTCGACGTTGATAGTTGCATGTTCATTGCTCAGACATCCTCTATCCGTCCATATGAACACAGACAAAATAGTTGTAAAACAATTAAGAAAAACTTATCAATTAAAGAGTTAACTTTCATTGTTTTACACTCTACTAAAAAGTCGGACAAAGACAAATACATTTATAAATGCGTATAAATTAAATGAAAAAAACAAAAAACTATTTCACTAAAGAGGGAGACAGAGAGAGAGAGAGAGAACAAACAAAAAAAGTTGAAAGTAAAGCGCGTCCGCCAACCGAATGAACATTAAATGTAAAATATCAACCATTAATATTTCATTCGTTTCGTTCGTTCTATGAATTCATTAAGTGTTTCATTGGCATTTTTTTGTTCGTCTTCTACCATCATAAATACATGGTATATACTACGCATACACCAAAGTACGCATAAAAACGGCGACCACAAATGCCAGTGTATTCCATTTGGTGTAAATACCAGTAAAGTGTTTTGAAATCCCGCACGATTTTAATGGAACTTAACTAATTGCACATACAAAACGTATATATGTACATTAAGTATTTCTTTTCACAATCATTTGTTTACCAACCATTTAGTGTGAACGGGCTTGCAAAGAATACTGTTAACGTGAGGGCATCGGCATGCTGAAGAATGAATCGGTATGCAGTTTATTTGAAATCCATAAAACGTCAGACGCGTACAGTATACTCACTACTATTGATGTTACCACCATCTACCACCATATCGAACTGTACCGCATTAAGAAATTCTAGGTACTCTGATAAGCAATGCGGTTGTTTCTTTAAACTCAAAAGAAAACACAATTCTCTTTTACTTTCAATTATATATATGTGGCCCGTTCCGATTTCCCGCTTTTTAGCACATTTTAGATAATAGGTTTGTAAAGCTCTTCCTTCAAAATTTATTTGTTTTCTTATGTTGCTCGGAAAACTAAAGATTTTCAATTTTTTCTTTTTTTTGGGGGGGAAAGAGCATGTGGTTGGTTGGTGGAGAAAGTGGCATTATTTTCTATTTAAATTTTTCCAGGCTTTCCTGTAGCATAACTAGTGCATATGGCCAAGCGTTTTGTCATTGAAAGGAGGCAGAAGAAAGATCCACGTTTGAAAGCTTCGACTGAATCGCTTAAACTTGCTTTCAGTAAATCTGTTTCGTTATTGAGTCGTTTTAGTTTAGGTTTTGTATCGTGGGGCAAGCGGATTATAAAATCTTACAATAACGATCTTTTTGTTCTTTTATATTCATTTTCCTTTTACTTATGCAATGGAAGGCACCGCATTATTTATGGAATGATCCCATAAATTGAATGTATGGAGCAAAATGACGCTATAGTTTCGCTTAACATAATAAATGAAAATTCATGATAACATCCGGCCACTATAGGAAGACAATAATCCCACAAAGCATTGTCATACCCCTCATCACACAAACACAATTATTTTCCCACCCTGTGAACACGAGCGAGCGAGCGATCTACAGATGTTTGCATAGTTCTTGCAGTAGTTGAGTGGAATTACGTGCATGCAAACACTTGTGTGTGTGTGTACGTGTGTGTGTGTGTTTTTTTTTTTTGCTCGGTGAGCAGGAGGTAGAAAATCTTCAAAAGATACTGCTGGTTGTTAGTAGCAGCATGCACGATTCGCCATTCCTGGCGCCAACGTACTAAAAACTACCCCCCCACACACATCTTCTACCACTCTCCCCCGCGGGACCACCGTTAGGTATTACTTCGCGGAGGCTGGCTACCGATGGTGGGACCCCAGTGGAATACACTATTAGCTTCCACTCCCTCTGCTCTCCACCCGCTGCCTTTCCAGCCGTCGTAGTTCTTTGAGCACTCTGCTTACAAAGTCGCCTACTGTGCTCCAGACCTCTTTGTTGGCAGCTAACCTTATCAACATCTCACTTGGCTTTATTTTGGGTCTGCCATTCTCGAACCTTCTGCAGCGAAAGATGATATGCTCTGCATCTTCATCCGTCTCCGGGCATGCCGGGCAGTTCGGCGAGTTGTCGTGCCCGAATCTGAACAGGTATTTTCGAAAACAGCCGTGGCCAGTCAGAAACTGGGTGAGATAGTAATTTACCTCACCGTGCGGCCTTTCGATCCATTGAGTTATGTTTGGGATAAGAACGAACGTCCATCGTCCTTTCGTTGTTCTTTCCCAACGCGATTGCCAAGTCTTAATCGACGCTAGCCGCTCTTCTTTTTTAATGGGCGTTTATGCGGCGCCTTTCGTGAATGCGCCTCATTTTGTCTGCCAGTATGTCGATTGGCATGGTGCCAGCAATCACCAGGGCAGCATCCTCCGACACTGTCCGGAATCCGCATATTTGCCTTAGCGCACTAAGACGATATATTGCCGCCAGCTTTCGGTACACTGCCTTCACCGTGAGTGCACCGGCCCAGACCGGGCTACCGTACATTATGACTGACGTTATCACCGTTGCTATTACTTTTCGATTGGTGAATTTCGGGCCTCCGATATTTGGCATGATCCTTGCTAGCGACGCCTGTGTGTGTGTGTGTGTGTGTGTGTGTGGGAGAGAGAGAGAGAGAGAAAATGTTAAATTGTAAGGAGAATTCACAACAATAGAGTGGGCACTTGCCATCTTTATTGGTGACATAAAAAACTATTAACAACACGATAATGAACGGGTATTAAAAGGACTCTTCTTCCCGTTTTTATTCTTGCTTGCAATGACTCCAAATGTTGGTTCTTCTATTCATGTCCATGCACTCACATACTAAAACGTTACTTAAATAGGCAAGCATACGCACACATACTTTACTTTCGAGATCGACCGCGTGCTTATCTTTCGTTTTATTAAAAAAAGATTCACGGGCATGCAGCGTTAAATATACACGCAAGCCTAATAAGCACATACCATGTTCGTCGTCTCGTTTCGTTTATATGATCGTTTTGTTTTGAAATCATTTACGAAGCTTAATACTTTGTATGATATCACCTAAGCTTACCAAGGCATTCTAACCAACATTTATGATTTCTCTTTAGACTTGAAGAGTCCTTGTTTTTGGAAGAAATTATGTTGGCAAACTAGATTATATATATTTATCTATTTGTCTGAACAGACAAGTTCATATATTTTCCATTTTTTATTGAAAATATTCATTCATTCATATATTGACTTGTTCTAAAAAAAAAAAAAAAAAAAACTATTACCTTAAGTTGTCTTACATTCTAAACTTTCTAAGTGACGTTGAAGACCATCGTGATAGATCTTGTCCAACTGTATCGTTTTAACAAGTTCGTAAGAACGAACTCACTAAGTATTCATGGAATTCGAATCAAGCGAAATTTTTCTGAATTTCATGACAGATATTTTAGATCTTTGCAGCGTAGGGAAGACAAGTCTTCGTCAATTTCGTCTTAAGAAACTGGAAAACTCGAAATAAGTTATAAGGTTCTGACAGAAACCATGCGCACAAATGAAGGCAAACCTCAACGATATTTGCAATTTTTATAGCTTCTCGTATAAACATAACCGTAGATGAAAGTTTTTCCACATATTGAATAGTTCATGTTGAATAGTTATAGTTGGTGCATTGACAGCGTTAACGATCGTGAAACAAGTTTTTGGCATGCGTGCAAAATGAAAAATCTCCTCAGGGAGAACTAACTCCGAAAAACTAAATGTGATCCGTTGATCTGGTTGCCACTGGCATCAGACAAATTTACTGATCCCCCAAAGCGCAATAAGTCAGATCGGTGGTCGAATGAATAACGGTTTGGTGATGATATTAATGCGTGGGATTTATATGTTTTTTTCAAAAAGAAAATTAAACATACGTGCAATAAAAGTGCGTTGGAGATATTTGGTGTTTTGAAAGAACGAATATGATAAAGCTAAGCGTCGATCATCTTTTCGGGAAAGGGCGTTATACGAATGCATAGTATGCGTGATGGGAAATAGAAAATATGTGAAGCCGTTTGTATATAGACAAGTGGATGGATATATATGAATTATATCTACAGCATAATGTCATTTAAAGAAGTGATCCTCAAAGTGAATAGAGAGAGAGAGAAATGATAAAAGTTGGCAAAAATGCCTTAACAAACTTAAAGAAAATACCTGAGCTTTCGAGTGCAATTCATATTGAAATGAAGCAAGATGATGCATATAATTCACTCATCTCAAAATTGACAGGCGCCCCTCGTATAACATCGTACCAAATTTTTGAAGATTATAACAGAACTAATATTATGTTCGTAAGTGATTCGTACTTTATCTGAAAATATATATATATTTTTTTAATCTTTGCATTGGAAGTCAACTTTCTTTTTCATTTATAGGCATGTCCCTAAGACCTTCCGTTTCGATATAACACGGTATATATTGCCTTAATTTATATACTTTCAAGGTCTCGTCTAATACGGTTTCGCTACAGCAACACAATATACTTTGCCTTCTTTTATTTTTATATTTTAGGTAAAACTAATGAATGAAAACGTTTCGTATTATACGTTTTCGATATAGCATAGATCGAATCGTTAAAAAAAAAAATAAAAATTTTTGTTTATTATACTTGCCTGTACATATAACGCTTGTGTATGGCGGTATGGCTGTATCTCGATAATTATTTCTGCAATAAGAGGAAAGTAATCGCTAGAGTTTGTAGTAGATGAAAACGGAACCAGAAAAAGAGTTCGTTATTGTGTTATTGATCATTTTTTTTTTTTTTTTCAGAAACTAGCGAAATTAACCAATGCAAACTCTATGGCTATTCAGTCTTTTTATTTAAATACAATATAAAAAAGATACTATTAAAAAAAGAAAAAAAGAAAAAAAAAAAAGAAAAAGAGGAAAAACTCTTTAGTCTGGTGATTGCTATCAATTGAACGTTTTGCAATGTTATTAATTTTTGGTACGTTAAAGTCTTTATATCGAATAGCTGCTGCTGGCTTATGGCTGCTCGTGTTTGTATTTTGTTTGCATTCCGTTGTGCCATTAAGTGAATAACGGTGTTGCGGTCATTGTCTAAAAGCATTATCAGTTCATTTACATGTCATCGTCGTCCTCATAGTTTAGAGTCATTGTTCGTTTGACTATCATAAACAGCTGCAACGGCTCAATGTAATAATTAAGCATTTGATTGAGCTTATCAAACGATTTGTCGTCCATTTACGTTTGAGCGCATTCAACCGCAACATTTGGATTTGAGTTTTCATACTTCAGTTCTTCACCTTCAAAATTATATGCATACGTCAGAGTAATTCATTCGTCATTAAATAAAACCAGAAACAAATTTTTGGTTTCGCAATGAGAGGAAAGCAACAAAAAATTAAAAATCAGCAATAAAACATCAAGCAAATGCTTGATGTAGTGCGTAACTTGGGAACTTTTGACTAAAGAAAAAAATAAAAAAATAAAAAAATTCAAAATGAATAAACAAACTGAGTTCGTGTAACCCGATGAATCATATTCAAGCGCTTAGATTGGCTCTTGATTACTCTCGTGGTCCAGCACGCTCCGCTTATTGCACATGTTGATTTATGATTATTTTATAGGTTGCAAAAGTCTCGTATACCAAAATTTAGCATTTCGAGGAAGTAGCACTCACTAGTCCATACTCATATACATACATACAAATGCACGCGCCCGAGAGAGCCTTTAGCGTTCACCGTGCTCGGACGCGTTTTTATGCAAACGCTCTTTATCACGATAAATCAATCCGACATAGACTCTTAAACAATCCAAACAAAATTATCGATAGGGCACAAGTACGTCTTAGTCGGTGCTCGTGAACAACTTACTCCTGCATTATTTTTCTCTGTGTGTTCTCTGGGTGTGTTGTGTGCGTCCCCATTTTTCGTTACAGTTTGATCGAAAAATAAAGTACTAAGCCTGAGTGCTTTCGTTAATAAAGGATCCAGAACTACCCTAGACCCACTCCTTCTCATTTTTCAAGACCTTTTAATTTGCGAACAATAGCTGTGAGAGTGTGCCGTGGATTTCGTATAATAACATTCGACGTAGCACTTGCTAGAGATAGTATGAATTTTTTTATTAGGAACGACGATCTATGTTTTATGTACTGCTCCCGAAATTTACTGACCAATGCATCACTCGTTTTGGTGGACATTCAGTAATTTAAAGCGAGTTAAAAAAAAAGCGAATAAGCAAACATTTTGAACTGATTGTTTGCTGTTGTCTCTATGTGAACTGAAAGGCAATTAATTTCATTCATTTGCTCATTTCAACAGAAAATTCATCAATTTTGGTCGAATGCCTTTTCAAATGGCATCTCGATTACTATCTACTCAGAGACGACTTATGTTACAATTTAGCATTTTTTTTATATCTTCTGTTTATGAAATACAACAACAAAAATATCTGCTTACATATATATTTACATATTTGCCATAATTTCGTTATGCATTAGAGCTCTAATGCAAGTAAATAGAACAGAACAGAACAGAAGAGAAAAGAATCCATTACGTTACATGTGCTCGGTGCTTGTAGGTGTGCATGTATAATTATATAAAGTGTATTGAACTTTGATAAAAAAAAACCCTTTATTAAATATCTATAAGACTTTGGGAGCTTTTCGAAATCAGTTTATATAAGATAAGCAATCACATAAATTTGCAAATAAACGACCCGAATAGGCAAATATCAAAAAAGAGCATAACAGAAATGTGGCGATGGGGAGCGAGGACCATATGTCGATAGGGAGAGTGAAAGAGAAAAACAACATTTTCAAAATGAGGGAGAAAGAAGTACCATTTTCATTTGTAAACTTAAATACCTTTTTTAAGGCTTGGGCAGCAATTTTAATTCCATATTTAGGTCAGGATATGGTTAAAAAGGATAAAATGACATAAAATTGAAAAGGAAAAAAAAAAACCAAAATAAAATATAAATAAATAAAAATAAAAATAGAATTGTTTGTATGAATGCATGTGTACATATGTACAACACACAAATGCATATATTATATTTGCATGTAAGGAGAGTTTATGTCTAGTAAGCAAACGAGTTTTACATGAAGTTTAAATCGAAACTTATTTACCCCTTCATCCAGCACTTCTGCGATAAAACGTAGATTACATTAAAATGTCCTGTAAAAAGCGAAGCGTAGGTATAAGCATCATCTAGGAGAATTGATTAATTCGCAAGTATCAACCCACGCTGGATTATACGCTTCGACCTTGAAATCTTTCCCCGAGTACATGATCGAAATAACTCAGCAATTAAAACTAGCGCGGAATTTGCAGCATAAAAGCATTAAGTCGATAATTTGATTCGATCGAATCACGTTCGAATTTGCCTTTTAGGACCCTTTAAAAGGGAAAACGTAATCAAGACCTTCACTCGTCATTCGAGTTCGTAAAGACGTCATTAGGAGCAAAGCTAAGATCGTAAAGCGTCATTTATTAGCGAAAGTGGTCGAAGTTTGTGTTTTCAATTTTCAAATACAGCCCACTAAAGTGAACCGCTTACAAATGCTCAAAGTATTGTAAGTCGTTAAAAAAAAAACACAAACAAGCGGACAGTTTGCCTTATGCGTCCTAAATGTTGGTTGCTTTCGAAAACTGTTCGATTCGAACAGTTATTAAGTGTAATTAACAGCAAGTTGTAAATTTTGATTTGAAGGAGAGAACAGGATCATTGGAATTGAATGCCTCACTTGCCAAATCAATTGGTTTCCTGAAGCCATAAAAGTGCAGAAATACTTATTTAAATTTTCTTTTAGGTTGTGTTTTAAACTTAGGAGCGATTGAAAACGATTTGTATATGTATTTGCCTTTTAACTGCTTTGTTACAAAGTGGGTGAACAATTTAGAATACGAATTAATTTCTGTAATGACTTATTTATTATTCAATGATTATAAAAATGATTTTTTGCTTATGCTTAATTGCAAGCGTTTTGAGATTAAAATTAAAAAAAAAAAAATTAAAACATGGACTTAATCAGTTTGGCATTCAATTATAGAGACGTTAAGTCCTCAAGACTTTCCTAAAAAATTGTGAAAGAAAAGAATTAAATTGAATGGCAAAGTTTAAGAGGATAAACGCTTAAGACGTACGCGTCAATTGACAAGAAAATCTGTCCTTCAAGAAAAATGATTAAAAGGTTAACCGTAAGTGGAAATATGACTGAGCTAAATAAAGGCAACAATGAATATTTATAACATCATCACACACACGCATGGAAATATGCTTATATTTTTAAGTTTTAAATTTTAATTAAAAAAAAAAAATCCTTCATACTAATTTACTAATTAGACGTCAACACAAATGTCCGCAATTCGAAGAAAATCAAAATTTTGAAATATTTTTTAAAAATTTTGTGTTTTATTACCAATGATATAATGACTGTTGCGGATACAGATATTGTGGAAAGTCTTCGACTATCTAGACTTTAGGTACTTTTTCGATTATGTATTAAAATATAAATATCATAGTAAAGAACATTTTTTTGTGCTTTTTTCTACCTCGACATATGCAATCTTGTGTGCTTTTAGGCAAAGGAACAGTTCATTTTTGTACTCATCACCAAAGGAACAGGTTATGCTCAATTTGTAGTGAAGTTTGCAACACCCAGAAGCAAGTTTCAAATGGCCCAATAGGTGTATATATGCTTGTAGTCAGCATCGAATTCTGAATCAATTTAAGCATGTTCGTCTGTCTGTTTGTTGGTCTGTCCGTCTGTGTAATGTTTGTAACACTCAGAGCCAGAGTTTCAAATGGCCCGTAAGGTGTAGTCAGCATCAAACTCAAAATCGATTTAAGCATGTCCGTCTGTCTGTTTGCGGGTCTGGGCATTGCGGTTTGAAAACATTCTTCTGGCTAAAAATTTGAAGATATACTCCATAGACGATGCTATAGTATCTGTACGAAAATGGAAAAATCGACCACGCCTTTTCAATACTATAGTGTATGAAAATTTCTTCTGCTTGTCAAAACCTATAGAACGCCCAGGAGCGAAATTCAAAACTCTATCAAGTATATATATGTTTGATGGGTGTCAAAATCGGAATGCAGTTAACCATGTCCATCTGTTCGCACATACATTTAGCCGACAGTGTTAGTGTATAGTATCTGCGATAAACATTTTCGCCTTCAAATTTGCAAAGAAATAAGAAAATGGCCCAAACTAGTCAAGCGACACGCCTAGAATGCAGAAAATACTGAAAATAGTATTCATTCGCAACCGACTGATGATAAAAAATTCAACTTTTACTTTACAAACCTTTAAAAAATAGCCACGCCCATCGAATATTATAGAATATGGGAATTTAGTTTTTCCATTTTTTTTTTAAGTCGTTTTTAGAACACATGTCTTGGTTATAAGATTCGGTCACAGCCAAATATAATTCTCTTACTTGTTCTATTTTTTAGTTATTTCGTTATCATAACCGAAGGCGTTGACAATATTTTGTTGCTGCTCTTGCTTTTTGTGTTGCATATTTGATTTCACTTATATTATCTGTATATATGTACATGTATACATCTACCATACATATTATGTACTTACATAATAACTTATTGCCATAAGCTCTGTTGTATAATTTGCCTTTACTTTTATATGCATTCGTAATAAATTTGCTTTTTTTTTCTGATTTTCTTTTTTATATTGATACACACAACTGCTCGTTGATATTTCCAACGAACATCTACTTATGCACTGCTTACATATACTTGCCTTTAAGTAGGCACATTCATAAACAGACTCATAAACAAAATAGCGGTTAGCTTAAAGAAAACATATTTTGTGGCTGAAAAGGGATAAATAGTTAAATCTACGTGTCATTGGCCTTTGAAAGAAGAAGAAAATAACTAAATCAGTTTTAGTTAATGCCATTTTAAATCCGGATATTCTCAACATTAAGATGAAAGTAATGAGCAAGACATATGATGCCATACAATACACGTGCGATTAGATGTGAGGGAAAATTTAAAACAAATTTAAGCAAAAATTTCATAAAATTACCGAGTAAGAAGAAAATACCGCTGCACATGTCTTTGCGTTTAGAACGATTATCAATATTTAAGCAGTAAATCGACGTGAAAGGCCGAGTCAACCATCTGTCTATCGGACGTGCGCTTGTCACCTGTTGCTGCCGCTCTAACGGTCAGCGTAGCTCATTCGCTTATATGGCTGATGAATGCAAATCAAGTTTGAAGTTAAACGTGCCCCGGCCGCACACAAACCAAAGATAGTAAATGATTGTAATTGCAAGTTTCAACCTAAAGCAGGTCGAGTGGCAACATTCTTCACAGACAATACATAAAGTTGCTGTTTATTGATGACTGAATGTTTCTAAAAGTATGGAGATATCAAAGTTAATAAAGTATTTTTATTGGAAAATAATTTTTACATCGGCCGGAGGAGGAGGTGTGGATGTGTGTTCTTGACACTCTCCTGGTTGCAAAAATTAAAAAATCGACTTCGAATCGAATTTGGCAACACTATTGAAGATCATTTTGCTTAGATTGATATTGAAGATGGGACAAATCGATTATCCCCGGAACGTGCACACGAGCCTTTAAATGATCACATTTTCATTTTTCTTCAATTTTTTGACATTTTCAACTTATTGCTCATAAGGCAAATGTGATAGTGGATTGAAAATTATTGTGTACGTTCTTCACATGAAAATACAAAATGAAAACATAGGCCATGTCTGGCAATAGGGGGTCATGCTTTGTTCCTTTCCGTCTCATAGAATTTATAGCATAACCTTTTAAGTTTTTAGTTCAGACCTTGTCGCAGAGTGCGGAACTCGTGTTGCTATGCATTGCTATGCTATTTGGGTTGATTGTCAATATTAGTTACAAACCCCTTCAGACAGGCGTGACAGGCTGAGGGCATTGTGGCTTAACAAAGATATGCAGGGATTGCGCAGAGATTTTGCGCAGTTTACTTAGAAGACTTAAGACTTTGACTTAAGTTATGCACAATTTTTTTGCTCTTGCCTCAATAAGGATGCAGCCATAACTATAAATAATGTTATATAAAGAGTTCCATGTAAATGTTGTGGTAGCATCATAAAAGGTAATAATAATAACATTCACAAAACCTTGAAACGCTGGGCAACAAGATATTAAAGATGAAAATGTTGAGGAAGTGATGAGAGTTCAGGTTTGAGTTTTGTTATCTAATTCAAATTTCGAGAAACCGTCCACGTCTTACCCTCTTACTGTTAACATACAAAACGAGCTATACATTGTATGCTTGTATGTTCTTATCAGACGGTCAGTATTTAGGGCTCGGTTGGCAAACATTTAATTTACTACATCGGCTGTCTGCTTAAAGCTTTTAAATGCTTCCCTCTTAGCATAAAAGTGTAACATAAGTAGATTCATCCATTTTCTAAAGTTCTATGCATTTCTCTTTACTTTTATTTTTATATCTTCTTTTCTTTTTTTATTTACTTTACCTCATTTATTTTGCGTCTTCATATACCGACAACCTCCGCTGGTAGATACAATGTAAAATAGAATTATAAAAAATTGCTTGCAGGACGGAAAACGAAAACTTCAGAGACTCTATAAAGCACATAATCGATCTAGGTATGTCGGTCTGTTTAACAGTTTGTCCATTTGTATCGTGTCTATGATAAGTGTTTTCCGGGTCGCAAAGGGTAGGATATCAAGTTTGGATTTGATCAAAAACATCAAAAAATTCTGGTACGTAGGTCGGCATTGGAAACGGGAGAAGTCGTTCAAGGAACGAGACTAGTGAGAGTGCCCTTGCTTTCCGGATTTCTTCTTGGTCACTACTTAAAACTGACGATAAGTACGTTACACATCAATAGGTGGTTCAACCGGGGTCTGAACATTTATGAAAACTCGGCCATGCCCAACCGATATTAGAGAGTATAGAAATTTCGCTTTCTTTCGTTTTTGTGTGTGTGTTCTTTGTTTGTTTTAGGTTCTTTTGTAAGAAAGATGCAGGTAGTGGGGGTATAAAGGATTCGATCATAACTGAATATCATTTTCATTTCATTTATTAGGTATTCCATGTTATTTACATATATAAGAATATGCTTTGTGCATATGTTAGAAAATTAATTTAAATTTATTTTTATCTTCAGGTTTACTTGATTTTCTTCACAAAGTCTTTTTGTTTACTTTCTTCTCCTTAATCTCTTATTAATATCGCATCTTGAAGAGCTTTTGAGTTCTTTGTAAAAATGTATCCGTTTTGTCTATAAAATTCATTTGTAATTATTGCACAAACTATTCGCAACCTTTGATTGAGAATGTGTGTGTCTCTCCTTTGAAATTTATTTCATTTTATATTTATTTCAGATTTTTTAATATCGCATTCAAAGAGCTCTTCTTTTTTAGCTAAATAAAGGAATGTATGGTATGTGTGCGATGAAAGTACTCAAGTGTTTACTTAGCGTTCGTTATTGTTGGTGTTGCTGTTGCACATGCGAAGAAATTCTTTATTAAAATGAAATTCACTCTTTAGTTGTCAATTCAATAAAATAAAAATGAATTCGGGCGCCCACATACATGTATACAAACACACTCCTACAAATGATTTTAATTTAATATCATTATACGACAAACGAGTTTTTTAATCTTTTAGTTTATCATCTTCATCTTCTATAAAGAAGTTGATTTATGTAGTCCAATTCATGTGCAATAATAAGTATATGTACATATATACATACATACATACATACATACAACCGTTGATGTACGTGTATACGCATGCACGTACGGAGGCACAAAACTTTTTGTAAGCAGTTCCAATGTGTAAGTAACACACACACACACACACACACACATACACACACACACACAATAACACAGTCACAAAGTATATAAACGTGAAGTATAAAGACTCGTACACCATTCACATATGTATACAACACAATTGTGCCAAATCAAAATGCAGAAAATAAAAAGAAAAGTCTAGCAAATGCAAATAGCAAACAATCTACAACCACCATAACAGAACGCGCTCATACATATTCTACATATATACTCGTACTCTATTATATGCGCTATGTATGTAGTGAGAAAGTAACCGTAACTACAGATAAACACATTCACGCACATCTCAATTCATTCATAGATTTACGTATATTTGTATTTAAACATGTGAGAACACTTTGGATTACATTGAATGGTAGACGATACACTGTTGCTTACTCGCCGCCCGACTTGGCTGCTTTGGTTTTCGATGCAACTGTTGCTTATCTATATGAAATTTACTGTATAGTACTAGCGTCTATCTATGAATGTGTACCGTGAATGCGTGCATGTATGTGTATTTGCTTGCGTGTGTCTGTCTGTAGATGTGTGTATATGTGTATGTGTATGTGTATGTGTGTGTGTGTGTGTGTGTGTGTGTGTGTGTGTGCAAGTGTGTCTACATGCATGCTTTACGTTTGCTTTCGCGGTAAATGCAGCATGCAATCAGTGGGCTATTTTTTTGCTGTATGCAAGACTAAATAAAAAAAATTCGCCAAAAAGAAACAAAAACTAAAACTTTAATAAAGTATACTGGAAGAAAGCTGGCACAAAAGAGGATAACTTAGCTTCAAACAAACCTAAAAAAAAAAAAAGAACGCATACACTCACGCTCCTGTGTGTGCATATAAAAAGCCTATATATATATATATATGTATATACATAGGCATATATATAGGGACGTGCCAAGTATTGGTAATTGTGTATTTGTGTCGTGTGTGTATTTGTTAGCTTTTATTTCATTATTTTCGCTGATATATCTTTGTGGCGTTTGTGTTTGAGTAGGTATGTGTGAGTTTTTTCCTTTTTCTGTGTTATATTCTTTTACTTTCATCGAAAAATGCACAGAGACAAGCTCACGCGCATACACACACGCACACACACGCAATACATCGGTCAATAGTTTCCGGGACTAAATAAGAAAAAATATTTTTATTTTTTTTCTACAAAATTCGGTTTTACTAATCACTACAAGCCTGCTTGGAAAACAATACAATCAACTTAAGCTTCTCTAATAAATACATCGACGACTTTGTTATGGAACAATTTGTTTCCGGCGTTTATGCGATTTTGCCATCACACCTATCAACTAGTGCCACGATGTCATTATAGCCGCATGGAAAAGAATCATTCCACGCCCAAATTTTCAGTCAGAATAATCTGTCGCTGTGCTGGTACCTTTAGGATGTTTGGCTATCGCGTGCAACTTCAGTTACTGATTATCGAAAATACTTGTTGGGTTTTTTTCGATATTTCCTGATGTAGCGATCTCTTTCGGGTGGCCATTGCACACGTGGCATCATCGATATCGGTGTCGGTGTCTGAACAGCTTCTGCTGTTTAAAATTAAGAAACTTTATGATAAATTGTTATTTTCGATTGCGACGAGTTGCCGCAATACTTTTCAAGACAATGCTGAGTTTAAACGGTTTTTTTCTTTCTTTAAGGAAAAAAACCATCGAAATGAGACGACGCTGTGACGATTGATTTCCTAAAAATAATATAGATTTTGTATTAAAAATGAAATTTATTCGTCAGACCGGGGAATTATTGACCGATGTGTTATGTATAATATCCTCTTGCGCAACTAAAGGTTCTCTGCCCCCAGGAAGCACGAAAGAACGTTTGTGTTTGGCATTCGTTTGTGCAAATTGCACGTAATTATGTTGGCGTGCTATGCCGTTCCAGTTGTTGCTGTTGTATGAGACTGAATTGTTTGCATGAGAAGTGTAATACGGTTGACGAATGAATGATATATTGTACGAACAAAAATATTTGTATGTACTTAACACGGCCGCAGCGCAACTATTAGCAATGCAGTTGTGTATACTGTGTCTGCTTCTTAACCAGGAGCCACTTGTTAATCGTACTACTATTATAGTCGTGATGGCGCCATGAGGCCTTTATGCTCCCTATGCCTACACTCATATCCGTTATATATGTGTATGTATGTACTCTCTATGTATACAAATGTGTGCACGTATATATGTAGGCAGTTACAGTTTATGTTAAAGGTTCACATATTTTTGCCATGTGGTTCCTGCCAATGCTCTCGCTGGTGCTTCTGGTCCTCTTACTCCTCCTTCATTACTCAACATACCGTAAGCTTTTTGCTTATTATTGTGTTCGCATACACATGTTTTACGCATTGTTAACTGCGTTTTTTCTTTGTGTTTATTTCTGCTCCTTGGGCTGTTTGCTTGCTTCCTTTTGCTCTGTTCCTTGATTCCCTCATTTTCTCGATATCGCTTTGTTTGTGCGTTATTTTCTTCTTCTTTTTTTTTTTTTCTTTTTATGAAAAGGTTTACATTCACAGATTCCCATTCGCTTGCATAAACATTATTAGTGAACAATATGAAGTCGTTCTTGCGTGTTACTGTTTGTAAGCATTAGGCGCATATACACGCAGGCATACGTACATATGTACGTATGTATGCTTGCATGCAGGCATGTGTATAAATGCAACAATTTAAAATACAATTCTTTTTTTTTTTGTGTGTTCCTTTTTTGTTGTTGTTTTTTTCTTTTTGTTTTGTTTTTTTTTTTTTTTCGTCGAGCTTATGCGTTTGCCTATGCTTTGCATACGTTAATCATTTGCCTTAATCAGTTTATGTTACTAATTATTTGCACAAAACATGTTGAAAATGTGTACTCCGCACATTTCCCTGCATGGATACGTTTATGTGTATGCGAACGCACACGAACACACATTTAAATTGAGCGTAATTTATGTACCATCGTACGTACTATCGACTAATTAGAGTGCGATGCGCTTATATTCATTCATTCAGCTCACAACTCACAACTGAAAGTTAATAATGCATTTTGTTTGAAATTTTGAATTTATATTTGGCTGCAGTTATATGAAACCACGCTTGTAACTCAATTAAGTGAAATCGAAATTTTTTCCAGTTGAACTAATTGGAGAGAAATGTTGCGGTTTTCCTTTTGTAAACAAGGATCAACGAGAACGGCATTTTTATTTATTTATTTTTTTTTTTTTTCCTTTCTGCTAAGCGAATGTTTAACAATAAAACTTTTGTAATTTTGAATCGATCGTTTAAAGCAAACTAATAGTAGTTATTAATAAATAAATAAACAGTTAATAAATAAAATTACCAAACGTAGTGACCTCCTGTGTATGTGTTTGTTAGGTGCAAAATGTGTGCTCGCTTGTCCTAGAAATAATACGCGGTACTTATTATTTCTGAATGCTATTTTTAGCCAACACATTTACAGTTACATAATCGACAATTATAAAAATTTGGAGTTTATAGCCGATTCTTTGTGGCAGTAGAACGAAGTGATGGACTGACATGGATAAAATGAGTTCAAATTTTTGCGTTGATCTGGTATACATTTGCAGTGGATTACCAAGTAAATGAAACCACTTAATGATTTTTCATCGGAAATCAAAACGCACAATGGTCTCAACTCTCTACTCAGTACGATATGAGAAAACTGTCGCCGTTTTATTTCATATCATATGCTTAACGTGGAGGCGTCAATAAATATCATTTTCACAGGGTGATCCAGAGTGACCAAAGAGTCCTCTGTAGTATGTATTTCGTATATCATTCCTGAAACGAAAACAAAAAATTTTCACTCTATGATTGTTCGAAAATCATTTAAATGCACCTTTTAAGAAGTGCATTAGTTTAGCCAAATGTTTATCACATATTGAATTATGCTTTACAGGCAGGCATCGTGATGTATGTACATGCTATTGTGTTTAAAAAAAAGTTCTTCTTCGCTTACGGTGTGCTGTGGCGAAGTACAAATTTGCTCCAGTGAGTTAAAACATCCAAAACCTTACCTTTGTGCCTTGGGGATGCGTTTATGTGAAGCTGTGTACTACGGACCGTCAACTTTTGGTTAACTGATAATGTACTTCTCTGCACTTTGTGAAATCTTGAAGGCTTTTCGTTGACAGAAACTCATATCATATAGCTTCACAATGGCACTGTTCTCGCGCTTTAGCATCGTGTTTGGCTTTTGACGTTTTGCGGATCTTAGAAAGAGCGGACTCTGCGGGCGTGGTTTTGATACAACTGAAGAGATAAAGCTGAAACGTGAAATGAATTTTCTGAAAGGAAACTAAAGTAGCGTAATTTATTAATTAATAGAGGCATTGGCATGAAATTCGATTGACGGATTTCAGATGGGATACTGCTTACCAAATCCCAATCACTATTTAAATGGAAAAAATGGATTACTTCGTTTAGCTCGATAACTTTACCTGTCTATCAAGCTATTGAACGTTGAAGTTTTATTTAGAAAAAGAAACTTGATGTGCAGCTTGTTTTTTGCGCTCCGGTCGAACTAAGTTCGTAAAATGTTTCGAATTAGTAAGAAGAAAAGCCCCGATTTTGAAAATCGCTTATAATATTAATATAGATTTACAATTTTTTTTGTATTAAAATTCCAAGACAGAATAGATGATGATGAAATTCAAACATATCTGACTTATGGTTGGATTAAAAATCCAGCCGCGAAAGTCTAAATAATTGGAGGGAGTATGTTCGTGGTTCGAGCAAAAAATAATGAAAATTCCCTCTCAGGATACTCTAAATCCAACTCTGTTGGATTCATTTTTTTTTTTTTTTTGCACATATTGGCAATACTGTCAGCAACGTCCGTGACAGTGTGCCGGCAAATTCACTATTTAATTTTTATTTTGCAGAGAAATGAGTAAAACGTAGTTTATTGTTTTCTGTCATTTTTGTTTTTCCAAACAAAATGAAGATATTCTGGCAAAATTGCCAATTTATATAGTTGTATATGTAAATGTAAATGTTTGCAAAAATCAAGAGAAGCCGTAGACGACTTAGATCTAATGTTTGGATGCTTTGGCAGACCTAGCACTGACGAGAATGTAGAATATGTGAAAGCCATTATAGCTCTCAACGTAATAGTAAGCATTAGAGACAGTTCGTTAAAAGAACATAGCGAACATCGATAGCGAAGAAATTTTTATTGACTCTTTTTGAACAACAAATAATGGATCTTTAAAAAAAATATTAAATCTTGCATATGAAAAGTCGCAGATGGAATGCCATCCAAGAGTCGTTATATCAACGGAAATCAAAATTTGCAGCATCGCTTTACCGCTTTTAAGGTGGGGTAAGACCCACTACTGCAATTAAATAAAAATACGCGTTTAAATACGTCATCTAGTACTTCGACCTGTCCTGTTGCTTAGATGGTGACTACCCTGAAATAGAATGTCGTACTTTCTGCAACACGTACCTTTCGAACATCTAATGAATTAGTCAAATTATTTTGGTGTGCTGTTCATGTCTCTCAAATTTAGTTTTCACATTTAACTATAGCTACTTACGCATCGAGCTATGAATGTGTTATCATTATATAAAATCATTACAGTTTCCTTACATGTATTGTGACTATCCGGTTAGCTTATAATAGTTGCAATTTTTCTGTCGACCGTTCGACCACAGCGCAATTACGCGTATGTATTATTGTATGTTTCTCATATAACAATTTATATTGGTATACTAAATGTGTTCATAACGTTTGCAACATTGTGAAATAAATATTCGTGAAGTACTGTTTTAGATAAAAAAGGAATACATATATGCTGAAAATCAATTCATATGAATGTACATTGGATAGACAAAATAATATGAACACCGGACATATTCACAATGTTTATAGGTTTATAGGTGGTAGAGTGTTTGAATAGTTTCCAATGGAATGTTGCTCCATGTTTGTAGCAAAACTTTCGTGTGTCACTTTCGACGCGGTAGCTTAATGTTTTCTGGGCTTCGTTCGTCGCTCTTATTCCTCTTCGTTGATAATGTTTAACCACGATTTGTGTATGCTGTTATTACCGAGGATACTGTCGCTCGTGAAACGTTCAACAGTTCAGCTGTCTTCGTCACAAACGGTGCTGATAACCGAGCACCAGCGATTTGCCCTCTTTCATCGATCGCTTGTTTTAACCGCCACAGAACTGAAATAAGGCGGATGAGACTTTGCACGTACAGTGTGTAATACATACGCGCATTGTTGTTAAGATGGAACGAGATGGTACTGTATTGCGTGGCGCTCATAGCGCTATTTTGTCCATCACCAGTATGTGTATGTAAAATTTTTATGCATGACTTCTGATCAACGAAATATTGTAATTGGTGTTGTTGTAATTAACTCTCTTAATTAAATATTGCATAAAAAGGCTGCAGCTTAGTTTCAAAATGGTTTTAAATCTACGTTCAATAACCGCATTATAACAAAGCATCGAAAATTGCAACAATTTTCTTTCAATATAATAACAGCCACCTTGCGAACTGTCTCTAAGTAAACTGTTTCTTAGGTAAAGTAAAGTGCATTCATTCAAGACTTAGTCGCAATTTCCTTATTTGCTTTTCTTTGATTTCTCAGTTAGTCAGTTATTCACCCCTGTCTTGTGTTTACATTACTCAATGGAGTGTGTATGGATGGATATTTGCATAAAAGCTCGCAAACACCTTCGTTACACGTGAAATAATAATTTGTAAATAAATGTTGTGTTTCGTTTACATATTGCTTGCTATTCTTGCTTTTTCTAATTAGTAAAAACGTAAACAAAACAAGAGGAGCTGTCACTCAAGCATTCATAAAGACTTAGCTTTCCAATGTAACAAATTGGCATAAGAAAACTGTGTCAAAAGGAGAACAAACAATTTAAGAACAAAGAAAAAAAAACAAAAGAAAAAGAGAAATAGTGAGTAAATAAATGATTGCGCAAGTTTAAGAGAGTGTTGTTCGATGCATATGAACAGCGAAGAGCGATATAGCAAAGCTATTGGTACAGGAGCTGGTTGTGGAACGAAACAATATAATGGTAAATTTTCTCAATATGCAACAGTGTTTCAAGTCATGGCACACTGCTGCTGTTGCACTCTCTCTCTCTCTCTATCTCTCTCTCTGTGCACCTTTACGCTCACACTCTCTCTCTTTATTAATAATTATGATTATTGCCGTTAATGATTTTTGCGGTCATTATCCTTATTTCGCATTTGTTTTATTTTGCACATAGTCCTCCTAAAATATCAATTCCGTTGTGTTTCTTTCGTTTTGGTCAACTTAGTAATGACGATGACAATCATAGGAACCATGCTTGAGCGCAATAATGATGATGATAATGATAATGACGGAAATGATGCTTACACAACAAATACATAATAATTTTAATGGCCCCTATGATACCGTTATTTAAGATATACTTGCTCCTACAGTTTCTCAGGCTTTTTATTTGTTGTATACACGAGTGTATAGGTATACGTGAATGCCATCTACCACTTTGTTCTTTCGTAGGGGCACAAAAAACATCGTATTTGTGCATATCTGTATATATATGTATGATATATATATGATATATATATATGTATATATATTTATATATATATATATATATATATATATATGATATATATGTATGTGCATGTATGTGTATGTGTGTCTTTGCCTAGTTGGTTGCTGTTCGTTTTAGTCTCAATTCTCGTATCAAGTTTAGTTGTCAGTTTATCTTAAACGGCTGCAGTTGTACGATACGCTGCTATACGTTGCAAGTTTTCAAACGTTGTACCCGCATCAAATGTGGAACATTATTAGAACAATATTTCGTTAGCCTGGCGTTATATTTTTATTTTTTCTGTCTTTCAATAAAAAGCAGAAAGGAATAACATTGTCTACGCATATTAGGAAGACTTGTTTCTTTATACATTTTGCATAAATGCGAGCGAGACGATAACGAAGTAAACTTTTTAAGAAAAAAATAAAAAAAATATAATAATAATAAATAAATAAATAAAAAAAGGAATACATATACATACATACATATATATACATATATATATGTATAAATATATGTATGTGTTATAAAAGTGAGCGATATGAGAAAATTATATATATTTTACAGTATAATGTATATGTAAACGCTCGGATCATTTTATTGTATTGGTGCACAATAGCTGGCTCGACATATAAGGTCAGATTTTCCCTTTTATCTTAAAGGTAACAAAAGTGCTAATGCGAGTTGTTAAAGTGCAAACATAATAAGTGCAGATTTGATTACTTATCGAATAAAATTAAATGATTTAAAAAGTGATTCAATACAATTTAAACTAATCGAATTGTGATTATTGTGCTGGATATACAAATCATAAAATATTATATATAAAGTATTTTCTTAACTAATTTTCAATTCACATTTAAAGCGTACTAGTGAAAACTTACAAAGAAGAGGTGAGTGTTGTTTATTTATTTTTTTTGTTTCGAATCTAAAGGATTTTTATTTGCTTTTTCTTATTTTTATTGCTGCTAAAACACGAAATATATTACGGAGTTTTTTTTTTTTTTTTTTTTTTTTTTTTTTTTTTTTTTTTTGCATAAGAGATACGTTGATACATGTTCTTCTAGCCCAGGATGATAACGAGTTCTTCTTTTTTTAGCACATCCATGGCATAAGTAGAACTTTACCATTTAAGATAAATCACAAATGTACCCGGTTTTCTTCACCGCTACCTAAAGCATTTTGTAAACACAAATTTTGTAAAAAAAAAAAAAGCTTGCCTTATGAACTAAAGTAAAATACTGCTTTTCATTCAGCGCTTCATGTATTCTTACATCTATTCTTCTAAATGAATTTTTGTTTCTAATATAAAGCAAATTTCTATTGTTAGGTTATCTAGGTATGCATTGGAATGTTTTATCTCACATAGCTAACTGACTCGTATTAAACAGAATGAATTCCATATGTCGTTTATGGGTTTACACAGTGGAGAATAATTTTCTTTTTAATTGACCGAAACTAAGCACGATGCTCTAAGTCAAAGTTATAGCTATCGAGAAGCCTATTGTCAATGCAGTTCGCAATAAAGGTGCACATACAAGCTGTGTTTTATAAAATAGCGTAATATTGAATGTGTATCTCTTTACTCTGACGTATAATAATGCGAGTATTTGCAAAAGGCCTTTGTGACTGTTGCAACTGTTGCCGCATTTACATTAATCCTACGAAACTGTTTGTTATACATTGTTGTTAGAGAACATGCACAGCAATCACTTCTTTTTTTTCAAAGATTGATCCGCCGGCTTATAACATTTGTATACTAGTTATCAGTCTATGATTTTAGTACTTTTTAAGCGAGGTCTTTTATTTTTACATCAGTCACCTCGTCCATCCATCTTTCAGTGTGCGCTACCGTCCACTTATCCAATCATTCGTCTATTTGTATATGCATCCATGTATCAATCCATGCATGTCCATTAATCCTATCTATCGTTCGTCCATCCATTCGTTTATTGCAATGTTCCTTCCACCGTTTATTATTTTGGCCGTTTGTCTGCTTACATGTTCCATTGTCTGTTCTTCTGGTCACGCGTTTATCCATCTATCTACCCTTTTAACCGTTCATGTGTCCATTTACTCTTAAGTCCGTTTTTCTGTATGTACTTAACCCTTTTATTTGTATATCTCTATAAGACTGTTTATCGTTGTTTTCTTCCAACGGTCTCTCCACCTGTCCACCTTTCTGTCCAAATCAATACTTCTCTCATTCAGTCCAACCGTTTATTTATTCGTCAGCCAGATCTCCAACGAGCCTATCCATCGCCTGTCCATCTGTTAGTTTACTTGTTCTCGACCTTTTCAAATATTATAAATTGCAAGATCCGTATAATTGCTTCTTTGATACATTTATTCTTAGCTGAACTATATGTTATAGTTAGCAGTTTCCCCGAAATTTTTATATATTTAACTAAATTTAAAGAAAAAGAATTATTGTTATCAATACCTTGGAAACTAAGGAAATTACATGTATTCCGATGCACTTGCAAGAATAATGTATATTTACGATGTACAAGATATTCAAGATAAACAGTGGATGGTTTCATTCGTTTTTCTTTCTTCATAGCTACTAATCTATACTTGTAGAGAGAATGTGGCGTATAAGCGACCTAAGTGTAAATATAACAATTATACGAATGCGCCTTCCACCGGGAAATTGTTATTTGGTCTGTGTCAAATTTAGGCCATTAAACGCGAAACTTTGCGATTCTGAGTCAGATAAGTCATATCCGATTGTGCTATCGAATTTGGAAAATATTGAGATAAAAATTTTGAAATAATAAGCAAATACTTTTTACGTGTACGCGGTCTGAAGTTTAGTTTAAATACTTGTGAAAACTATGCGATTGCCTTATAGCAAAATGTTTCCGATCAGCACAGTAATCTAATTGCAATAAATGAAAGCAAATAATTTTTAGATATTAGGCTCGAAGTCATTTCAAGCCGTTCAAGTTTTCATGCTTTTCTTCTTAATTCAATTGCTTGACCTTTTACGTCCTATTGAAATGTTTATGATTATATTTAACAGTAATTAGTTCGAGTCGTGTAGTTCCTTCTGTCAGATATCACATTTTTATAGATTTTCGATTTCGGATTCATTTTAATTTTTATTTTAATAAAGGATTGCACAGGGTTTAGAAATATTAATGTAAAAAAACGCTCAGGAAAATGCTTTATGTTAATTTTGTCAACTCGCTTGCGATGCCCTGAAATACGCAGCGAGGACTGTGCGATATATATATTGTAACATAAAACTCTACTATACGATTTTACATATTATATTTAGCTCCCTTTGCGATTAAGTTCATACCACTGAACGTTGGTTTGTAGGATGCCATAGGTTTTATTTACAATTCTTTGGGGATCAATGGATCATTTACAGGAACTTATATTTACAACGTTTTAATCTCTGTTCTAGTCTTATATCGTACGAATATTGCATTGCAATTTTCGTGACTCGACTCTCTCGACTATCTCTCGACTCACTTTTTGACACCTCTGTCTTCTGCAAATGTTCCGCTTCAATACCCCATAACAAGCCAGTTACTTGTACCTGGCTTCGTTGTGACATTTTCTTTTTTCGGCGAAATGTTCTACGGATTGACGTTGACCACAGGTGAAGCGCCATGAATGGATACTTGGTTATACCAATTTTTGAGATTCGATTGCTTAGAAAATCGACGAGTTTCCATGCAAGCTCATATCATCAAATGTGGAATTTATGTAAAAGAAAAATGAAAGGAAAACAAAAAAGAAAGAAGAATGCGAGTCGATAGTGTTTCCCTATCTCCAGCTAGCTCATTCTTCTACCCCCATATTCTTCATATATGTAAACAAAATTGACTATTAGGCGTTTGAATATCCATATAACACACGTTTTGCATTATACAGCGCAATTATTGCAACATTGTACACACATACATTGTGATAATGCTGCGATCAACAGAGTGCAAAATTGAGAACTTACGTTACCATCACAAACTACCCGACTGAGGTGTGTAAAGTATAACTTTTTTTTTCTTTTGCTTTGATCCTGTCAAGTTAAATTGCCAAAAACAGAATTTGTAGGAAACGTTTACTGCGGAGAAGTGGTGGCGCATGATGAAGAGTATGAATGATAACTCCACACTAAGAAAACCCGATGCCAATCAGCTAAACCATTAACATAGACGACGAAACCAAATTTCAACGGCGTTTCTTTTTGAGACGGTCAGCTGGATATAGTATATCGTGATTTGGTCAAATCCAACGATATCATCACTATGTAAAGCTAAAGAAAACAACAACCGATCTGACAAAAAACACTAAATCGAAATGTCGCTTCGTCATATTTACGAGATGTTGTTTCTTCCGATTAACAATTGTTCGTGACGATCCCGTCGATAGCTGAAATTTCACTCCTATGACGACGTCCGAATTATTGATGGCTTCGTGGATGGCCTCAAATAGAGAGCCTTCACTTCAAAATGAAATTCATATCCTGTTCGAAAAATGCCAAAGGTGCTAACTAATGGCAGATAACAATTGCAGAAGGTGATACAAAACCTGTTACAAATATTAACCATAACCGGTTTAACTGTCAGTCTGTCAGAATGTTGCTCATCGGCAAGTCGACTCCTACGAAAACATTGACTATTAGGAAAACACTTTGCAATTCTTATGTATTGGTTTAAGGTTTTTCCTTTCCTTAAGATTGTTCTATATAGAAGGCATAGATTAGTTTCAGTGGCTTCTATTTTTAATTCAAATCATTTTTTTTCAATTTTTTTTGCTTAAAAATATATTTTCAAACTAGCATAGGAAAACTCTATTATTTAACTCTAAGTTTATATTGATGTAGAAAATTTTTCAAATAATTATATTAGAAAAGTGTAGATATTTTCGAAATTAATGCTAATAACGGAAGAAACACTTACAGCGAACATTTCAAACTTGTGTGCGAATCAAATTTTTATTGAGCTTCAAATCTGTTATATTTACTTAACATTAATATCGCGATACGTAATCGGATATCTACATTTTTGCGACTAGGAGAGTGACAACAACAGATACTACAGACGGACAGACATGATGAGATTGATTGAAATTTACGGGAGACATTTGCAGTTAACATTGACTTAATAGTTGAATTATGAACTAAACGCTGAAAAGTAATGTTTACGCCTTCGTTCGGGATTTTTATATGCATAGCCGAAATTCTATTCGATTTGTGGAATGTTTGTGAAACATAGAACATTCGCGGAATATTTTTTGACAGCATAAATAGTGAAAATTATTTAGCTACGTCTCTCTTAAAATTCTGATTGAAAAAGACGTTCCATTTCATTTGTTTTTTTTTTTTTTATCTCTATCGTCGGGTTACGTTCCGGAAACACCAAAATCGATCCACAGACTTTTATCCAGTTGCCAATCAATCAGCTATAAAGAAGTTAAACAATCATTTGAAGAATTACGCTTCAATGCTTTATATATATTATTACGTGGCTTCTGCAGTGACACCTTTCGCTTTTACGTATGCACGTTAAAGCATGTTCATGCTTACATTTAAATTATTCTTTGAATTTATCGGAATTTTATGAAATAATTACATATCATTAGGATGCGTTAGATTGCTAAAACTAACAAAATATTTGTAAATATTTTCCTATGAAAAGTAATTAAAAAATTTACAATTGTTTTAACGTACATTTCTCTCTAATTTCAATTTATTTAATGGTTCAACACAAGTAACCTGATCGCTTCACTACGCCACAAATACACTATACGCATGCATATTTACGTTTGTACGAATATGCGTTTGTACACACATATATATATATATATATATATATTAAAACAAATTGATTGGTTTAGTGATTTATTTCAAATAATTTGCCATTTTTTTTTTTGTTTTTGTTGTTTTTTTCTTTTTCATGATTGTTTCAGTTTCACTATAAAAGTATTTTACAAAATAGCTATACAACACACATCAGTAATTAGAAAAAAAAAAAAAAAAAAAAAAAATGAAAACAGAGAAGAAAAAAAAAGCATTTGAACAAACGATAAATTAATTACGAAATCACGGGAGAAAAAAATCCATGTTTTTTCCTTTCACGGAAAAATTTTTCATGTTTCATGATTTTATCCGTTTGGTTTTTGTTGATTTTGAATATTTCGCCAAACATTATAAAAATAAATAATAAAAGACGAAAAATTGAATTGTAAAGCTGAACTCAATAAATTAATTTCGATCTCGCTGAAGCCTTTGGCATTTGGTAAGACCAGAAGCCACCACAAAATACGTTCTAACGATTTGTTGATTAGATTTTTTTTTTTTTTTTCGCTTTAATTTGTTGTTGTTTTTCTTGTTGTTGAAAAACAAATATTAACATTTATTCGCGTTGTTGCTGTTATTTTGTGTCGGTTATGCTTTTTGCGGATGTAATGGCATGTTCAAAAAAGAATACAAGTGAAAAGTCAAAAAACAAAAGCAAATACAAAAATATATACAAAAGAGAAAAATAAATATAAATGAATTATTTCCAAAAACCTTGTATTTTAAGATTAGCTAAGCTCTTTATTGCACAATAATAAGAAATGAGATTCAGTTCACATGTACTTGTATACATATGTATATGTCGTTCAATAGTCAATTCGGTGCATGTTCAAACGAGCTTTCTCACCGAACTTCGCTTGCAATAGCTCAGTTCTTTTTACCAATTTCTGGAAGATGTTCGATCGTCTTATTGGAAACATAAAGTTAGTCGACTTATTTCCCAACGTGAACGGCCAACTGTGGTGGGGGAGGTGTCGAGGCCTTATCATGAAACGAAACATAAATCCGTTTCTTAATCAACACTGGTTACAAGATTATTCAGCCAAAATAAGCAATGCTCTTAGGAGTAAAGGCTTAATTCAATTACAAAATCACCGAGAACGTCATCGATGAAAAGCGAAGTAAAGTTCAAAGCAAACAATACAAGCAAACGGTTCTTATAGGCTTAAAGTACTAAGAAACAAGTAAAAATTACTCTAATTAGGTATAGGTATAGCTAGGTATAGGTACCTGTAAAGTACCGTCTACCGCTACTACTGAAATTCGAACCAAAGCCCCTCCCTTATGTACTCATGTTCGTCTGGCCTTTCTGTGCCTTATTCACGGAAGATAACAAAGCTACAAAATATTCTAAACGACCGTTTCAATGCGTTCGGTTATCATTCGTTTAGATATACAATCGCAACAATCGTCCAAGTCGTGGCAGCGGATTTCGTTACGGGGAATTTTTTATACTGACAGAATCTGTTGAAGCTTTATGCGACCGGACTTTGACTAATTGAAATGTCAAAGAAAGAAATTCCAAACCAAATATCAATAGGACGACCCCATCGAAATAAAAAGAGGGTTTTGTTAACGGTAAACGCCCAAGTTATTGCAAAGCGAAATGCATCTTAAACGTATCTTAAATTTTGTCATCCTTATCTCTATCATACACACAAATCAAATCAAAGGGACACTAAAATAACTGACAAACTGTGAAAAAATAAAAATCCGGAATGTAATTTCTGATAAAATTTTTTAGAAAACAGAACACATATCATCGAGACGTCATGTTTTTATGGAACAAAAATTTCATAATACATCCATGCATTTCGCATAGATATGTTTATATTATATTTAGGCCACACAGTATATTCCTATCATGTAACAAATGTCCTTATTTTTAAGCATCTGACAAGAGAATCGTTTTTGTCTAAAATTAAAAATAATTGCTGTACACATCTTTCATAGAGACGTTACTTAAATAAAACGACACATATATATATATATATATATATATATCTATATAAATATATACATGTGTTTGACACTATTTTTGTTTGTCTATTATTAGAATTTCTATATTTGAAGCGATTGATAACAGACGCTCGATTATTTGAAATTTGGAAAGATTTACTCGCAACAACTAAGGCAGCGAAAAAACAACTACGAAAACGGGGGAAACAAATTTTTATAACATTATCTGAATAACTTGCAAATGCGTTCAACTGCCTGAGCAAGCGTCCGCGATTCGTTTCTAGATGCACTGTTTATTTATTGTGATTATCGTCACTACTTACGTTTATTAAATTTAGGTGTTTAAGCGAAAAGACCCCTCTTTACTACTGACGATACTGACGATACTGACGATTTCCTTTAATTCCGGGATTATTGGAACGCAATCACAGTTAGGTTTGTCCAGTTTAACACCAGTTAACTGAATATGACGAGTCATGATCCATTCATTTGTCCTTGTCCAATCTCGTATTGCAAATAATCTATGTTCGACGAGTATACTCGTAATTGCAAAAGATGCCGAATCTGTTAACACAGTTAAGTTAGCTTTTAACACCTAAAAACACGCTCTAGATAGTTCATATTTTTCATCAGCGTAAAATTCTGCATCGATTAAATATTTCCCTACATTTTTCCACTCATTTGGTATCCAGTAATTGAGAGCACGCGGTTTCAGGAATCAATATAGAAACCCAACCTGCGCTCATGTGTTCTAAGACTAATTAAATAAGCGTGCGCGTCAGCAATGAACGAAAAATTACAATTTACGGGTCAACATAAAGTGGCGCGCGATCGTACCACACACTGACATACTTCTAGTTAACAAAATTGTGCTGTACATTAACTGTGAGATATATGCCAGAGTTACATATCTTCAACAACCATTACTCTGGCCACTGTCACGTCGATATCTTCGAGTACTCACCGGAGAAATGTCCGTCTTCGGGTCTGTGCCACCTAATTACCATTCAGTTAGTGGTCTTATAGCAATACGGTACAATAGAGTACAGTACACTGGACACAGCACTGAATGATTTCTTTTTCTCGTGAGGTGATTTTTTTTCTTTTTTTACTCATCATTCATTTTTCGCATCTACAATAAATGCTGATGCTGGCATTATTTCGGAATACGAATGCTCTGTATTAATATTCAGCAGTGAAATTTCATTTTTACGAACCTATTTAATGAACCTTTTCAGGCGTATGTTGCCTGAGAGCAATTGTCAACCTCTAATTTTTACTTGTAATCATGGAAAATTCATACCCTAACAACATTATAAAGAAAAATTTTTAAATCAGTAATGGGAAAGCCAACTACACGTTCATGGTGCTTTAGTTGTGTCATGAAGCTGGCCAGCGGCGGTAAGATTACTTGACAATGGGGTAACGAATCAAAAATGTCGCGATGAATTTAAAAGTGTATATAAGCAGAATATTTGCGGAAGGCAAAGGTGTCGAAAAGTGAGTCGAGAGTTAGACGAGAGAGTTCAGTCAAGAGAATTGTATTCCAGTTTTCAAACCGGCAAGACGAGAATGAAGATTAAAGCGTTGTAAATATAAGTTATATGTTTGCCCAAATTTAGATCTGATATTGTGTTAGTGTATGGACTTGGTCGAATATTTTCATCACATGTTTGAGTGTTCAGTTTTGTTTTACGACAAAATTTGAAAAGCGTCTTAGGGATAACCCTATGGAGGAAGTGGAAAAAAATTCACTATCAACACAAAAGGTTTTCCTCGAAATTTTGCCCTTTCTTCGGGGGCCGACCATCTACTTACTTTTAGCGTCTGTTATCTGTTAAGTTACCGCTTAATATTTTACCTATTGATTTCGAATTTCTTTAATATATTAAAAGGTGTTTTCGGAAAGTATTTGTGCTCACTGACAACCGGTTCCGAGCAAACAAATCTCATTATAGTTTCATTAGAGCCGCCTTTGAGTAGATATGAAGCTGGGAGCGATTCGAAAGCCTTCATCGAGCCGGCCAAGAAATGAAATGTTTGAAATGATGTTTTGGGAACTCATTATCATGAATTGATCTGTTATTGAATTACACATTTGTTGCTGTCTGAATTGTCATTTCGCAACAGGTCAAGTGGAAAATGTGTCCTTGACAGACGCAGCAAAACATGCACTTTTGATTTGATCAGATGGTTGACGAAATAGAATGAGAGAGAATATTTGAACATAGGAGCGCATTTTCATAGTCCTGGCCCTAGAATTTACCGCGTTAAAGAAACATGCGTGTAACTATGAAACATTTCATATCAAAACATTATACTTGAAAAGGCTGTACGACTTAAGTTTAAACTTTAAAACAACATTCTATAGAGAATGACATAAGATATTTGCGATAAATGAAGCTAAAGATTTTGGTGTTAATAGAAGAGTGCCCTTTCTCGCTCGAAAATGCAATCTTTCCATTCAAACACATGCAAATAACGCAAAAAGTAATACTTTTAAAAAATCCCACGTCATGCTCCGCTAGATGTAGGAAAGCAGCTTAAATGATTTCTTTTTTTTTTTTTTTTTTTTTTTTTTTTTTTTTTTTTTTTTTTTTTTTTTTTTTGTTTTTGCAATTCATATCTGAGTCAATTGCATTGCGCGCTGCATAGCCTTTTTAGCTGAAGATGTTCACAGAGAAAGGCTGGCTTGGGTCTGACCATTTTTTTAAAATATTTTTCAAAAATTTCTTTTTTTTTTTTTTTTTTTTTTTTGTTTATAATGCTCGAAGGTATGTTTAATAATCTGCCCAAATATTATTATTCTATTACCGTGTTTCTGTCTAAAAAAAAAAAATTGTCAAAAACTTTGTTTTTTCAAGCTGTTACTGCACTGGTGTTACCCCTTAAGTAAATAGAGAGAGTTTTTACAGTTATCTATAAACTGCTATGATTTGAAATGTATGTAAGATGAATGTGCATATAGCACATACGATACGCTATAACGGACTATCTTTAGGTCGAGTGAAAATTTTCGCTGTATACTGCAGTGAAATGTAGTGCAAAAACTGGTGGCGGCTATTAGGAGATTCAGGTCAAGCCGAATGTAAGTTTTTTCAAGCTCTTAGTGCTATTAGTAGTAGAAGAGTATTAAATATTTCCTGGCACTTTTGTTGCACTGCGCTCGTTGACTTTATTATCTTATTTAAAGCATTGCTTTGTAATTTAAGAATACGATTTAACAAAGGCATATATATGGTAATTTACCAAAAATTATAAACTTTTATTGTAATCGAGAAGGACAAGGGGAAAAAGAAGAAAACGAAGAAGAAAACGAAGAAGAAGAAGAATGAAAGAAAAAATGAAATAATCTTCTGTCTTATAACTCATTTAGTTCGGTGTATAATTTTGAGCTTAAAAGCAAAAATTTACAATTTAACAAATTAAATATGTTCTACGTAGATCTATTCATGACCTCAACTGAACTCGTTTTTGCAGAAAAGGGCCGAGGAGACGAACGAAGAAGAAGGAGCGGGCGGACGATAAACTGAAAGGTTATAGTTTACACAAATAAAATGTGTTTTTGTTGCTGCTTTTGTACAATTAAACTCTATAGCGTTGTTCACTTTTTGAAAAGTTTTTTTTTTTTTTTTTCAAATTTTTTTATTTCAGTGCGAGTTAGACAAAAAGTTTAACTATTGTACTACCATTGCACTTAAATTGCATACAAGTGCCAGGAGAATAGATTACTTTTGTTATTGTTGTTTGTGTTATATGAAACTCTCTAATTTACATATTCCACCAATTTTAATTTTATTTTCATTTTTTTTTACTTCTTTCAGGCTTTTAATAAAATATTCTAGAGTCTCTAAATAGTCGTTTATGTTGAAAAATAATCAGAGAATAGCAAGAGAATAAAAGTTGGTTTAAAAACCATAATTAGTTTTAAAAGTGGATAAATGAAAAGCAAGCGGAAAAAGTGATACAGTAAGTGTGAGCGAGCGATTTGGTAGGTGAAGTAAATGAAACAACTTTCAAAATTATATAGATTTTTAGTTTTCTTTACATAATTTGCAGATGTGTCGAGTGACGTTTTTTTTTTTTTTTTTTCATTTCATTCGATAATCGTAAAGTTTGGCGACGGAAAGCTTATTGGTGCTTAGCTTATATTCGATAAGCCGAGGCATTTTAATAATAAAAATATTTTGTAAAAATTAATCATATACAAGTAAAGTAATATATCATTAACTAAAAATTAAATCAAAGATTAAATGAATTGAATGAATTGCTGTTAGGAGCAAATCTATTTCATGACACTTCACTGTTGCTTGTTTTTTTAATTAACTGCTAACTGGCAGAACAAATAAAAAAAAAAAAAGTAGGTGATAAAAGCAATGAAATGGTTAGTAAAACAAAATACGAAAATCATACACAACCGAAAAAATGTAGCCGCGGAAAAAAAAATGAATCACAATAAACAGAAAATCAATCACAATAAACTAACTAACAATTAACAAAATGTATATCGGTGATAAGCGAACGATTTAATTTCTAGTTGCGAGTTTATCAGTTAAAAAATCTATTTGCTGCTAACAGTTTACTAAACTGTTGGTTAAAATTAACATAAGCAAAGCAAACATCATTTATTGTTAAACGAAAGAGTGCGAAGAGGGGGAAAGCAAATAATTGCTTATCTTTTGGCAAGTGATGGGCGGAACATTTGACCACCCACGGGAGGGTTTTATTAAGAATTGAAATCTAAAGCGAAATACGGGTAATGGGGATGTATCTGTGATATCACTGCAGACAAATAATTTCCATTGTAACACCTCTCTTTAGACATATGGCAACATTATTCATCAGACATTCCAAGTTCTTATAATCTAGATGTGCGGGATAAATCCGCGCTTTCGTCCTTTAAAATTCCACTAATACATAGTTGACACAGATATTCGTCTCTATTAAACAAAAAAATATATTTGAAGGTGTACGGGCTCTTACAAAGAATATGACATCTGAACTTGTACTATATGCAAGACATGCCTAATACGTGGAAACGATGAGTAAAGTAAAGAAGGTTCGCCTTTATTTGCTGCAGCAGCTTAACTTTATTCTTTCACGAGCAATTTTAAACTGTTGTAAATGATATCGATAAATACAACAAATGTGTGCATACAGCTTATGGACAGAGTTGTCTTTTTACTCTTTCTCACAATCGAATCGATTTAATTTCATATTGTTATAGCGTATATATGCATCAGTTGTAAACAGCATTTCAATCAATATAAGTATCATGCAGTCGAGCATTACAGACATTATCGATTTAACCGTGCGCTTAAAGATTTGAGAAAACCTTAAACCTTAAATAAAAACACCATAATTCCGCTGATCACCTACCAGGACGAATCAGGTCTTACATTACAAAGTGTTTAAGTGTTAAGTAATCATCAACTCTATGGTAGAAGCACTCACCCCAAAGTCGATCAAGTTATAGTTTCCATCATATTAATTCCATCTGATCCATTCCATTCATTCTTATGCCGCTGTCCAATTTTCAACGCACAATTCTGCCTTCCAAAGCATATCTATGCAATCAAATTCCAGTCAAATTCAAAAATTAAAAAAGATTTACTTATGTTACTTAAGTTTTTTCTTATGCTCTTAAGCTCACACTTTAAGCGCATACCTTGTTAGTTGCGCGCTTGACAGCAAGAAACTGCGATAGCGGATACATAGGTAGCGGTAAAGGTATTAAAAAAAAAAACACAGCAGATGAAAACCTATTTACGTAGACTTGCGCTGGAAATATTGTAGAAACTAACAACATCGTTCCCACATTATTGTGATCATACGTGAGACGCAATTCTTTTCGGCTCCTTCCAAAAATAATTCTTCTTAAACAAGCGCATCAAGTTTCTGACGATGACGTGTAATTAGTAAATTCGAATCGTCATCGAAGCACATTCGCATACGTCCTCAGTACGCCCTTTCCGTTTCGCCTTTCTGTCCCTCATTGGCGCGTCGTCCCTATTAAGATTATAAACTAATTCGAATTTTTTCATGGCACACATTCAGTTTGCCGTTTATTGAGTCGATTGTAACGACCGTAAATGAAAGCTAGCTAATGAAACTAAATTTCTCGTGACTAAATATGATTTTCGAAATAAAAAAAAAAAACTTTAATTAATTTGTTAAATTTTCTGCTTCAATTATTATTAAATATTGAATGATTGATTATATCAAGTTGAAACATCTACAAACTTAAGAAAATAGCTTATATAACTTATGATAATTTACAGTTCTTTTATATAATAGAACGCTACACACTTATATAGTAAGCAGTGTTGCTGACTTGTGAGTGAGAGAACTTCATAAACAACAATTTTTGAGGGAAACACACATTTTTTTTATTATTCAGATGTATTTATTATTAAAAAGACACGGAAAGAAAAAACACTAGTAAGAAAACCAAAATTGGTTGGGACCGAATATTTTATACCTGTCACCGTTATCCTACACAAGATAAAAGAAGTAAAAGAACAAAATTTTCATACATATTTTCAATAATATGGTGTGTGGGTGCAGCTGATTTTTTCGTATATCGTATATGCATATGGGCGTTGTAGGCATGTCCTTTGAAAGGTTTAAATCAAGTCCAAATTCGTAGGCGATCGCCCATAGAATATGCGTTCAAATTTTCGTACATTTATTTGCAATAGTTTTTGAGTAATGAGCAAAAAATCAATTTCTCATTCGTTTTGAAAAACAGAGGTGTTCTCATTTCACATAATGCAGTGGGCGTGTCCTTCAAGTGATTTGGACCTTTTTCAACACCAATCTGCGCACAAGAACTTCCAATGTTTTTGCCAAATTTGAAGGCGAAAGCTTCGTCTTTGCGGCCAGAAAAATGGTTGCAACAGACATAACACAGACGGACAGATGAACAGACCGATCGATTTAGAATTTGATGCCGATCAAGAATACATATATATATATACTTTGTGGGATCTCTGATGCTTCCTTCTGGACGTTGCAAACGCTTTGACAAAATGAATACACCCCTCATCCTTCGGGTATAAAACCAGAGCAAATGATAGGATATTGAGACTAATTTCAATTTCGTGGTTTCCGCGACTTCTGAGAATATCGATAGAAAATTTTTAAATATGCATATGGTCTTTGTAACGCCGAAGCCTAAAGAGTTGTGGCTTTAACTCAGCTGCTCAGTAGGTGAGCGAAAAGTTCATCCGTTTTTAATGCAGAACTTTTTTGAGGGCAATGAAAAAATACAAGTAAAGAAACTGTTTATATGAATTAGAAAAAAAAATTTCAAAAACGCCTTCTTACCTCCATATTTCCGTGAATCATTTTTAGAATAAATTAATTTTGATTTGATTATGTGCGTTTTTGCACTGCATATTTAAAGTGCCTTGATATTATATGAGATATAATCGTATCAAGTTTAAGATACATATCTGTTTTAGATATGAGAACATATATTACACACGAAGCGGTTGTCTCACTATATGGGTAACATAAACTATTGGAAAATAACCGATCACCCAAAAAGTTCGTAGGATCGATAATGAAATAAGAACCTTTCGGCAAAGTTCGACATTGTCCATTAATATAATCTTCTTTAAGAATAAGAATAAGTGTTCATCACTTATCGCTTCTCTAACATTTATGCGCCTTTCTTATTTATCGTCGATTTGTTCAACGCTTTAAAAAACGCTTCATTGAAGCGATATTTCTTTCCGGCAGGCAAATTTGTGGGATTCGCGAGGGACTAAATCTAGAGAATACAATAAATGTGGACGCAATTCGAAGTGCAACTCATGCAGTTTCGCAATCGTTGTAGTCGACTTGTGACACGGTCCATTGTCTTGGCGAAAGAGCTTTTTTTTTTTTTTTTTTTTTTTTTTGCAATTTCGTCATTGAAACAACTGTAACTTGGAAACTAGTAACGGAATGTTATGGAATTTCCACATATTTTGCTTAAAGATTGTTAGCATTTAAAAGTTATATGAATTCGTTAATAGCGGCAACATTCCTATCTCATCCTACGAACTTGGTGAGTTATATTTTGCATCTGTTATTTATGATCGGTAGTTTGTCTTCCAATATGTAGGAAACTTAACTAATTACATTGTTAGCCATGTTTTTTGTCAAATCAAGTTCAACTGGCAGCACAATGTACATGCACTGAAGTCTACAGTGTTTGTTTTGTTTATTGCTTTATTACTTCCTTTCAAGTCATTGTATTTTTGATACAATATGCAAATCTCTACATTTAAATGCTTGATGCATAAACTATTTTAGTGTTAACATAATTTTCAGTTATTATTATTATTTATTATTTGTTATCGGACTTCCCATCTAACCGGTATATTAGTTCCAATATTTGGTGGTGGTATTTGTGCCTATGCTGATGTTACTGCAGTTCATGTTCATAGACAAAAATGTCCGCTACATAGCCTTTTTATTGTTGATATAAACAGATTTATACTTGCCCTAACCAAGACCATTATTAATGTATTCGTTAAGACGTCGATTATTGCCTGCTTTAAAACACTTATCGCATCTTTCATGAAAATGTTGTTATGATCTTTACTATACGGAATTTTTTTCGCACAACTCTATTATGCGAAGGTATTGAGTATTCAGGATACAGCTTAAGTTTTTAGCTTGCTTTTCAATAAATTGCATTTCATAAAAAGGAGAAAGCAAAAAAATAATGAAGAATTAAAGAAAAACTTTTCGTTTTGCGTTAAAAATTCCAAGCACGTTAAACAGCGCATATGTTCATATGTTCGTTAAGCAACGTACATAAAGTCTTCTTTCCGTTTCCGTTTTGTACAATGGTTGAGTTTTTCGTTTTTTTTTTTTTTTTTTTACTTTGCTTTTTTATGTGACTCTCCGCTCTTGTATTTTTCATTTTAAAAACCAAAAACTCTGTTCACTGACCATGTACGCCACAGTCGTTGCCACAATTTTCTCTCTGTTTCTTTTTTTTTCGGTCCTTCACTTGTTCTCCCCTCCCACAATCCCTTCGTGCTTCGTGCTAACAATCCTTGTTGTTAGTGCTTTAATAAAAACGAAACAACAATAATATATAACATATTTGTACGTTCATCCAATTGTAAGTCGGCGAAAATCCAGGAAATATATACGAATGAAAAGTATGTAATATATATACTTACGTACACACATGCATTATGGGTAGATTCAAGAGTTGTTTACCGATTGTTAAAAAAATTTTTTTCTCATATATGCGCACACAAGCACAGAGACACACATATGTTTTAACTGAACGCTTGCGTTATTAGTTCAAGTATAATAGTTCGGCGAAAAAATGAAACTAAAATCATGGACAACAAAGAAAAGGTTTAGGGTCAAAAAAGATGAAAAAAGGAGCAAAAAAAAAAAAAAAAAAAACTAAAAACACCAGAATAGTATCAGCGAACCCACATGAATGCTTGTAATTAAACAGCTTGACACGAGTGTTTTATCGCGTTTTTTTCTTCTTTTCTTTCAATCAAATTTTTCTTATGAATTTTTTATCTATTTGCTCGTTGGCATTTCAATTTGATTGACAAATACGTTTATCGAAAGGGAAGCATGGAAATTCTTACCAAGAACGTAATGAAAGTAATTGAAATGAAATGAATTTTATGTTAATTTGAAGAGAGGGGAAACAAATATTGCAGACTACTTTATATGCTGAGAAACTCGCTTGTAATTGAAAAAATTCTTTTTTTTGCTTTTTTTTTTTTTTTAATGAAATGGAATTCTTTTGAAATTATTTTTATTTACAGTGATTTATATAATTACTTCTAATGTAATATAAAAATAACTGGAAATGTTTTTCTTTATGAAGTCAAGGAAATAGAGATAGAAAGAGAGAGAACGTGAAAGTGAAAGAGAAAGACCTACAGAGATATATAGAGATTCGGTTGTAATCATAAAGCATAATGGAATTTTCATTAAAATTTAGATGCATTCCCGATCCGCATAGTAAAAAGAACGAGAAGTAAAGAAAGAAGGAGAGAGAGAGAGAGAGTAAGAGAGACAGAGAGGTAAACTCAACTTCTGTTGTTCTCTTAGACGTTGCAACAACTTTTGAAACCGTCTGCCATAAGGGAACAACTTTCGTATCCTAGATAAAGATCATTAGAAAAGTTAGTTTTTTGTTTCCTTATGGATTTATAAATGAGAGTTTTTCGAACCCTTGATCCTTGTGCCTTATCTGATTAACTTAAATATACTCGAGTAGCGTATCTTGAAATTGTTGATTATCCTTATTTCTCTTTGATTTCTTTACTCTTTTTCTATTCCCCTAACGTTTTTGTTTTCTTTTGTTCTCTTTCTTCTTCTCCACTCTTTCTGTTTGTCTAGCCGCTTATTATAATGTTATTTAATTGCCTCCACTACGTTGAGTAAGACTTCTTAGTCATTCCTTATATTTTACGATTATATCGGTATAGTGAATAGTTTATATATATATATATATACATATATATATATATACATATATATATATATATATATATATATATGTATATTTATAATTTTATATTACAAGTACATGAATACAAGAAAAAACAGAAGAAGAAGAAGACGAAGAAGAAGAAAAATTACACTGAAGACTTATAGCCAACAAAGCTACAAAAACTTTTATAAAATTTTAACATCTTAAGCCATCGTTAATGCAACGCCTTTAAATCAAAAATCTCACTCAAATCAATTTCACTTTTAATGTCAGTTTCGATCTATGATTAATCCCCTGATCCAACGAATGTTAATAGTAAATAGCAAGGCGATCCTTTTTGTTCGTTTCTTCGATCATTTGTTTGCGGTATGCTCTTGGAAAGCTCGTCTCGCATATTTTAAATCCGAAACTGAAACTTGTTGTATGTTGTTGACAGTGCGATATAACAGCATCCACCATAGGCAAAATTCTACAACTTAGATCTCATGGTAAACGTATTGTTTTATATTTAAAGATTATATTGACGAGAATAAACTACAACTTTGAACAATGGACAAAATCCTACTAAAAGTTTACTGCCAATAAGGAAGAAACTTATAGCTTAGAAAAAATATTAAATTGATTTTGCATAAAAGCATTAGTCAAGACCGCTTAAAATCAATCAATTTAAAGAACTTTCAGTTGACTAATTGACATGCCCTCAAATTAAAAAAAAGACAGTATTATCTTCATTCCAGTGCTTGTCTAACGATTCGATACTTTTCGGATACAACGATTTGACCAACCTTTCAAAATATGCCTCTGTTCGCAAGCTGGTTGTAGTTACCATGGACTAAATGTGGGGAATACGGTGAATGTGGACGCAATTCGAAGTGCATTTCATGCGATCAGTGCGATCGACTTGTGACGCGGTGCATTGTCTTGCTTAAAAACCATTTTTTTTCTTTTTCATTTGAATGGCTTTTCTTTCGCAATTTCGTCAGTCAAATGACTGTAACTTATAAACTAATGTCGACATGTCATGAATTTTCGAAATATCTTGTTGGAAGTAACTGACAATCATGTGGATTCGTCAATAGTGCCAACATTCATATCTCATCCTGCAAACTAATTACGTGATGAGTTAGCTATACATTCAACAAGATTTTTGAGCTATGCAATCCTTCTCTTTCTGTTAAAAAAATGCTACGCGTTCACTTCATGAATGAACAATATGTGGGATTAAGTATTCAAAAGTGTTCAGTGTTTTTACAAAATGTTCACAAGGCTATAAGCATTTCTTCTCTTCTAAAATATTACTTTATTTAGATAATAACTGATGAATATATGACTTTGACGGCAATTTAGTTGGCGCGTGTCTACGTGACTGGATGTGTGTGGACATGTGTGTCTGCCTGTAGACACCCAAATAAAAAATCTTAAATCTTTTTTGCTCCTATAAGGCCCGCGTAACTTGCAAATACGTATGTCAATGGAAATTTTATGCCATAACTTTTTTATAGTTTTTCGTTGCTTTTGCTAAGGTTTATGCTTCTGTAAATACCCAGAGTGAATATTCAGTTATCTCTTAATTGTTGACTAGTGAACGGTGATTCGTGTTTTGTTCAAAGTTGAAAAAAAATAAAAAATTTAATGTTTTTTACAATAGGCCGCTACTACGCATTTTTTAGGAGAGACTTAAACTAGTTTTGCGCATTTACTTTTATTTCCTCAATAAAACGATTTCATGGTCTTGCCTTAATACTTTCTCATGTCCGGTGAGCTATGCTCCATGCTCGTGTGTTGCACCCAGAGGATTATTGCTACAACTCTTTTTTGAAAACTTTTGGAAGAGCGCACAACTTAAGTTCGATATGTTTTCTATAGCATGTTAAATAGAAAATTGATAAACGAATTCGCGAGCATCGAATGCAAGCAACTTTTTACCGACCTCGAGCCTTACTATACTAGTGTATATACAATTTCCTTTTCTCCAAACTCCACAATAATTTCTGATCTTGACTTTTGGACGGAATTTTCTTTAATAGGCATTTCGCGACACTTTTATGAAACATGTATAGATGTCTTCAATTCGTAACATAGACTCCAAAAATTGGCGACGGTAACTTGGATTAGAGATCGCTTTAGGTTTTAAACTTTCAAAATTGTTCGCTTTTCAGCCTTGGCGTTATGAATATGTAAGACTTGTTTACGTCTATTCGACGTTGGAAGAGTAAAGATTGGGTTTGCAAGCAGATCCCAGAGCGGGATCCCTTCCTCATCAGGCGTATGATAAGTACATGCAGTTGTAGAGTCTGCCGTTCGAAGTTATACTTAAGAAGTAAAGGTTAGAAAAACGTTGTGCTAACAGATAGTTGGCTCCTTTACCTACGAAAAGTTGTCTGCAGATCTGGGACTTGGAAATTGAAACAAGTTTAATGTCTCACCTCGTATCTTCTCCTAATGTAAATTATTACGAGAAGCTACTATGAATGCTATGACAAAGTCAGCATCACTATCGCTCACCACATGTTGTTAATACAAAAAAATCGTTGTACAGAATTGAACTATTTATGGAATCAATGAAATTGTTATTGTTTTATTTGAAGCTTTTAGAATTTTACTAAACAACAAATGTTTTTCAAGCTTTCATCTCTGTTCGATTCGTTATTTATACATGCTTGTAGCTGCCACCCTACAAATCGCTCATTCCAATCTAACTTGGATTCCTTTTATTTGCGTTTTACTTGGTAAATCAATTGTTAGATGGATTTGTTATGCGTTATATATATATAAACATGTATATATAGCATTATTACTCTTAGAAAGGTATCTGTACTTAAATTTGTTTGCATGCAATGTAAATGTGGAACGATGTGCGTTTGTCTGCTTTGTGTGCTTTTGAATGCTTTATAGGGCATAAAATATATATAAAATCGTTTTGTGGCTTTTTAATTAAAAAGTTAATTTTCTCTTTCATTATTTTCTGTTTAAATCTAAATTGAATTTTTTTTTCCTTTCATTCCTTTTACTATCATTGTTCGTTGTGTTAGAATGTAAAGTTTATTGTATGTATCTTTGAAATTTTGTGAAAGAATTAATTTAGATTTTAATTCAGTTTAATTAAATATACTTTCAACTTCTTTTAAGAAGTCATAAGGAAATTGTTGTTTTTCTTTCTCAATATTTCTCTAAAATAATTTATGGCACCCTTGGCCTTTGCCTCGCTCTTCATGTGGTGGTGAGAAAAAAAAATTTATATTAAAATTTCACGTTTAAATATTTGAAAAACAACAAAATCGACAACAGTGTCATTAGCTATGCTTGAGATGAATCTGTCTTTACAAAAACGACATAAGCTAGAAGGAAGGATTAAAAAAAAAAAATTTTAAAAATTTAAAGCTAACATCGTATCGTTCAGTTTATTCTTAAGAATTTCAGGTGAAAATTACAAGAAGACTTATATTTATATAAATGTATATTAATGCAGGCACACACAAATGTACATGTATATGTATATGTAGAAGAAATATACAATTCCTTTAAGTAGAAGGGAAGGAAAAGAAGAAGAATAAAGAATGAGATCCGCATTAATTAGTCAACACTTGAAAATTTCACACAAATCCTAATTGGAGTGAGCGCTTGGATTTTGGTTTCATAAAGACCGAAAATGTTAAACCAAACCGAACCAAAGCATAGGGAAGTGACAAGAGATAAATAAGGAGACGAAAAAGAATAAGAGTAAGAATAAGAATAAGAAGAAGAAGAAGAGACTATTAACAAAAGGACAAAAATTCAATTAAAAGTCAAAATTACTCCATAATGAATTTATTTAGCTTGCTATTCAACATTATTATCATTACAACTTTTCGCATTCAGCAAAAATTTCTTTAAATTAAAATGAAAAAAGTGAGATTATGTACATAATCAACTATTTATAATTTTTTAAGGTTAGAAACGTTTAACGTTTTCTCTTCTCTTCTTTCTTCTCTTTTCTAATTGAAATTAAATGAACATCCGATAATGCCTTTAAAATATAATAAAATACTGTACCTGTAAGGGAGAGAAGACAGAAAGCAGATATGGCTTAGGCCGACTAATTTGATCACTGTCTTGCCATTTATTTGTCGATACTTTGTTTTTATGCGTAGCAGAGGGAACACGGATATATAAGGCCTGCCAAATGCATGTAAGGCAGACAGCGATTGCTTTGCGCTTTTTGAAAATGCCGTGCTAGTGGACGCCGCACGTCGAAAAATAAATACAGCCTCACAAATTTCTTTAGATGAAGAAAATGCGTTTGAAAATTTCTTTTGTTGCTTTCCTTTCGGCTCATGGGCCTATCGACATTTGTCATAAAGTAACCAATTTTTCCGTTTTTTTCCCCTTGTATTACTCGATCTTAAATACTTGATCAATTGGATAAAGCGTTCGTTCACAATTATCAAAAAATTACTTGTGAATACCGTGGACTACTTAAATATGGTTTTTAACTTGTGCAAGAGGCGCTAGACGGTATAGAAATATAGTTTGAATTATATATAAACGGTGTTTACATTACGGTGTACGATCGGTATAGCGATCGTATAGATTATTTCTATATATTACAACGAGTTTTTTTTATTTTTTTTGATAGGGGCTTCTATCGATCTTAGACATGATCAGTGTGTCGAAAGCCCATACAGATAACTAGACAAATATTGAAGGCACAAGTTGTATTGCATGGCCAAATGCCTACTAGATTGACTTTTGATTTCTTAATTTTAAGTACCGTAACATGAAGCATTTGTCGTTATTGTGTTGAAGCAAAGCAACATTAATGAATATATTAATTAATGAATATAGTAATTTCCGCGTAAAAGGATTATATGGGAAAATCAAGGTTTGCTTAAAATGATAACGAACGAGGCAGTCTCGCTGGCCGTCTCTTTGACGGAAGGGGTTTAAATTATTGCTTTTACCTTTTCAAAGTTTGTTTAATAATGAAGTCACTAAAGGATTTGGTTTTTTCTTACACACACATGGTGTTATTTCGATGCCAATTGCCTGCTCGGCGATTATTAGAAATGGAGTTTTAATATTCCTGATCCATCTAAACAAGTCTAAGTTGCTTAGGGATAAAGCAGTTTCAAAGTGTCTCTTCAGGGCTACTCGACAAGCAATACAAAGTTGAAATGCTAATGTTCATGATAAAAGTTGTGCACAGTTGTCTGTCTTTTCGCACATGTATTCAACATATAAGCTGTCGCATGTAAATTGACATTGTTTGTGAACTGTTTTGAGTCTTTGAAAAAATGCTTTTTGCTGGAATATGCAAAGTTTCAAAGTCATTTTGTAAAAATGAAAAAAAAAGAATCACAACATTGCTGCATTTTACTTGAGAAGTACAAAGACATTATGAACTCACAAAAACGTGTGAGCTATTTGGGAAGGAAATTTAAAGAAAGAAAGAAAGAAAGTGTTCCTTAAGTGATTTGATGAAAAAGATCTCGATCTTTTGTTGCAACACTCGCTGCAACAGTTTTAAATGATTTGAATGAAACTTTGCGGACTAAAAAAACGGCTGTTTGTTCCCGAGATATTTGTGGAAGATTAAGAACCGTTTGTGTGTGTGTGCTTTTTTTTCCTTTTGAGATGGCTAAGCATCGAAAGACGCTCCCTTTAGGCAATACGAGCTGTCCCCAGAATCCACCTATACTGCTATCCACTGCTCTGTGGTATGACAACTTAGGTACGCCCTCACGGAGAAGGTTGCCCGTTAGGTACTATCTATGGCCATACATTGATATTCCCCGTTTCGTTGTTTTTCTTCAATATATTTGCCGCAAACATTCCAACCACTTTCAATTTTTGTTTAGACTATGTAGCAAATATGCCACGAGGTTCTTTGGGAGATGAAACTCCCCTATTTCCCTTTATTGTGTCTGCCGTTCGTCTTGGTAATCCGGGCAAAGAATACGTGTTTATCGTCTTCTGTAATATTGAACGATGTGCTTTATTTGACAATTAGCAGTCAACCATAACGCTTAAGTATCGAGTTGCATCTTGCAATACCGCGTCAACGCCATCCAACTTCAGGGTAAGTCTCCGCACTCTCTCTCGCTAATGTTACTTTTTTCGTTAATGTTACTAAGATCGTCTTAGTTCTTCCGCCAAATTCAGCGCTGCCGACATGAGCCAAGCACTTGAAGATTTTATTAGTCAAGCGCAATGTCCTGTTTTGCTATCGCTTCTGTCACGATATCTACGTATTCTATTCTTCTAATTTCATCTGGGGCTGGAAGACGCAAGATGCGATTGTTGATGATGCTCCGCCGTATTGGACGAAGTCGCGATAGTTTTGGTATTCCTCTAGTAATGGGGCGTTTCTTGCTCGTTCGGTCTGTTGCCTGCAGGGGTTTTCTGCCCTTAAAGTAGTTGGGCACAACATATAGCGGTTATACGTTGCCAGTTGACGGGGTCGAAGCTATCTTTAACAGTGAGTGTCACTATATGCAGCATTCTTTGCTTCCGCCCTTCCCGCGTTCTCCTTGCGTTGTGGTGTTTGCAGCAGTATTGGTTGGTTGAAGGAACAGTGTTTGTGCATGCATCCGCACCAAAGGCGCGGAGTGTGATTTAAAGATGAGGAGTCGCAGTAGTGCGTTGTGCGATATACCGGCAATTTCAGGGCGACCGGTTGGAGACGCTGCGGAAGTCTTGTACTTTTGTTAACAATCCACTTAACAATGCCAGCATAATACCGCTTAATGAAGAGTTTGTGTATGCAGGTGTGGCGCACTCCTTTATGAATATGGCTGCGGTTGTTTCGAACCCGGAGTTTTCCGAATATTAAGACTGACAAGGACTTTTTGGCGGCCGTCGTTCTAAGGAATAAGTTAGCCATCGAGCATGTTACTCTCTCAAGCGGGGGCGGTGGTTAATCGCTGTGCGGTAAATGGGGGTGTGAACATACTTCGCAGACAAACTTTGGCTTCTAGACAAAATAATTGATTTAACTCTTCTGGAAAGGTACAACGTTGAAATGGACAACGCATATTAAAAATATAGGCTGGAAAATGTGACAAAATACAAAATTATCACAATGTACGAAGATAGAACCATTCTAACTGACGAATCGACAATCTACAGTAGACCAGATATAGTGATAGTTGGCAAGAAAGGAACAAATGCGCACCTCGCTGAAGTATCTATTTCCAAACGATAAGAACATAACTGGAAAGTACTCAGAAAAAATAAATAAATACATACCATACTAACCATTCAGGGAAAGAGCAGAAGCAGAAGAATGCCATAATCCCTCTTTTGAGGTCAATTAATAAACCAACACGAACCCCTATGCTATCCTATGCCGAACCATCAACTATTTTTGAGATAAGGATATACTGCTTTCTTTTCAGATTAATTAGCGATCAGACATCGGACGGACATCTTGGACGTTTCCGATGTCCTATCGCTAATTATCCAGAGATAAAAAAGGAAAAGAAAGGATAAGATCTCCGTGAAATAAGTCAGGACTCACTTGTGCGCCTGACCACTGTTAAAAACTAAATAGGCAGTTCTGTGATCTGGCGGCTGTTTATGTAGCTATGGCCTGCCACGCTGCCACTGCGATAGTACGGACACAGTGTTTTAGAGTTGTTCCAGTTAGAGTCTTTGCATTCTAGAATTTAATTTATTATTGTAAACAAAAGCGTAAAGCTACGGAGTGTTCGTTCTTGGCTTAGCTTCGTTTGAATACCAATGGGTTTCCTTTACATTTGTGCAGCAAATGCCTTTGGACTAAGTTATTTTGCATAATGTCGTTATAAAAACTGGGTTTTCGTGTATGAATATTTATGTGCTTGTGTGCTTAGAAACGGCGGTTACTTAGGACAAGCTGGGTCATTTTCCATAATATCTGTATAAATTAAACAATCGAAACCGATTTTTCAAATAGGTGTGTGCTTGTGTGCACTTTATGACAAGCTCAGTACATTTCCATGAGACCTGCATATTAGAGGTATTGCGGTTGGAATAAGTGCCTAGTAACAACGAAGATGAATTGAGATGAATTAAGTAACTTTTCACGACGTAGGAGAGAGATAGAGAGCAGAAACTAGCTTTCGTTGCATTGGCGTCCCAGTGTGGATATGCTCAGCTACAGAATATGCTTAAGCTTGATAAATTTCTGCGATAAACGCAGATTAGCCAAATGTGAAGAGAAGCTATATATATATGCAATGATACGGTGCATGTCTTTATTCACCACGCATGTATGGACTCACAAAGATAAGAGCAAAAAAGAAACTCTTGTGAAACCAGGTAAGTCATAGTGTTTGATCAGTTCATGGACGAAATAACAAAAAGAAATGGTATTAAGCACATGTGATGGAGTTATTTGTAGAATTCAAGTGCATCAAGTATATAATGGAAGAGCAATAAAAACTTAATAAATTCGTATAATATATATATATATATATATATATATATATAATTACATAAATATAAATTGGTTATATGCTGTCGGAATAATTGAAAGTAGGAAAATATGTATTTGTAAATTTTGTAAATGTATATGAGCTACGACTAGGGTTAGCTTGCAAGACAGGTGTAAAAATAACTTAATTCGCGTAGGCAAACGAAAGAGCGTTCGACCTAAGCAAATTCGTACGTGGATGAACAGTGGCGTAGGATATGAGAGCAATATTTAGTGATGGCAGCATAACTCGCGTAATAATAACCAACGTGACGAATAAAGACAATTCAAAGCAGTAAGGCCATAACGGTGCGGCCACTTCCTCGCAAGGTTCACATTGCTAACTAGCGTTAACGATTCACTTAATTCTTGATATACTCTTTTCTTGATTTACTCTTTTCCTATGAGCTCTATATAATTTTGACCATTCGTATACCTTGTATTTAGTTCGATAAGTTGTACATTAGGTTCAGTCGTGGTCCCAGTTGTCTCAACGGGTGCATTAACAATTGCGTCATCGGTTGGATCTGCTATTTGTGCGTCTTCATTGCGTATGGTATTAAAAAACAATTCTCTCACTTCTTCATTTTGGGACGAGCTTTCTTTTTAAAATTGCTTGGTATTGGTAGGACAATATTTGTTCCGTTAATGTGGATAGGTCAGGTTGTCCTCTAAAAAATTCTTACTCCCTTCTCTTGTTATTATACGTTTCACACGCCTTTTTGCCAACCCTATTCTTATGGGTTTAAGGTCAGATCCTAAAGCACCATCGCAGTCAGGTAAAACGGTAGATGCTGTTTCGTTCTTCTCTTACCTGTGTTTCTAGACCAAGTTGCCGACTTTCTCGTGACCGTTGATTATTTGTAATAACCGTTGTCCGAGGGGAAGATTCGTCTTCTCGTAAACAGACTTCAACTGTTTAGGACGGATGTTCTGTTATATTTGCAGCAGTAGCCTCATCAGGTGGGGACACTAATCACAAGGCAGCTTCCTTACGTTGCACCCATTTTGTGCTTCGAGCTTATTTTGGGAAACCAAATTTGTGTATAGAATTTTGATATATGGAGCGACTGTTCAAAATGGTTGGGTTTGGAAAACCCCTTTTTAACCTCTTGTTTGGGAATTGCTGTTATTAAAATTTTACCTGTCAATCTAAAATATGAAAACATTTTATTTTGCAATTTCGCATAATCGTCGTTTATTTTTGCTTGTTGACCTATATATTCGATTCTGTTTAATTTCAAAATTTTTTTTTTTTATATTATGAACAACATTAGTACGTTACTAAAAATATTGCTTTATGGAGGAGAAATACAATTAAAGCTCGTAATGTAGCAAGAGGTTTAAAATCAACGATGTGAATTCATTAGTACGTAGACGTCGAAGAATGTGTAGGGCAACCAACAACAGGTAGTGCAGTAAATATGATCGTATACCCAGTTGCCTGATGCGGATGCCGATGCTAGTATTGCGAACGGTATAGATTACAAGTGCACATGTATACCGAACATGTATTCACAACGAATCCACACAGCAACAGTAACAGCATAAAAATGGAAAAATTTCTATAGTCTCTTAGAAACAAAAATTTCAATATATTTGTATTTTCTAGTAACTTATCGTACACTCAATTAATGGAAAAGAGTTGCTTGAGTCATTTTAAAGTTTTGTTTTAATTTTCTTTTTTCATTTATTTCTTCAATTCTATTTGATAGGCTAAATAAAATACTATTTTGCATGGAACTTGAACAATGCCTGAAAGCCTCTCATCTATTTGGTTTCGTTTTCATTTGTAAAATTTATTTATAGGATTTTCTCATTTTTGCGATTCGTTTTCCCCTTTTTAACAGAAGCTTCGAAAAAATTATGGCATACATTTGACTTGAATGTGTGAAAACTGCGAATGAATGCATTATATCTCTAGCCTTCAAAACTTACTTTTGTTGTATACATTAGACACCATATTTCTATTTATGTAAGGTAATCGTTTTCTTTCAAGCCAAAGCGTACATACATCCGGCTGAATTTTGCCCTCACGTGTAATAACCTACATTACATCAATCAAGTACGAGTCTCTATGGTTAATTATTTCAAGTTCCCTTTGGAATACAGAGTTGCACAGAAAATTTTCATAGATACTACTAACTTAGATGGTTTCGTTCGGACAAAGACACTTCGCAAAAAGCGATCGGCCAGACTCCAAGTCCTAGAAAGTCTAGATGCGTGCATTTGCTGCACGCATTAAATAAAACTTCGAAGTTTTGATGGCAATGATTGCATAAATAACCTGATAAAAAGATGATTATGCATAAGTGGATTTGGCTGCAGGATAAGCTGTCAAGTAGAAAATATAAACTTTGTCTTCACTTCGACAATGCACGGATTCCCGCGTATATTCCTAACACCTCCTTTAGATGCAGGATACCATAAACAATAAGTAAATCAATTGCATTCATTTCAGGACGCATCCGCAAACAAAAATTTCTATTATTATAATTTGTGTTACGCGCAATAATTAGGACATTTTGTAAGTGAAATGCTTATGTGAATTCGAAAAATGTTGTACGTGTATATTTTTTGCCGATATTTGGTAGATGTCATTACCTATTAATGGAATGGTTTTACTGAGTTTATCACTCTCCTTTTGCGGCAGCTTTGTTGAATAGTATAAATATGTTCCATTTGTATTAGAGCGAATTGTGGATACACGCATAAAACTAACATCGTACTCATCTCTGTAATGTGAGGAGAAAAGAAAACTCTGTTCATCATTCCGGGTGCATTTCGAGAGAGAAATAAAAAAAAGTGATATCTGCGTTAGGGATAAAGTGAGACCTGTAATAAGTTTTTCCGACCTACGGTCTACTATCGCTTGCGGATCATTCGGTATGCTTGTTCGCCATCTAACACGCGCGACTGGCCGAGATAAATTGCCTAAATAAATTGGAAGAACAGCTCCTGATACAAACATAAACATACTTACAATCATTGCCACTATGCATGTTTAAGTTATGATAAGCATAAGTCATCCAAGGCTATAGTAATACCAAAATTAGAATCTATAGAATATTCGAGGAAGTTTGGGGTGGATTCATCAATCCTCGTCAACCCATTGATTCGGAGAAAATAACAATTATGCATATATCCGAAATACGCCTTAAAGCGTGCATGCATAGCTCGCTTTCCTATCTTTTTGCAAATTTTAATTAATCCAAAAGAAGAATTTGAAGGATATATGCATAGAATTGTAACATAAGAACGTAGTTCCTAGCTAGTAACGTATGTTTAGTTTGTACATGAATCTGCTTGCATCCGATCGAAATAATTTCGACATAAGTATGTCTATTTGCCATCTACGAGTACAGGTAGTAATGGGTGGTCTCCAGTGTTTGTTGTTAAATGAATGTAAATAGTTTCTCTAGGTCTTACCGTATAGCAGTGCCAGTATAATGTACTGAAATCATATCTTTTGATGGCATTTCTATATATATATAAAAGCAAATAAAAAAAAAAAAAAACAATACAAAAACGAAAGCAAAACAACTCCAAAAATATCATTATGGAGTGATATGCTTGCAGCATAACGGAAAATGAAGTAGAAATGTGCATGCAGTGGCAGGTTACTGCCATAAATCATTGTATAATCAATTTTCAGTGTTGGCATGTTTACTTCAAACACACATGCACACATAAACACAGAAACATGTATATCAATATGGGAACTATATGAATATTGCACAACAAACGCTTCTATAAAACTCTGCATCATTGCATCATAACAGTATATGTACATATGCACAACGCTCATGCATACATATAGATATACATATATACATTTCAACTCAATCATAAATATGCTGCATATGGTCAAACAATTCACAACTATATATAAATATATATATATATATATATATATATATACATATGTATATATATATGTATGTATATATATATACATATGTATATATATATGTATATATATATACATATATATATATAAGTATATATATAAGTATGTGTGTGTACATTTCTACAAATATGTAGCTTATATGTGTGTGTTTATTTTGGCCACAGAATCACTTTTAAAAGTGTTAATAAAAACGCTACAGATGAACTGTATTTGAATGTTCGCTGGTGCTTGATGCACACATATAAATACATATGCACACAAACAAACACAGCACACGCACATACGTAAACACACATACAATACATATTGAAATTAAAAATAAAAAGCGGTTGCAAAGGATGCGGCAACAGGAGAGACATGCGGACGCAGTAGAGTCACTGCGAAAGGGAAAAAATACAGAGGGAAAGAGAGGGATGGATAGATGAAGAGAGAGAAAAAGTTATCGTTTGAGTGATGAACGTTAAACAAAACCATATGCATTAATCAAGCTAACCTTATTGTATAGTATGGCAGAAAAAAAAAGGAATGCCTTGATTTAAAATGTGTCTGCGTAAATTTAAAGGACTCTTGATTTTGCATTTTCCTATTTAATATTTTTTAAAATTTTTTCGTTTTTCGTCCTTTTTTTCTTGGTAAAGGAAATTGGGAAAGCATACAAGTGCATGGAAAAGCACACACAAGTGCGCACGGACGCATATGCAAGCACAGAGGAATTCAAATATGCACATGTGTACTATAGTTACCGTTAGGTTATATATAAAACAGTTGACAGGATATGTCCCCCTTTCGCGGAGCATTATATATATACCAATAACAAAAAAAGGTTTTTTTTTTTTTTGTTTTTTTTTTTTTGCTAGCATTCGTTGTGTACTAGTTGGGGTCTTGTCGGTGGCTATTGTTGCTGGTGTTGTTGACAACTTCAACTTTTGACACTCGTTGTCATTGGGGGTAATGGCAAGTATGCGTTGCCGTTGTGTCTGCCTCTATGCATTGCTTGTGGGTGCTGCCTGATTCCGTTGTTGTTTCATTATTATTATTTTGTTGTTTTATTTTCTTTGTTCTTCTTGTTTTCCTTTCGCTGACTGATGTCTATAAAACTGATGCCTATAAAACGGATGACATTTTGTAGGAACAGTTCCGTCCAAATAGAGTCTAGAAACATCACGTCAATAGACTCACTCATATAGGGCACTATTGTAATAGTATTTTAATCTAGTGAAAAGTTCAGCAGGAATATTAATCGCACGAATTATATAACTTTTTGCTTTTTTTTGTTGTTTTGTGTTCACAGTATGCTGATGTGTTATTTTAAATGGAATCAATTTTGATATACATATACAACTATGTATAGATTGAGTTTCTACAAAAATCATAATGTAATGAGTTTTTACAACTTTACACACACACACACACACACGCATTTCTCACGTTTCATGTTTTAATTAAATTAGTACTCCTTTAGATAAATTATCGCTTAATGGAAACGACATAAGTGACAATTTTAAGACTCAACACTTTAAAGTTACAGCTGTAAGGATATTTAGCTACTTACGAGCTTTATAAATAAAATGATCGTAAGAGAACTACCCTGAAGTGCTCACAAGATTTATTTCAACTCATAAATCTAAAAGTCTTGTCAAATACGAAAACATACATTCAACAAAAAAAATTTATAGATGATTTGGGTAGCATTTATTATTACATCGCTCACAGTATGCAACGTAGGTGTTCCAAGATTGTTATTTAATATAATAGTGGATGTATTTTGAAACAAGGTGACTTGCAAATCGACTGCATTATTAATCGTTCATCCATCTGTTCTTTCGATTTCGTTTGGCCATTTGAAAAGTCGCTCATTACTCCATCTGTTCGGTCGACAGGTAGCTGCATACTGCTCTCTTCATTTCATCTGGTTTTTGCATTTTTCAGAAAATCTATATCGGGCACCATTGGCTGACCTTTAGGACTCGTCGACGAAAATTGCAAACATTAAATGTAGCAAATAAAAGACGCTGTAAGAATATCATAAGCGTTGCATGTATATGCGGTCTCATCTGCGGATCGAAGTGAACTACGTTTTAAAGTTTTAACTGTTAATTTTCGAAGCATTTAAAGCCCGTTAACAACATACGATTTTCTGCAAAAAGAAAATCTCAAGGGAGGAGAGAAAATTATAAAGGATTTTCACTTTTCATTAGCGGTCTCGTCTATCTATTTCCGAAAAATGTTTTTCTCTACTCTTTAAGGAATTTAGTGCATTTTTGCATAACTTTTCCCAAAATTCGGACAGTCGATCATAAGAATGCCAGGGTCTCGCGCTAGCACACGCATTTCATAAAAAGTGATGTAACTTTTTTTCACGTTTTAAGTGCGCTTCCATTAAGGTCTATATATATGTATATAAATAATAACGAAAAAAAAAAAAAACGAAAGTAGAACAATTCGCACGTTTGTAACTTAATTATTAGGGGTATTTAAATACAACTGCATAAATGTATTTATTTACTCTACTATATCCGGAGAAAAATTTTTTCTTTAATTAAAAAAACATTTTTTTTGTATCGCTTGAAAAGAAACGCAAACTTTTACTGGTATTTATATGTTATTTCCTCTATGTTGTTTTTCTTTCTTTGCTTTTTTCTGTAATGTCGTAAATTAAAATTGGCACATTTTTGTTGTTTGTTTGTCGTTTATGTTTTTTATATTTTTAATTTTAAACACAAGCGAACGCACAGACGTACACATAGATGCGCTGTAATGTTTTGTATATGTTTCGTTTTGTCCTCCTTATCGTCGTTACGGTTGCCCATTCATTTTAAATAAAATAATAATAAATATTGACATAATATTTTTAACACGTATGCATGTGTATATGTTCTTATATATGCATATATGCATTCATTGCTGCACTTATCTACGTATGCACAAAAACGAAACGGATAAAACGATTTTTTCTTTCAATTAATTGAATAGCGCCGGTAAAAATGTTTGTTAGGTATTTCGTCGTTATTGCACAATAGCTATAGTCGTTGCTGGATTCCTTCTCCTGTTCCTACTCCTGCTCTTGTCATTCACATCTGTTTTGTGTATTGGTTTAGGATTTCACATGTCAATCAGCTTCTATCGTACGTGGATAAAACCACCTCAATTTCGTTTATTCCTTTTTGCTGAGAGTTGTAAATTTCACGTATACGTTATATAGATATGTGTCGTATTATATTTGAAAAAAAAAAAAAAAAAAAAAGAAAATTGTAAATCATTCATTCAAATTCATCATTCATCAGCTTAAAATATTAAAAAAAAACATTTGTCGATGCGTGCGAGAGAACGATTTAGATTTATCTTTAAGTTATTTAAATTTTTTTTTTTTTTTTTGAAAATATATTTCAATTTTTAATATATGAAAACACGCTTAAATATTTTAATACAAATTTATTCTTCGTTCTCAAAAATGTTATCTTTTAAATAAGTGAAACAAAAAATTATATTTCGTGTTATCGGATAACTACGATATGAGAAATGAATGCGGATAAAGATGCCAATAATTTGTCTCTTTCGTGGGGCTTAGGGTACGTTGTGCCGAACGTGTAAGGAAACTAGGTAAGAGTTTTTTTGTTTCTTCCTCAAAAATGTCACGACTGACAAGTTTAGATTTTCATTGCAAGTTTCACTCTCTCTCACGGTTGATTTTTCTTGATGGACTTTTTATAATATCGGTTATACATGTAAATTTAATTATTGGGCCAACTATAACTAACTACCGCTTATTGTCTATCATATCGCGTATCGAGTGAACACGAATTTCGGTAAAAAGTTCAAAACACACGCCACGCTGTTGAAGTTTGAATTATTTTTTGATTAACTGATAAATCTATGGAAAAACTGTAACAAATTAGAAGATCAAAGAAAACTTAAATAAATGCGGCGATGTAATCTCAAATCAAGCAAAAATATATATGAAGAACTTTTGCTTATAGCTTACAATGAACGGAGTTCAACCTGAATCTTGCGGATGTTGAGATTTTTACCAGATGCGATTAAATCCACTTAAAATTTCAGCCCGATCAAATTTAAGACCTGTCATCAACCCAATCCGTTTCATAGTTTTCGCTTGTGAAAAAAAGAGCACAAAGTGCATTGATATCCAACTCTCTGTATTCGAGTTTTCAGCTTGTCGGATTTAATAAATATCTTTCAGCTCAACATCCGTCTCCCACTCTGTTTGCAGTCACTATGATAATTAAATGAAATACTTGAACGAAACCATTGGGCTTTTCATTTTAACGTCGATCAATGAAGGCTGCATACTACAATACATTTAAGCTTCCGTCTATAGCACTCACAAATTCGTGATTAGAAAGTTTTAAGTCAATTTGTATCCGCGCGTTGTGTTCTTCGTTGCTTGGGTCAACACCGTACATCTGCGTTTCCGTTAATTCATCTGCCATATGTTTTCACAGAACACAGGCAATATTGCAAAGTAATTTGTTAATTACGGACGTTTATCTATCGGCGAAGTGTTTGTACAAACTTTTGAGTTGGTCCAGAGTTGCGTTCATTACGTATTCTATATTAATATCTGTTATAAGTTTTATATAGTAATTCCATGCTTGGAGGAGACTAAAAAATCCCATCCACCTTTTTAGTTTTTGGTCAACATCTGATAATAATTGTAAAAAATAGGTTGTACGTATTGCTTCTGGTGGCAGGAGGGGAGGGGGGGGGGGCGATGCTGAGCTCGTTTGGCCCATCCAACGTTCAGCTGTTGGTCCCAATGTTTGCAATACTGAGCATGCCAACTGCAGTCGACGAACAGACGGACCGACAGATTGACGGCAAAACATGGTGAAAGAGATTCAGCAATTCACAGTGCAGTGCACTAATGATATATACATACAATTTCAGCGGTAGCTTCTGCGTATTTTTGTGATATTAGAAACGTAAACACATTTCTACTGACAGCCTTAACTCCATATTTTGCTGGTAGATAGAACCGATATTGTATATATGTACATGATGGTGCCAAAAATTTGGGATTAGAATTTTATCCATTTTTTTTTTTTTTTCATCTATTTTGTATATGTCCTCACTTTGTTCAGATAAAACGTATTTGGGGCATTTTAATTTTTACATATCTACAGTTTGTCCATAAGGAGAAAGCCATTCTAACGGCTACAAGAAATCACTTTTTTACAATTTTTTTACAGTTCTTTCCAGATTAAAAGAAAAATTAAAAAATAATATTTTTAAAGGAGATTATTAAGTATATTTTCAAGTATTAGAACAAATTATTACTTTTGCAAAATATTAAAAAATAGCAACTCCGGAGCTATCTTCGCAAGTCAATATGCAGCGCGACCCATGTAAATTTGTATACTAAGAAATCACTTATTCTAAATACCTATAGTTAACACACTTCGTAATTAACACACTTCACAATTTGATTGAAAAATATCGATTTTTAAAAAGCCCTTTCAATCAAATCTTCAAATCTTCAAAAGAGTTTCCTGGACATGATTTTTTTTTCAATTTCTTTTCTTAGTTTAGAAATTCCAGAAATCCTATCGCTACGGTTTTACCACAAGTACGGCAAAAGACTACTCATAGTCATAGCCATAGTCATATTTACTCTCATAAAATCCATTCAATTTAAGAGAAATATTTGCTTAGACCAACTTGATCTTTTTAATTTGGTTAATTGATATCTAAGCGAAAAATAATAATAATCAACATTTAAAATTTTATTTAAATCGACTTGAACCTTTTTCAAAGTATGCGGCGAAATTGGAACATATTTTATTTTCTAGGGAAGGAGTGATATTAGCATTTGAATGCTATAGAAAACGTTGAACATATTTGGGATTAATGTCTTTACTGGCGCGTAATCTCCTTTTTGGTAAATTTTGTCAAAGCATCTTGGCGTAAACGCTTACTACGGAATCCCTGGAATCTTGCATTGAAATTCTTGTGCACGATATTTGAAGTTTGTACATAACATAAGTGCTTTTAAGATAACTTGCGAGAAAAACATCCAAGATTGCGTGTGAGATCACGTGGTCTTGGTTGACAGCTTACGTGCGAGAGTGGCATACTCCATCGCCTTCCTGAGACTATGTCTCTTCTACATTTGGCATATTTATATTATAATATGGCGAACGCCAAATCTGTCGATGTTTTCACTTTGAAGCACCTTCTAACCTAACCCTATGTTAAGCAAGTTTAACAATCACAGAGTGCTTTTTATATATTCAGAAGATATTATTGAATGTGTGTGCGTATGTGTGTGGGTGTGTTACGCGAAGCTTTATATATTATTTAAATGTTTTTAAAAATTATTTAAACACATCATTTTTCTTGTTGATAAATAAATACAATATCTACTTAACCTACGTAAGTATATACGAGTAGATATATATACGATACGTGTGAAAGAAAATAGAAAACTTGCAAAATATTTACATATCGTTAAAACTACTGAAATTCTTCAGCAACACCAAACCAAAGACATTTCTTTATGTATATGAAATGTGATGTAATGAAAAACATTGAAGCAACGAACGAAAAACGAACGAATCTAAAAAATAAAATAGTATGTAGAGCGTACTTAAATAAAATAAAGGCCTTCATCATTCTTTTCATATAGATCTTGAAATGTGGATGAGAAAAAGAAAGGAAAAAGGAAGTATGTGTATGTGTATGTGTATGTGTATGTATTTCCTTATGCGTATGTAACCATGTATGGATGCATGTCAGTGTGTGTGTATATATTTGTTAGTGAGTATCTTTTTCGTGTTTAACAAAACAAGAGGCCGTTCTTGTTATTTATACGGTAAATGCGGAAGATTTACATTCAAGCAAATTTAAAACATTTATTTGCTTTTGTGTTGCTGATGATGTTGCTGCAAGTTGCATCCAGTCCAAATTGCACTCTAATGAATACGTACAGTTTGTTTTTACTGTTTAGGTATATGCATCTATATGCATATTCATACCTGATATATATATATGTATTCATAAATGTATGTATGCATATAAGTACATATCTAGGTGGAATTGTTACCATTTTGCTTTTGCTTTTCACTAAGTACTCAGTGCTTAGTGCTCGGAGTGTGTGCGTGGGTTGTGTTATGCATATTGGTATATATACGTACTATGGTAGCTATGATTTTGTAGATAGAGTAGCACTTATGAAAATTGTTGGCTCAACTGCTTGTGAATTTTTGTACTTGGGTAAATATCCTCAACGAAATATCAACAAAATGAAAGAAACTTGAAGCGTACCGTTAAAGAGGACTGACTGACTGACTGGCTGTCAGGCTCTTATACAATGTAACCGTTTGTTAAAGCTTCTACACATTCTTACAACTATGCAGATGTATTTAGGTTATTCAGGTGTACTTGCTTAAACAACCATACTTATGCTCATAGACACATTTTCATTTCTTTCTAGTAAGTTCTTCTCTAAACTGTCTTCCATCTCATGGACGAATTCGTTTTGTGTACCGTTAAACTCTTTCCTTTTTATGTTTTACTTTATTTTATTTTTTCGTTATTCCTTGTAAACGGTCTACTTCTTACAAATACAGCAATTAGTAGCCGCTTTCGTATGTCGTAATTATTACTGGCTGTTTACTTGTTTGCTATGCAGATAATGTGAGTGTTTGATATTTGGCGCTCGCTGTTTGACTTGTTGTTAAAGGTTAAATTGTCGTTTATGTATAAAGAATAACATGTGATTAATTTTCAAAAATAGTTTTCATCATGAAGTTGCCTTTTGCGTGGTTATATGAAATTCAGAGTCTGAGTTTTAGTGTTTAGCTTACAAAAAACCCACTCTTATTAGTCTGACAATATAGCAATATATTTGAATCAGACTCGATATTAACTTTATACATTTAATACGCTCCATAAGAGAGCGTTAAATTTCGTTCAAATACCTTAAGTTTGTATATCGTTATGATGCGATGAAATTCAACCGTCCTTCCAATTGTCTATTTATTCACTAAATATTTGCATCTTTGCTTGTTTGCGCATCTATTTATATGTCCGCGTGCTCGACTATTCGTTTGCCTATCCGCACACACAAGTAAATCATTGTTTCCGTCTATGTATGCTTCAATCTGTAACTTGGTGGACCTGCCTATTTCTTTCTCCATATGGCCATCTGTCTGTCTGTCCATTTCATTTTTAGTTTGTTTGTGTGGCTTATTGTCTATCTGTTCCCTTAACAGTTTCTTTTTTCGCGTTCGTGAACCGTACGCGATTTAAGCGAACGTAAATGGAAATTTTTGTGACTAATTTTCGGTAAATATCTTGTCTTAGATTCCAGTTGTCGAACCTATTGAATTTTACAAAGCCGTAAAGATGCGAATTGATTGAAATAAAGTTTAAGAGTGAGTTTAATCGTTTTTCAGATACCTTCGTTAGCGTTAAAAAAATAAGCGAATATCCCAAAATATGTTTTAATACCGTCATCAAACTACATGCCAAGTAACCCGTCCATGCGAGACCATTCAATGTTTGCCATAATGCAAAGAAAATTCCAAGTAATTCTCGAAATAATTCATTTTCGCCTAACGCCCGAAGATGATATAAAACACACGATACAATATATTATCCGTTAATCCGTCAATAACAATCATCCATCATGACGAACATACATAGTTCTATTCGGACAACTCTATTTCAATTAACAAACATGACTAAATCGACATGGACCTGATTATGATCCGTGAGTCACCACAAGGCGTCCTAAGGATCATAGCGTTCATTGTTCCGAGTTTTTTTCTCTTTGTACTTGTTACTATCTAATAAGTTAGAGAAAATATGGTATTCAAGTCAAAGTGGGAGAAAACCCTTCAGCCGTTCGTGCTGAAGCTGGTTGAAAGAATTACACAACAACAACATTATTCCATACTTAAATGAACGATAATTGAACGATATTGACAGAATAACAAAATGAGAATGCTTAGGCGTCCTTCCAGATCCATTGAAAATGTTTACTTAAGTAAATTCCTTCAAACTTGTCATAAATAATTCAGTTTTCTAATGCACATAGGAAGGGCATGTTTGGGGTGACAAAAAAAAAAGAAGATAGTAAAGAAATCTGGCAGTTTTTAGCACCCTTTAAGCCATATCGTAAATCTGCAGTTGCTTAAATTCGTTAAAATGTTTTACAATTAAGTTAGTGTTTCATGTATGTGGGAAGGGCATATATGAGGCAATTCTCGCGATGATAACACATTTATGTAGTAATGAGATTAGGTTTTTCTGATAGATTGCAGCATTTTCATGATGTATATAAAACCTAGACTGACGTAACGTGCCTGAAAGTTGTTGCAACTCGATTCGGATGTTAAATTCTTTCAGTGTTTGTATTGCAACTGTGCATGGGAGTTAGTGGCAATGACTTAGTGTATTTGGGTTTTGCGATCGTAATTAAAAGCTTACTTTGTTTTTTATATGCTTGTTTCCTGGTATTTTTTAATTTTAATATTTTTTTTTTTTTAACTACGCGATAAACTGTAACTGAAACAAAGAGACAAACTTTAAAATCCCATTTTCTCTGAATGAGGACAATTAAGGGGCTATTGCAATCAGGGAGAGGTCGGCAAAAGGTCATGTGTCATACTTATGACTTAGTTGAAAGCTACAAAATAGCCTCCGGGATCCTTTAGATTCGTTTGACCCTCATAAAAAAATAGAAGTCAAAGATTGAAATTAGCTCCTGAAGATTCGTCCATTTAATTACAGTATATAGTGCGGTCATCCCTCGAGAAACTCATGTTGAAGCCCTTGTTATCTACTCTTGGATCGACGACTCGCCGGAAATACTGCATTGTGAAATATTTCGTTTACTAACAGTCTTTCCATGGTATATAACTAAAATAGAGTCACATAAGCATCTCATAATTCCAGTGGCAGAGAAAACCATAAGTAAGAAATGCACTGAATATGTCAGCAAACTGTATTGCTATTCAAACTTTTTACTTTGGTGTTTATCTTTCGCGGAAACACATGCCCCTTTGGAAAGAAAGATTAGATTGAATATAGAAGAAGGAGAATTCGTGCTTTGTCATGGGAATATTTCGTTTTTTTGTGAGATTATGAGATTCAATGAAAAATATACAGAGAAACTTTAAGCCTTTAAAAAATTTTTCTTAAAAAATAATAAATAGAAGAGTAACGTAATCAAATAGCATATTTTGAAAGCGTAAGCATTTCACTGGATCACTGCGTCATACATAAATCTAAATGATAGTAGTACTCACGGCAAATATATAGAAAAATATACGTCCCATGTAAGTTACTGCATATTCATGAATCAACAAACCTTTGCCGCAATGTAACCTACAGACATATTCTAAATAAACTGCATACGTAAAGGGTAATGTGTAAGGGCACATATATATATATATACGAAAGGATATATGGGTGTAACAAAAAGAAAACCAAAAAAAACATATTACCAGAAAAGACTGAGCCCTGGACATTTGCTAGCAAGCTTAAAAGTCGATTTAAATTTCATTTAATGACAATTAAAACGGGAAGGATTTAATGTGAAACTTAGAAAGAACTTAAGATAAAGCTCTCGACATCCCAACTGCGATTTTAAAGGATGCAATATAGTAAAAACCGCTCGACATCTGGATACATCAATAGCAAGCATTCAATTAAGTGATTTACATTGTTACGAAGAAGTCTCTTTGTTGCGTATTTTTCGATATTTCAAACGAAATAACAACATTATTACATTCGTACTATCTGAGTAATGTCTTGCTAGAGTAAAGCAAATAAAGCGAAATTAAACACTCAACGATGAGAGATTTGAGCAGCTTCGAAAACAATAACTCAATACAAACGTAAGAAATTTATTTCAAGATAATTGGAGAGAGAAAGACAGAGATAAAGAAAGAGAAAGAGGGACAAAAAAAGAAGTAAGCAATGTAAAGGAAAGGAAAGGAAAGGAAAGGAAAGGAAAGGAAAGGAAAGGAGAGAAGTAAACGTTAAGGTGAATTTTTACAACAAACCATATAAAGTCGCAAACTAAATAAACCTACATACCTACATGCTCTTATATAGCTCTAATAAGCACAAACCAAGTTTCTGTAGAGCTCTGTAGTAACGTAACGAAAAAGGCCATTAATGAGATGAGATGTTACGGTAGATATGTACAAGTGTACAAATGCACTTTCAATTGTACTCAAAAGGGATTCTATTGAATTTAGGAGGTGTTAAGTTAGAAATAATTTGCTACAGAAATAATATGAGGGAGAAAGGAGAAGAGGCCAACAAAATACTTCTTGTATAGAATTAATTATCATTTTAAACGATTGTTAGGTGTGCACAGAGGACAAGCAATATATATATATTTCTTTCTTTCAATTAGAAGGCCTTTGCTATTGTAAGAGCACACCACGTTCAGTTCCATGTCGATATGTAATTTATAAAAAGTTAAATGCTGTGTAGAATTCTATAAGGAATGGAATAGCATGCACGACAGTGTGAGTGAGACCGAGAATATTGGTGCATAAAAGAAAAGCTATGGATATGAAATGGTCAAGGAAAGCGTTACATTATTGACTACTTATATAGATTGTTTGAAAAGCAATCTCCGCTTTCTTGCGGTGACAATGAAACACAATTTCCCTACAGTTTGTAAATATATTTTTGAATATTATATACTTTCCATTGTGGTCCAATACCTTCTGCCGTATTCCTGGCACTGGTTTAATTCTAGGCTCATTTGGATGTCATAGGCTGGCTGGCTCTCCAGGACATGGCGAATTCCCAATATCTAACTTGCTGGAGTAAAGTTTGGCAAACCAGTTTTAGGATTGCTGTTCTCTTCGTACACATTCAATAATTTTTTTTTTCTTGCTTGAGAGGCATTTTCACTTTTTTGATAGTAAAAAAGTAAATTATAGCAAAAATATTACTTTTGATTTTCCATGTTTGATAGGACACTAAACCAAAACTATTACGCACAAACCGCGAAGTTTGCCAAGTGTGAAGCCAGCTTTGAAAAAATACAATTAAATCCAACGTAAAAAAAAAAACTCCAATTACTTCCTAAACAATCCAATCTAAGAAGAAAGAAAAAAAAAAATCGTTCAAAAGACCATAAATGAATCAAGAAAAGATGATAACTTGACTCGCCACACAACGAATGTCTGGTACGCAAACATTGCTTAAATATATGGAAGTTGTGCGAGCATACTATTGATTTCAACAGCGTTTCTCACGAACTTTCATCCGTCGTTATGAATTTAAGACATACGTAAAACTTGGAAGCCATCAACTTCTATATGTTGAGTGATCGAAAGAGATTTCTAAACGCTTTCACTAAACATGGCTTCCGTCGTTTACCATTTAACGGATTCGATGTTTCTCCTGACACGGTCGTGAATTATATACATCTTCGTCTTTATGTAAACAGGTGATGCTATCGCTTGAGAGCGCTCTTTTAATTATTTTATTACCGGGAGTTTAATTCTTTTAAAGAGCCAGATATTGTCTATAGTTAAATTCTTGGTGGATGTAAGAGCTTTCTTTAATCCCTGGCTTTGCAAGCTTTGCACGTGCATACGTGTTAAAATGAGGTATTATTACTATATGGCCCTGCTTCTCAATACAGGATATACGCAGGCTAATGAAAGATCTTTATTTCTATGTACTTTTGTGACTACGTGTGTACGTCTACGAGTTTGTGTGGTATTCGAACAAATTAAATAAAAATACTTATTATCAGACCAACGATGTCCAGCACACCAAACATACGCCATCACACATTCGTACAAGTAACTAGTACCGTTAAAGCCAGACATCTCGTTCGTTTCTATCGTGGCTTTCGTTGCAACGATTGTATTCGCAAAATGAAAAAGTAAATAAATAAGACGAGAAAAATCGCTTTCATTACATAAAAGTTAAAATTTTAACAAGCCAGCAGAAAACCAAAACGACACACAACTGCACATTCTCTCATCAAATGCTTGTGTGTACGTAAATGTGTATGTTCTTGCGGATTTGGATTTTCTTCCATCGAATGCATTCGTAAATACTTATGCTGCCCCAGCAGTTGTGCGTACGTATGTGCGGTAGCACGAACGATGTTTTTCATACAGCGAATATTATTCATCGAATTTGTCACGCCCGCTCCACATCTTACTGCAGATCCTTATTGCCTGCACTTTCCAAATGCGAAAGTAATAATATTTTATATCAACGCACAGATATTCTCTTCGCGTATACATATTATATACTTACCGTTAACTATATTTACTTTTGTGTTTGTATTATATCTTACCGACACTTTTTTAATTTAAGCGCACATTATTTTTCCTTTTAAATTATTTTTCATTTTAATAGCACGTATTAATACTAATCAGGAGGAGAGTAAGTCATTTTTGTCAAGCGAACGATTGAAATATAAGCTCGAGTGAGATAAAGGATTTTTTCTGCTTTTTTTCTCTAGTTATTGCTTCGTTTTTCATATGAGTTAAGGATTGAAACAAAGACTTCCACAGTAAACACTTTGGCCCTTTGCATGCTCTTGTTGTTATGCTTTAATGACGTGCACTTACAAGAGATTTGTTTGAGCGGATTTTTGAAATGAATAAAAAAGACGAAAACTTTTTTATTTTACTATTTTACTTAATAATCAAATTCAAAGGGGATTTGAGCATATCAAGGATGCTATCAACGGCAATTTAATAGTTTTATTACTACGTTTCTCTTCTCTTCTTTTTTTTTTTTTTTTTAATTGAAAAGAATCGTGAAAACGAATCAAAAAGTCATATGGTATTTATCGTTCTGTTGATTGTGTGACGGTGTCAGCCGTCAGATCGTTTTGCGCTTCATCGTTCGCTATATATAAAACGTGTATTGGTTTAATGCTCTCGTTAATTGAGCGATTGCGATTTTGACTATTTTTTAAACTCAAGTCTTACATTCTACTCCCTGGATGCTTGTGTTGAATGTATTGTGACTACTGGTGGTGTGAGCTACTGGTTTATTCAAAAATATATCAGAGAATTTTTTCTTTTTCAAGGCTGCTTTTCTTTGTCTTCTTTGGAGGCGTGTTTGCGGGCAGACCCATTTTTGAAATCAATTTTTCAAATCCATTTAACATCGCGCGCGTAACTGAGGTTTAATTTTCTACGCTTAGTTTCATAACGTAGGAAATTCCAATGTAAAACCTGACGGTTGTCATCGAGAATTCTAAACCTCTGTCCGAATTGTAACCTTCATAAGCTATAGACAGACTATGAGATGCTCGAAACACAAAGCTATTTTGATATCGATTTATTGATTGAAGAGGAAAAAAAACAAAACGAAAATGTGCAATAAATTCTTTCCAGTTTTTGAAAACTGAACAAACACTTATATATATCTAAATGTTATGAAAATTACCCGTGCTTGCATACTTGACATTAATTGATAATTTCAATAATTTTTTATACGAAATCTAAAAATCCTTCATATGTCAATATTTATGTGTATATGTATGGATTGGTATATATGTCTATGCAGAGGAGCTTCTACTTCAAATTTATTTATAATGAAAAATTTCAATTATGCCTAATAAGTGAACTTTGACGATACGATGTGCAGAGATGTTTATTTATGAATGCCGCTCTCACGCTTTATCAGCTCTTAAAAACTCGTATTGAATGTCAAGTCTTAAAATTCTAACAAGTTCGCGTACGTTTGACTTCTTGCTTAAGTTTAGTATATAACTATGTTAAATTTATGTACATAAATGCATATGTGCGATATGTACGATATGTATTCATATGAGTACACAACGATGTAAACAAGTGCCGATGGTATAGATCAGTACGTTAATGTTGTTTGTATAAGTGGTTGCGCGTTTGTGTGAGTGCATGTGAATGTGTAAATGCGTATGCGCGTGAACACTTGCAACATATTGAAGCCTATCTGCTGTTAATTCGAGTTGACAACAACAAAAAACAAAAACAATTACAATCACAACGATATACATAAACTATGTTCAATGAATAAATTAACATAAAATGAGCGATAATTTGCAGGCAGTGAAGTCCCAACAAGAATATTAAACGAATCAATATCAATAAAAATTGCATCGTAAAGAAAATTTTAACATAATATGTTTCGTTAGTTTCTATTATACACGTTTACTTAAAATATTCGATTGAGGTAAAAATAAAGAAACATAAACATAAGCATGAACAAAAAGAGCTAAACTTCAAGTCAGAAAATTATGTTCGGTTGCGGCTAAATCTCTTATAACCGCCATTGCTTTTTGATGGACATGCCCGGTTTTCTTCATTTCTATATAAGTATTGTAGAAAAAAACCTCTTTTCCAAAAATGAGATATTCTTAGTTCATGCTGCGACTGCGAGCATGCCCTATGTCTGATTTGATGTACTTTCAATATCAACGTATGTGCAAACTTGCAATCGATATTCTAACATTTGCCACCCGGAGAATGTCTATCACAAAGATATGGACAGACGGACACGACTAAATTTGTTTGGATTGGATATAAAAATGTTTTGGAAGGCATAGCCGGGTGCATTTGTTTACAAACGCAACGAAGTGCTCTCTCAAATAATCGTCGTATGAGACGAATTTTGAATCCTAACCAAAGCTATATCCTATCCCATGGCACATATTAAAGCCTTGCAGTTAGTTAACGTTTATTCTTCTTTGACAGTTTTTTTTTTTTTCCATAAACATCCTTCTCTCTTTCTCTCACCCCACTCTCCCATTCGTTTTCGCCAGTGACTACCTTTGTTAAAGATTCAAAAGTAGTGCGTATAGAAAGTGCTTGATAAATAACAAATGATTTACTCAAAATGTCCTTGACTTTAACCATTCGTATGTATACAATAACAAAAAAAAATAATCACACAAACGAGCAATACAGTGAACCTTTAGCGTAAACGGATTTGCTTTTCGGGCTAATGGATGCAGCCACCTAGGCCTAAGGAACGCCAAATGGGAAATTACTCTAGTAGATGCGGAAAAGCGACTCCTTCTAGTAAAAAACCCTTATTTTGCTGGAGAATTGCCGGCTAACGGAAAAATAAAACTTTCCAAACACATTCCAAAGCTTTAAAATTCATCATCTCCGAAACAGCCGTTTTTTAAAACAGTACGCAGCCTTATTCTATCAATTTGCACTCATTCTGGTGGTGCTTTTTATAACAGCTTTCAAGTCACATTTTCTGGTGCACTTACGCATAACTCAATAAGTCTGCCGTTTGTCACATATATGTTGACAGACTCAGGTGATTTCTGGATAGCATTAATCTTCAAACGGCACGAATCAAAATTTCATATCATTCTGACAAATAATTTATATTTGCATCCGCCTGAGTGGCCGAGTAAGCAAGAGTATCGACTAGCAATTCAATGGTCGTGGGTTCAAATCTTAAATGCGGTAGAGTTTTAAATAACAATAATAATAATAATAATAATAATAATAATATTAATAAAAATAAAGCCGAAAGCCTTAGATGCTAGTGCTTTAAGACTTTAGTCTTAGAATTTATACTCTGGCTAAATTTATAATAATAATAATAATAATTTACATTTGCAATTGTTTTGGTGACTTAGATTAAAAGATTTTCTTTATTTATTTATTTTTTTTAACTTAAGAATACTCAACGAAAATCGCTGCGATCTTGCTGTTTTTCCAAACATAAGTTTTATTTTAGTACTTAAATATTTATTTGTTAATTTCCTTGAATATTATTTTTCTGTCGCTATAAACACTAAAAAAATACTAAAATAAATTTTTTTAAACTGTTGCAGTGATGTTAGTCCTTGAAATGGATTACAAGCACCCATCCGTCTTATTGTAGACCCTGCACTTAAGAATATCGCGCAGCTGTATTTTTCAGGTATCATTTGAATTAAACATGAAGCAGCTCCTGCGGTATTATTAATAGCATTTTCAATATCAATTAACACTATAGGCTCAACCGATTTATCTTCTTCGTTGTTTTGTGCACTGTCGCGATTATTTCTAAAATAACGCGTTTAAGATTTTTTTTTTTAAATTTTTTATCAATAGGTTTCCAAAACGCTTTGTAGTTGTGTCCAATTCATAGAGTAGCTTGTAGCTTGAGCATTTATTGACACCTTGAAGTAAAAGATGCAAGGTACTAAAAATACACTCCGTTGGATACGTAACCTCTACGCGCTGCAAACTAACGTTAAAAAGACGTTTGAAAATATCTGAATAAGTTCATTTGGTATGCCGTCTGGACCAGGTATCTTTTTCACAGCCCGAATGTCGCTTGAAAAGAAATCGCTTTTTGATGCACTTACTAACTCAGTTGACAATCTCATATGTAAATATTTGTGCACTTATGCACTTGAGCTTTTATGTAAGCACGGAATAGATCGGTCAGTAATTCGCGGAACTAAGTAAGAAATATTTTTGTTCTGTTTTTTTGCAAAATTCCACTTAATATATCAATAGAAGATAACGTTTCTCTAGAATTTCGATGGACGATATGTGAAGAACTTGAAAACAAATTTCAGGTTCCGCAATGACCATAATTTAGACTTTCTTTCTTGGGGCCAGCGGATGCAAATTGGGAAATACGGTAGGGAGGGTAGCAAAGTGAATTTCAATTCCTGCGATTTTGTCACTGCAGCCTCGGCATTGTGACGCGGTGAATTTATTCAAACTGTGAGTGAACTCGTTATCCATTTGGAAAGCAGCCCTCTATGTCTTTTGATCTCTTTTAATACATTCAGGGTCCCAGGTACTTTTTGTAATTGCGCCCTTTGTGTAACCAGGTTTATTGCACGTTCCCTATGTTTAGCGTTATTCGTCTCTGTAGGACTTGGTTTACAATCAGTAAACTATCGATAAATTGTTATTTTCGGTTGAGAAGACTTGCCGTACCAAGACAATACTGAAATGGAACACAATTTTTTTCTATTCCAATAGTCGATGTACAACCGGATATTTCTATTGCTTCGAAAATTACAAAAGTAATGTAACGAAAAGCACTGCAGCTTATGAACAAATAATCGAAATGGCATAACCCGTTGACAGTCGTTGTTTAATGATTAAGAAGAGTATGTTTTTTTTTTTTGTTTTTGTTTATTAGAGACGATGTGTGTATGATTCCCGAAAATTATTGACCAATGTGGTATGAGTTTGATTTATTAAAGAGACAACAAACAACAAGTCTTCGTTCTTGTGCTTATAAATGTCTGATTGTTTAAACGGACGCATCTGTATTCGTACAGCGACATTTTAGGGATATACTGTTATTACCGATGCGACTGACTAGTTGCCTGCATTTTGATTCGTGAATATTTCATACATACGTAATTGAATTATTTACGCTTATTTTTTTTTTTTGTTAAATTGCGTGCGTGGCATCCACACAAACACGCACAGGCAACCACACGCACGCACCCACATACCCATATTACTTACACCGTCATTGTTTTTGTGAATATTTTATAACTTATGTTAACACAAGCATACAATATGTATTTATATATGTTGGTGCATGAAAAAATACATGTACATGCCTTGTTCAATATTGTTATGCCACGCAATATATTAACATACATACACGTTTCATATTTTCTTGTTTATTTTTGTAGCGGTACTTGCGAGACATAAGCAAGTTCATTCTGAGCATGCACTGACTGACTGACTGACTGACTGTTCCTCCATCCGTCGTGCTTGCCGTCGTGTTGCCGTATACACATTATGCATAAATTTAATTCTTGGCAATACAATATAAACTAACAATCCGTGTACATTCGCAATCGGAACGAATAACAAAAACTGTGCCTTTAAAATATTATTATATATATATATATATATATATGGATATATATATTTATGTGTATTACACACATGACAAAAATCGAGTGCATACATACATAAGTATTGTTTATTAAAAAAACAAGAAAAGACAACGAATGAAAAAACGGTAAGACTTTGTAAAAAATATATAAAACTGTCATCACAATGTATGCTATAAACAAATTGATGATGAGTGGTCTTTATGGAAATGGGTATCTTTTATATGCTGCTTGCATGCAACAACGGCGAGTCTGTAAGGATAACGACGGGTGGGGTATAATGAAGAAATGTTGAGTAATCTACAGTGAAATCCATGCTTGTATATATATATGTGTGCTTATATACCTTTCACAACATAAGCCAAAAGAAGAAAAATAAAATAAATTAACCTTCATCCCATCTATGTGTGTGTGTGTGCGTGTGTGTGTGTACGTATTTCTCAAAGGTTGTGCAATAATATTTTAAAAAAATGCATGCGAAAAAACTAAGGACAGAAAAAGCGACAAGCAACAGGATGTAAATATATTTAAATACCGAACGAAACTGAGTGATATGTTTAGTGAATAACAATACATAACGTAAATGTCTGCGAATGCGTTTGTTTTTTTTTCTTTTTTTTTTGTTTTTTCCCACAGTGTTGCTGCAATAAATTGTAGGATTTTTATTAAAGAGATAAACGGGAAAAACTTAGCAGGAGGAGTGGAGGAGCGACAGTTGTTTCATTTAATTAAATAAGATTATTTAATAAAAAAAGAGGCTTATTATCGTGTTTTAATCTGCAATAAATGGCTTAATAATCGTTGTGTGAAAATGGCGTTCAATTTTATTTATTTACTTATTTGTTTATTTATTATTATTTTTGCATACATATGACATATGACCAGAGTTTCTCGGTTCAATTGTTAAATAGTTTAGTCAGTCGTCCATCCGTTTTCCAGTTTGATTGTCCTGCTACTTTTCTGCCCTGTCGGTCACTCTGTCTTACATTATTAGAAAAAAAAAAAACCAGTGCCAAGAATTTCCTAATGGAATATTTCAGAAAGCATAGAAAATCGAACTAATTTAATAATCTTTGGATGTGGAAGGATTTTTATAAGTAAGGGTGAAATTTCCATATATGGAAATGTTCGATATCGGATAATAACGTCAATCGAGTGCGTTACAACTTTCTGATAATTTTCTTTCTATCAGCAGTCAGGTGAATTTATATATATATACCATACTTGAATAGAAACACATATCGCATAATCCACACTCCAAGCTGATTTCTAAATAGAATCAAAGACGGAGACGATGTTTATTTGTCTTTTTATTAATTAATTGATTATGTTTTTGACTTCGTTACTTTCATTTCAAGATCTATAAATGTATTGCTTATTTAGTTCGTTCGCAGTTAGCAACAATTAATTATCTCTGTGTATCACATATCCTGCTGGCTTGGAGAGGCATTTGAAGTAAAATGCTCCAATATTTTTCTTTCTAGATATTATTTTGACAGAGACTAGCATAAAAAACGAATTCCTGCCGATTTGCCGAATGTTTTTATTTTGCGGCCAGGAGAATACTTGTCATAGACATTGTACAGAGAGACAGACGGTAGACGGCTAGACAAACAAAGACGGATAGACGGGTCAAGACTGTACATATAGTCTTGATTCTCTCGGCGTGGTAAAGGTCTTGAAGGAAGTGAATATACCGCTATGGGAATGAAGGCTACAAAAATGTATTAATGCATCTAAAAAAGAAAGAAATTTTGGAAAAAAATTAATAAAAATTTATGCATAAGTACGTACATATAACACAAAGATTTCAAGAAAAGTGGCATTTCGTTTTTCACGGCACGTGTGTTCACACAAGAGAAACAAGTATGTATAAATATATAGATTTATAATAATAAATGTATTAAATCTCATTGGTTATGCAAATTTAATAATGCGAGTGCTATCACAGAGAACTGAATTATAATATTTAAGATCAATTTTTGTAAGGTTTTTTGCTGTATTCTGGTGTTAAGAAAGGGTGAAAGAACGATAGAGACAGAGACAGAGTAAACGTGATGGAGATGGGGAAGAATATAGAAAGGAACGTAGCAGACGTAATCATTTCCCTTGTGTTAGCTTAAATAACCTCAATACATATTTATATATTCACCTATGAATTCATACATATGTAAGCATAATTAGGTGCATGTATATAGGTTTGTGGGTGTACGTATGCATGTATGTATGTATGTATGCATGTATGTATGTATGTATGTATGTATGTATGCATGTATGTAAGTGTTTTTATGTATGTATGTGCGTGTGTATGTGTGTGCGTGCGCGTATGTGTGTGCATATACGAATATATTTATTTATAGTCAAATGACAAGACGTGGTTATGTATATATAGATGCGTGTGATTGTCTATATGACTATTTTTATTGCATACAAACATCTTACAATGTCTGCAATAACAAAAGTAGAAGCATCTAAGTCTAAACTGTACAAAAATCAAGTGAGAAGAATAGATAAGAAGGCGTCTACTCATGGGTAAAATTCTCTTAAGACATTATGAGACGTTTCTAAACGTTCCAGGGCAGAAAAAACAGGCGATGTATTTTGTACTGAACTAATTCTGAATCATGATCTGCTCCTCGAACTGTGCTGCCTCGAATGTGCACATTGTTAAGGGATTGCCGTCGCGAAATCATTGTCGTTTCCCCTTCAAGTCCCGCGTTCCGTCCCCTCCACCATCCGATTTTTCATAAAGTAGTTTTGTAGTCGTAACTTCCCAGTCGGAGAGCAATCTTTATACCATTCTGTATTAAAGTGATGTCGAATCGGAAAGCATAATTCTGTAAACGCGAGAACTGCATTGACTGGCGACAGCTAGGTAGACGAAAGAATATAGAGGCTTCGTAGTGGTCAAAAGTACGTAAATATATAAATATATGGGAATAAACTTTTTTTAGAATCTCTCCGAGTATAATGGAGTAGACCATCCATCACCTCTTGATGTATCGTTTCTATATAAGAGTATGTGTTCAAAAACTTATCAAATTTAAATATTATGCTTTTTCTTCTTGTAAAAGACTTTTCAATTTTAAACGACTTTTACATAATTTTTTTTCTTTTTTTTGCATAAGTCTAGGGAAACAAGAGTTTTGTTTTTTTCTTTTGCGTGTAACGAGTAAAACGTTTTGAAAGTGATTTTTGTTTTCTTGTTGCCATTCCATAACAAAAACTCGTAACATTCTAGCGGGCAAATTACATCGTCTAGAAAAGTGCTAAACATAAAATATGTTTACAATACAATGACAGCACACAACTACAAGTGCACAACATTGAAAGACAAGAAGACACAACAAACGTTTTACGAACTCTAAGTTCCGGTAAAATGTTTGCATTATTAAACTGTAAGAGAAAAAATGAAGCCAAAAGAGAGATTATAATCGGTTCAAGCCGCTCATTTTGGGAGATACACAGCAGTCCCTGTTTCAGTTCTTGTGATACTAATCATATAAGTAAACAAAATGCCTTAAGGATAAGCTGGACTTATCGTTTGCCTCGGAGGCCTTCGAACTATTCTAATATTCCAGATTTCACAAACTACATGTTTGTGACATGGTCGTGGGCGGGTTATATGTGTTCTCGGAAGGCAATTCCTTAGAGAAACAAAGAATCAAGTTTGCGAGTAATTTTAGTTATGACCGAGATTTGATCTCAAAGCCAAGTGTCCATCCGTTAAATATATGTTTCACAAACTTGAAAAATAAGTCATATTCCTACGGGTTACATATGAAAGGGCGAGCTTAATAAACCGTATAGTGTGTATAATAAGCACAAATAAAGACAAAACTATGTATTTTCCTTTTTGTTTCTTACTATTTTCATTTGGTTTTCTATACAAAGAAAAGCAGAGACTTACTGCTTGTTAACTTGTACAACTTTAGGTCGTTCTTTTACTTGTCTTATTATACATTAAACCACAAACACGATAGGCTGTGCATTGCCTACTACGTCAGGGTCGTTGTAGCTTAAAAATGGATTTTAGATAAATAAACTCGTCTTGGTGTGTATATGCGTTTTCAATACAAGCGACACTTGAAGAATTTAAAGAGTGGCTACAATCTGCTACCTTTGTGTTAAGGCATCAATTACTACAAGTTTCAAATCAAGAACAACGGCCTCGAAATTTTCGCCATAATAATTAAATATTCACCGATCTTTCTTTTATTTTTTTTTGCTTACCTTATTAACATTTTTTGTTTACCAGTTCATGGAGAAAGATTATCGGTGGCCGGTTTATGGCTGACAGTCGGAGTCGAATGCGTATTCGACTCAATCATCTTCCTCGACAATGTTGTTTTGTGAAAGAAGCTTTTTAGATGAGACAAAAACAGCATTGTATTTGTAGTATGATAGGTGCGCGGGAACAAACAATATATATGCAAATAAAAGCATACAATAAGAAGAAGAAGAAGAAGAAGAAGAAGAAGAAGAAAATAAGTAAATAAGCAAAACAATAATCCAAATAAATTATTTCCAAGTTATGTAAATAACAATTAAATTGCTACGGCTGAACGCTTCTTGGCATTACTTGACACATGTTCGTTAGTAACGCCCCAACACTTCTTTTAATATTTCCCAAGAATCTTTCTCATAATACTTTTTAATATTATACCACAAGGCAATTAAAGCATCGAAAATAGTTATCGGCGCTTCTCAATGTTTAGGAATTCATTGATTGTGTCAAACAGATGCACTTTGTAACGATATTTTGCTTTGTTTTCTCGTCGAATACGCTCTTCGACACTCATTTTGTAGTGGAATGAATTTTCATTGTACACATTATCGATGGCTATAAAAGTAACCGTAAAAATTAGTCCCAAGCTTATTCGACGTTGACTGCCATAAACTGACCCCCGTTTATATAATTTTTTTTTTTATTCTCTGCATCTTTAGAATACTTGACAGAACTTGTTAGAAACCCTTATGCAATTGCTCGCAATACTTTCAGCGCGGAGAGTTCCACACACACGTTCGGGGTTTTACCAAAAGCCATTACTGGTTTCTTTAAATGGAAAAAAAAGAGTTTAGAAAAAAAAAAAAAAAGGAAGCAAGAAGCAATGAGAAGGAAAGTAAGGGGGAGAGACAACACACAAGATGACAGACAAATTGAAGCAGATAAGAAGAGAATTAATTTTAAAGACAATATACACATTGTTCAACATGTATATGTGGAGCATACACACATAATCAAAACAAACGTTTCGGAAGCACATTCCTAATGAATTTCAAATATATTCTGATTGATGTTTGCATGGATTGAAATCAATTTGTCTAGCATGCCTATACTCCTTTAATAAATTTTTTGTCATTCATTTTGAATAACAGATTTTGAGTAGACAATCATTTATAATTTTCTTCAAGCCATTAAGAATAAACATTAATCGTGCAAAGACAAAGGAAAGATGTGCTTGAAATTGGTTGCAAGTGACAAGATCAGCATACTGGTGCAATATTATGTGACCTTTGCTACTAAATCTACCCACCGTAGTAAAGCGATCATAATCGTATCTAGAGAATCAGTTGAAAATTAATGATATAAAAGTATCGACTCGATTCTATAAAGACTTCTCAATGATTTTTCGGTTGGAATTATTTTTGGAGGCGGGACATGATTAACTGATGTTGTCTACACACTCTTGAGTATTAGTAGATATGGGAGATCTGCACAACATTGCTTTGCTTTGGTTAAAAACGTTTCGAAAGACGATCTAAATTGATTCAGGATCTTGAACGCGGAAGGTGTAAAATTGTTGTCAATCAGAAGTGGCGCTATTCGATCTAATTTTGATCGATCTACAGGCAACGAAATTCTTTAATATCAAAATTTTCGACTAAGAACCTACCGTTCTAGCCAGGATTAGAAACATTCTTGCCGATAAATGTCTTGCCTCCTTACTTGCTTTCCTCTCCACTTGATACGGTTACTTTGCTAGGATGTCTTTGTTATACGTACATATATGTATATGTACAATCGATAGATGATTTTTAGAAGGTTTTTCTACAATATCGAATTTATGAAAATATCTTTTTTTTAGAAAAATTTTAATTTATTTAAAAGTCCTTTTACTGTTCATAAATTTATAACAAGCATAAATATCACAAAAATATCTATAAATAGAAAAATGGGGAAGAAAGAAGTAGATAGTGACAATGATCTATGGCAGTGGAAGGGGGCAAGGGAAGCAAGCGGCGAGTGTGTGTATGAGATTGGGAACACAAAAACGTTACAATCATAACTCTTTAGTAAACATTAAAATTTAATGTTTTACGAAATATATAAGTTTAATGTAAAGAGAGCACACACACACACACAAACACAAACACACATATATATATATATATATATGTATATATACAGATGCCCGTGCTTACGCATATCAACTTAGCCGGTGTGTAGGGAATGTTTTCATATGCTTATATGAACATTCAGGGCAATCAAGCAAATGTAAGCAAATAAATATTTCAATAAAAATAAAAGTATATGCAATATAAACATATATGCACATACCTTGTATGCATTTTTTTTCTCTCATTTTTTTGCCGTACTTTAATATGGACAAAACAGAAACGTAACCGTACAATATATGCACATACATCTACATCTATTTTTATTTAACATATGCACATGCATGTGAATTCATAAAACATTTTATTGTTTACTTGTGATATATTTTTTCTTTTTTATTTTTTTCAAGTTTAACATCATGTTTATTTTTAGTATTTTATAAATATTAAATCAAAATATTTCTACTGATTTAGCTATAGATGTTTTACCGATATTCTAATCATTTTAAAAGGAACACAAGCACTTGTTTACATTTTCTCCTAAGACATCGTATTAATCTTTCATAAATTAAATTAAAAATATTGATTGATATTCATTCTTGAAGACGAATCATTCGATTAAATAGCAAAAATTCTATTTTGCGTACTTTGTGTTAAAAGCACACGTTGAATATATATAATCTATTTTTACCCCTCTTCACAAATGTTGATCGCATTTCGATTTCATTATTTTGAAATTAGTTTAATTTTAAGATATTCGTTAATTCGTGTAAAAAAAGGATAATATGAAAAGTTTTAATAGCGAATAAGGTCTTGCACCCAACACATATATAAGAGCCCTCTCTTTCTCTTTCTCTTCTCTCTTTCTTTTTTTTTGTTCTCAGCTGAAACATTCTTTAAGATGCAGCGATATTTTGCTTATGTGTTATTGTGTTGACGCAATAATCGATTTGGAATTTTCTTCTTGCATTTCAAAACAATTTCAATCAAAATTCGTAGCTTTTGCTTTGCAAGGATAAATGATAAGACCAACAGTGTTTACTTATCAGTTAAGGAAACTTTCTTTTTGCTCTGTGACTATTATGAATTGGTTTTGCCAGTTCTTGAAAGTAACGATGAGCAACGATTTACTTACAATATAAGTAATAAAGTATAAAGAACAGCTAAACTTCACATATATACAGATCTATTCGGTGCGATTTAAGGAACCAAGTACTGCAAGTCTTCAAGTTGCGAAGTAGATAGTCGCAAAAATGTTGTCTAAACATAATTATTGCAAGTCGATTGGAAAGTTTTTATCCCGGAATTTTGCAAAATATTTAATATTTTGATTACAGATAATTAATTGATTTATCATATAGAGCTTGAAAGGCTTATAACCACTGGAGTGTGATTAAAATAATATTCTCTTGAGTAAAATTTTTAAAATGTTTTCCTCGCATTATCTTTGATTTTTAAAAATCGATTTTAATCCTAAAAGTAAGTTCTTAATTTTTACGGATTTATTATTATTATTATTATTATTAATTTAGCTGCAGAATAATTTGAAAGACTAAAGTTTTAAAGCGCGTTTCTTGAAAATTCTGTTTTTACACAAAAAATTAATTTTTTGATTATAAAAACTACATTAAATAAATTTGTAAATATCACATAATAAAATTCTAAAATAAGTGCAATACGATGTAGTTTAACGTTTAATAAAAAAAACTTGCATAATAAAGTCCCTAAGGAGTCTTGAAGGAAAGACGGTTACTCACACACTTCAAACCAACTTTTTTCACTCGACGCAATTTTGCAGCTCATTATCGTTATTTGAGCAAATATTTATAGGTAAAAAGAGAGAGTAAGAGAGAGAGAGAGAGTTCTGTTGTAACCATCTGTAATCTTTACTATAAAAGTCTATTCTTAAAAATTTGTTGACATAACCCCTATAGAAAAAGAAAATTAATTTTTCTTTTTTTTAATACAATAATGAGTGACGCCGTTTCGCTGAATTCGGTCCAAGGGATATCTAATTCATTGTTATTAAAAATGATAATAATAATAATGATAGTAACAATAAGTTTAATGTCTTGTAAGACGATAGTCCTAGAATGATGAATGAGATAGCAACGTCGTCAAAATAATCAATTGCTCTCTTCCTGTATGTTTTCCGATACACGCGTGTATTTAAAGCATGAAAGAACTTAAGTACAATTTGCCGAAATATTTGCTAAAATGTCGCAATAATAACAACAATAATAAATTGTCCGTAGAGAGAAGGCGGGAGAGCCCGTCAGTTACTGTATATAAACGAGAAATGTACATCGTCTTCATGTCTCTCGAGAAAGCGTGAAATATTTCACAGGCTCTTCAATTTTTTGCTTAACGAACCTATTCTAAGGCAAAGTTGCATTCCGAAAGGTGAATTTCTGCAAAGCAAAAATTTGCTTCAGAGAATGAAATGAAAAATGTGCAATTTCCAAAAACACACGCAATCCTCTTAAGGACGCCTTAGTTTAAATTAAATTAGGATATTTCACCGTAGAAGTAGAGATTATTTTCCTGTAAGGCCAAGCCTTATCGTTTTGCTCGTACACAATTTCGTTTATGTCTTAAAATAATTTCACTTAACAATGGGTAAGAGAAAAAGTTTATATCTATATAAATATATATGTGTAGTGCAGATATGTAGATATGTATTAGCACTCCATTGTTATTGTTTTGATCTTCGTTCGTAGGAAAGAATAATGCAAAGGAAAACTCAAGCTATTGATAATAAGAAGTTTTCTTAATCAAAAACGTGCAGAACGTTATAATAAACACAATAATATGCGCATGTATATCACATGATTATGATATGACAGGCAATATGTGAATAGATGCGGATTTCTCCCTACACAAACTGAATGTGCAAGTGTGTGAATTGAAAAGCTACAAATTGATAAAAAAAAATTTTCCAATTTTGTGAACATACTTTCATACAAAAGGAGAATTTCACATAAACTTTGATTTCGACATATAATTGAATATAATTTCAAATTTCAAATTTAAGTCAATTATGAACGTTTCTTATTATTATAGGGTATCGCTTCTAAAATGATAAAAACTTCATTGAATTTTTCAATAAATCATTTCAGTATATATTTGCATTTACATGCCGAATTAACCGAAAATCCTTACATGTATATGATAAGTGTATCATGGTTGAGAGTATGGAATGCGGCTGTTTTTTGTTTTTTAAGAAAACACGTTAAACTCAGAAGAATGCGTGCTTGTTATGTATTGTTACCATCTTTCAAACAATTTACGAATATCGCGCGAGTAAAAATTTATTCGTTTTTTGCTCAACATCCGTACAGCAAATTACTTCTCAATTTCACAATGAACTACATATTTGTACGCATACCTATGTATTGATGTTCATCGATGGAGAATGACGATGTATTGTTCTGCCGACTCTCCGTTTGCAATATAAAGGAACAGAAAATAGAAAAATTGAAAGAAAAAAAAACCCTTATTTAATTACCCTACGTATGATAAGTGAGTGAAAATTTACCATCGAATGTTTGAGTGTTTGAGTAACATTCAATTCCGTATGATGAATAAGACACAAGCCTAAAGCTTGCCATACAGATTCGTCTACTTTGAAATTGTAATCAGTTGTAAAAATTCCATGAAAAACTTACCTGTTGTCTGCCGTTGCAAAAGGCACGAAAATGAAAACAGAAAGAATAATTTCGAAATGATGCTGATGAGGATGATGATGATGAATACAGTTTGGTGCATATGAAGAGGATGTTCTTTCTTAGGTATTTTTTCTACACATATATGTACATGCATACCTAAGAAAGTAACATAATTTTATTGTTCAAAGTCAATAGATATCGGATGAAAATAAATATGAAAACAAGTAACAAATACGAGAGAAAAATTAAACAAATTTATATAAAAGCGACAAATGTCTTAAGAGACACTAAATGCAGTACGATCAGATGAGTTATATTTATATTTTGTTTGCAGTTGCGAAAAATTTCGATTAAGTTCTTGGCTTCACTGAATTTTACGCGCCTTGAAATGCAAATCTTTATAAACAATATATCAGCATATAGTGCCATAAGAACGCTTAAGTGTATGAGGATGATGTCGGTTGTTTTTCACGTGCTAGATTCTTAACGTTACAAGCCTTACCATTTAATGCGAATTTTTCATTTACATTATGATTAGTGATCTTTAAGGCAGCGCTGGGATACGTTGGCGCAAGAAATTCATTACTTTTACAGCAATTTATCGTTTCATCAACTAATATTAAGCACAAATGTCGATGTCGGATGGAAGCTTGATGGGAGTGGTGATGGATGATACGTTTTTTAGCACATATGCAGTACTAATATAAGTACCCCTAAGAATGTTCAAATCTTTCATTTATCAATCGAAAGAAGAACAAGTGAATCCCAGGACTCGCTCAACGTTGATCATCATACCATTCAGAGTATAATTATTATATTGTTAGCTTTTTCAGGTAGTACAATGGGTTTACCTACCTGTTGTGTTCATAGAATTTATTGATTCGCCTTTTTCTGCAAAATATTAAAATTGCCTTGAGCTTTACTTGAACATGCGCTTCTGAAACGGCGAAATTAAGTTTAACGATAGACAATCAATCTCTAAGATCACTTGCATCACTTCTTGTACAAGGATATATTAAGCTTGTACGGATGTACGCAATACCTGGAAGGACTTCAGATAAATCCACTTTTTATTATATCGATCTATTCAGAGTCCATTTTTAGATCGATCTATGCTTGACTGTGCGTCTGTTTGTCTTGTTTTCTTCTCTTCAACCTATGGGTAGCAATTTTTTGATGAAATTTGGTACACAGACGTGCTTTGGCCCACTGGCGACCGTCTTATTTTCAAGAAGCACTTATATGAATACGTGTAGGGTACTTTAGGATATTAAATGGTAGGTCATGGCCCACTACAGCTTGCTTGCTTGCTTGGTGAAGCGTTTTATGACAATCATTTCATTTACAATTACTATGATTCCGTTAGCTAGCGATATATTAATCGGACGACATTAAGCGTTCCAATCAATGTGTTGTGGCTTTAATGATGTGCGCTAGGAAAATATATAAAATTTATAGACTATTTTTTAGTGTAACAAGCACAATAACAAAGTTTACTTGGCATCATTTTTCGATCGTATCAGTTGATATGCGTTTCTTATGAAAGCACAAATTATGGCCTTGGCAAACGAATCTTACACTTTAACATCAGCCATCAGGTTTTGTGTATTGGAAAAAAATTCGTAACTTAATATATTATCAAAAAACATACTTATTGAACTTTTTGATTCGTTTCGTTCGATTGAGATCAGTTATAAATATTTAAAATTTCTGAACACAAGATGACCTAAAAAAAACGAGAGGTTTTCTGACAACAATTTTAGAAAATGGACACAATATCAAAATTGTGAAAAAAATTCGAATAATCTGATAAAAGTGAAAATCCGAGCAAGCTTATAGGAGCCATTGACTGCAGCTTAACGTTTCATGAAAATCGAATTAGACGGACGTTTAAGCTTCACAAAGGAGCGACTTTCTTTTCAGATTGTCGCCTTGTCCTCCCATCCCGATAGGTTCTATTTGTTATCCCGTATTATTTTATTGCTCTCTGTTACTATGTTACTTAATCGTCAGTTTTATGTTTTTATTCCTATTTCGGTATTGATTAGAAAGTGACAATAAATGAAAGAAAAGAAAATATAAATAATTCATTATATCTATTGAATATATAATGCACAAGTTCAAGAAATCCTTTAGAGAAGCCGTGTCATACAGTCATGTACGAATAATAATAACAGAATAATAATAACAGTAACATAATAATGATAATAACAATAATAATAATAACAGTAATAGTAATAGTAATAATGTGTATAAAATAAGAAGAACTATCTTGTCAAAATGTCTTGTATTTTAATATTGTTCTACGAGAGGTCCAAACAAACTTTGTGAGTGCTTTTTGGTATTTTTTTCTTAAAAGGGATAATTTGAAAAGTACAAAATTTTAATTTAAAAACTTTCATCTACGAGTATGTAAACATTTAAAGATGTAACAACCCACAGAACAAACTTATTAAACCCATCATCACTTTTCAGTTATTTTTAAAGGAAAAATAAACCTTAAGCAGTTAGTTTCGGGGATGTGCGATGGAATAGCAAGCATTCACACGCGTATATAGCTATATATATGTATGTATGTATATGTATATATATATATATATATATATGTGAGTATGTTAGTTATGTGTATGGGTATGTATATGTATGCGCATACATGAAAACACATGTGAAAGTGAACACACAACACTAAAACCAAGAAGTTTCATGAAGTTTCATGTATGAATAGTACGAAGAAAATGACCGAAAAACACAGTTACTAAGTTGAATAGCCTGAATGATTGCGAAAGTAAACAAAAGTACATACACAAACACAGCACACACACACACATATATATATATATATGTCTATATCTACATATGTGTATATATATACATATATGTATACATATATGCCTACATGCATACATATACAGGCAGTGTGCAGTTACTTGCACACATTCAATTACAGGAAGAACTTGCATGTGAAAGAAAGCAAAGCAACGCACACCATATTTTGGACATGTGTGATTTAAAAACAGTAAAAGCTTACAATCACACACATATGGAAGCATTGAATCAACTAACCTCGTTTAGGTATACTAAGTAGAAACAGAAAAAAGACAAAACACGAAAAAAAAAGAAAGAAAAATAGGAAAAACTTGATCTTTAAAAAGTCATCTCTGAAAGCATACAGGAAAGAGAATGGATGGAAGCAAAACTAACAAAAAAAAATACAAAAAAAAAAGAATAGAAATCGGGACTTGAAATAAACTGTCTCATATATATTTGATATATTTGACAAGCCATGTCACGCAAGCGTGCGTACAATATATGAGGGCACGACCGGGTATTAGACTGCTTTCCAGTTGTTTGCTTGTTGGCGGTTTTATGTTGATACTTATCATATATATACATGACACTATAGTCCATTGGCTTTAAATTTGTGATAGTTACGTTAAAATACATACTGTGCAGCGTACACACACCTATACGCAAGCAGATGCGCACATAGAGATACACTTCTACTGATGGTCCAGGAAAAGGATGGTGGTCGAGAGTAGACACCATCAGACATGTGGTAGAAATGGCTATAGAGGCTATCGTTGGTGGGTAATGAAAGGACGTCGAAAAAAAATACTGCAATCGACGTAAATGAGGTCGCATCCGCAAGACTTTGATAAGATTGAGCGCCCGAAGTTACTTGAACTAACAACGAGTTACTTCTCGTGACATACGAACGATGAAGGGTTACTGTAGACGTTCGACAAGCATCTCCTCTTGATCCGCTCTGGTAGACCCCTGTATACGGTGGTATATTCAAGGTGCTGATGCCACTTGGCCTGTGGAAAGTGGGAAATAAAACATAGAGGGACGTTCTCAAAAAGAAAACGAAAAAAAAACACACACACACACACACAAAAGCTCAAACACGGAAGTTTTCTGTCAACATAAATTTTAGAGAAATTGCTTGTAATGCTCTTAGTACTCGGTTGGTTTATTTAAATTTTTCCTTTAGCAGTTTATTACAAATTTTTATTTATTATTGTTAAAAACTAAAGTAAGACCAATTCTTATAAAATCGAAATCCTAAATTTAAATGTGTGTGATACGCTCATATGTGCAATATAAACAAATTGTAATAACAAGAAATACACCTTAATGGTGTACCTACTTACTCGGACGAGGGCTTGCGAGGATTTGCTTTACTATTTAGGATTGACAAGGTGCGGTGTATTATAAGAACACATAAGCATGATACGTATATTAAGTGTTCAGCATTTTCATGACTTGCTTTTCGAAAATTACATTGGCAAATTCGTAGCGACTCATTCGGACGCAAAGTAAATTGATGTACGGTATTTTTTTTCAAGACCATATCTTAAAAAATGCTTAATCTTAATAACTCACTTCCTTTACTGTGTATCATTTGTGACATCTTGTCTCGACATATGCCGTCCTGTTGACATCTATGTTGGCACATACCAGAATTAACAAATTTTGCCTGCTGGGTAGTCGTAGATGGGGCTTAAATTGCGGTTGTCTTTGACCGTTAGCATTTCAGTGACTGTTACGATCTAGATATTTTAATTGAAGGAAAATACGATCTAATTATGCTGCTGCCATATATTATTTTAAGCACAATACTGTCACGTTTTGGCGAGTAGAATATGATGTCAAGTAAGGTAAACTATTTCAGCTACTCTTCTTTAACCTATCAAAATCATTATATTTGCTAAGAGGCCCGACGAACTGAAGTTATGACCTTCAACGGGATTATCATTCAGCCTCAGTCTTCCAACTAACAGTGTCTTGTTTGTATCCAAACGTAAGTCCTTGCATTAAATGCGTTTTAAACTATATGCAGGCTTTGATGCGTAACAAAAAAAAAAAAAAAGAAAGAAAATCATTATTCAAATCTGCACAGACGGGACTCAATGGAAGTGTATGAGTAGCACTTGTGTAAGTTCGTCTTGAAGGTGGGAATATCTGAAATGTCGGAAATAACCACTTTACGTAAATAATTTCAAAGGCATGAAAGAGCTTCACTTCTATTAAATTCGCTGTGAGGGCAGTCTTAACGCACATTAAACATTCATTACATATATTTCCCATCTACGACATTCATTTATGTCAAAGTCTTGTTGCCTGGTCTTTGTCCAAATCCTTTACAGAAATATACCTTAACATAGGCGTCGCTTCGACATAACAGCGTAAGAAAACCAGTTCTCTGATCAACGTTGATGAGCAATGAAAATCCCCTTCAGTGATCACAAATCTCTTATTTCCTACTATTTTTGTTATGGTTATGTATTCATTGACCTTTCACTGCGACGATTCCCGACCCAAATCGCTTATCCTACCTTTTATTCCTTTTTTACATAACACTAAAGCTACAAAGAACCAGAAGAGAATTTAATGATATGACATCTCCAGACCGAGCTCTAAAGAAAGGAAATTCGTAGTAGGATCTTCATCTGCACGATATGTTTTGTAGTTACTCTACTTCGATTATAAGTGTAACGACAACTTACTAATGTGTTAGTTACCCACATGCACATTAGGGGAGAGTATTGTTTACTCGCTGATTTATTTTTCCTTTAATCGATTCCGCTTGCTTCTGTAAAGCTTTCTCTTTTATAGTTTATTGAAACACAAAAAAAATAATCAGAAAAGCAACAAAACGATTTGGTGAAATTATCTGTTTGTTTATTCTATCGACGACAAAGAAATTTGTGGTAAACATAGTATTAAATGAAAGTTCGTTTTCTCTTGTTTTTGCTGAACTATAAAAGTTATTTAATTTGAGGTTTGAAATAGTTTTTCTTTTTTACTTTTGTTTTTTTTATATCTCCGAACGCAAAAGATAAACGGATATATTTGTTTGGGACAGAAACTTTAATGTAGTTTTCTATTTTGAATAGCGACCTGTAGTATGTGCAATAAGAGAATTCTTGTCGATCTGCGAAAAATATGAATGGCTTTAAACGCTCGAAAGAGGAAGAAACTCTTAGCTTATTTATGCCTCGTCTCTGGCCATTGAGAGATGTACAAAGTACATTCGTTGAACGCAAGTTAAACGTAAGTCAAAAGCTCGGTACGTTAAAAATCAAGAAATTTGAACGTTAGTTATAGAGCCATGGGGCGATTTGCTTGCAATGCAGGTATTTATGCAAGAGGGCTTAAATATACGTAACTGGAAAAAAGAAGAAAGGGCGGGCTCTATTTTCTAAAATTTCGATTTGATGGAAAGTATTACTCAAATGACAACAACAATGCAAAGAAAATTCGAACGGAAATGACTTTAAATCTAAATGTTTCTTATCTTTCTGTTGCGAGAAAACGTAAAGAGGTGAAGCTTTTTCTGACGTAGATGTGGCATTTCGATCTCCCTCGGGCCACTTGACCTATGTGCAAAAAGAATATGCAGGTATGGACGTTGACGCGTATCATACCAACGTCTCGTACACATGCTCTGTTTAGGGAAATAAATTGGACATAGTCGCGAACGTCCCGGTTGATATAATGTTAAGTGGGAACATTGCGAGAGAAAGGTGTACGAAGGCGTAGTCTGAATACCGCATCTAAGTTGGGCGTAGGAGACGAGGATATGATGAGGATAGATAATAAATTATAGGCCGAAATTCCAAAATTTTTGTAGACTGAAAGAAATATAAAGTTTTCCTTCCTCTCATAATGTATTTTAAGAGATTTTTGAATTAAATTTTTTTGAAGTGAATTTAATTTTCATAACAACTTTTTACATTACATTACATCATGTGCCATTTTTTATTTTATAAAAAATCTTGAAATCTTCTTTTTTTAAATCCTATCCAATTAAGTTACCGAAGCCCAGTTATTATTCACGCTTTCATCATCTTTGAGATTAACGTTTTCCATAGCGCTGATGTCGATGGAAAAAAAAAAAAAAAAAAAAAAAAAAAGAAGAAATTAAAAATAATGCAAGTAACAAACATTGTAGTTTCGCTTCTGTTTTTCTTGAACGATTTCCCGCTGTGCACTACAGAAAGTTATTTTAAACGTATATAAGAAGAGAAGCTACAGTTATTTGTGTCTACTTTTTACCTATGCATTTATAATTGCTTCTTACGTTATGCATATACAATATNTATATATATATATATATATATATATATATATATATATATATATATATATATATATATATATATATTATGTAGCTATATGTATATAAGCTGCGAAGTTGAATTAATCTTTTGTTGTTTAACGCTGTCGTCGGTTTTTTCCTTTACAGTATCACTCTTTCGGATTTATTAAATATATCTTTGTACAATTTCTTCGCTCATGAATAACTGCAATCCATTCTAATTTGAACTAAGAAGGTAAGTAAGGCAAAAAAAAATTTTAATTTTTTATCTTTATTTAAAGTCCTTTAACTTTATTGTACTTAATGTTGGTCAACAAGTTTTTTCAAGGACTCGCTCCAAGTGTTGTTGATTTTTTTTACTTCTTTGAAAGAAGTAAAAATTTTTTAATACCATATAGCCAAAGCAATCGATGGCGAATACGAAGAAGAAAAATTAAGTTTATTTTTGCAATTGTTCTGCTTATTACCATCAACGCAACTTCTCGTATATAAGAAAGCGCGCTGGCGTTCTGCTTTTATTTATTTATTTTTTTTTTCTTTTTCTCCTGTTTGTTCTGTTTTCATGCGCTGGTATACGTATAAAAGTGGTTTTTAAATTGTTTGCCATCTGAAGTTGCCTTTGGCATTAAAATAGATTTTCTCTTCATTGTTAGAGCATTGTAAGCATTTAACTGCTTTTTTGCGGTATTGAAGAAAAAAGGGAAAATTAAAAAGGAAAACGAGCAAAAAACAAAAAAAAATCTTCTTAATACAGCGGGCGCAAAACTGGTCCATTATTATTATTATTATTATTATTATTATTATTTTATTTTTTTGTTTAATTTCTATTCATAACTCCTTGAAAAAATTGTAAAAGTGTTTTGCAAAATGTATTTTGCATAATTAGCACAATTGCTTTTGTTTGGCGAAGTATGGAAATAACGTAAATGAATGCGGATTGTAAAGGGGATACGAGAGTAAATACAATATATGAACATTAGCTGACGGATTATACGCAAAACTTTTTTCCGAGGTGTGAATGCTCAAGACATACATTCCACGAACGTCTGATCACGAGTAGCATTAATTCGAATAATTGGAATAATTTTTATACTGCATTTTATTGTTCTCTTTCAATTATATATTCGATAATTGTGATAATTGTCGATATTCAACTAAAACGGATTTACTTTTGAAAATCAATGTCTATTTGATAGGAAGTTGGCAAAGTTTGTTATAGTACTTCTTACATCGGTGAGAAACCTGCGTTGCTGGTCCTTTTAAATAAATTTTCAGAGTACAAGTATGTGTCCGTCCATTTGTTCGTTTATTGTTTGTGTGTTTGTGTGTGCCGGCGACTTTGATTATTGATCGTACTGATCACACACTGCAAGAAGGCCATTTAGAGCATGATATGAATATACACCACTGTCATCGATCTGAATTTATATTCTACGCCCATTTATATTTGTCATTTAGTTGGAATTAAGCCTTAAGCTGGCCCCGATTGGTTGTCAAACATGTCTGCAATTGTAATAAGAAAAAATAAGAAAATTACGTTCGGCCTTAACCGAATCATTGTCTTAAAAAAGATTTAGAAAAATGAAAAGCGGCCGATATTCTCAATTTTCAGAATAAAAGTGGAAATTTATATGGTGTATGTGTACTATGCGTGTCCCTCGGTTGGTCAGTTTTGGTCATTCTCATTTCCTTTTGCAAATTTGTAGGTGATATATTCATTTTCGAGAACGGCCAAATGTTTACCACAGATACTACACAGATGCGCAGACGGAAGGACGGACAAGCTTAGGCGCATTCCGAATTTGAAGCCAAGATTTAATATAGTTTATGGTGTTTTCGAATCCTACTTCTGCGCGTTATAAAGGGATTGAAAAAACAAATTAAATTTTGATAAACTATAACTTTGGGTAGGCGTGGTCAATTCGCATTTTTGTATAGGTACTACAGTTTCGCTAAAAGAATATATGTTCAAATTTTTGGTAGACTCGTCTTCTGTAGTTGTAGATGAGTCATTAACAAGAACCAATTTTTTATCCCTTTTAAAAAGTCGTGGTATAGGCAGTTCACATAGTACTGTAGACGTGTTCCTCAACCGATTTTGCTTATTTGCAATACCAATGTTTTTCCTAAATTTTAATTCGACAGCCTCATTTTTGCAGTCAGGAGATTGTTTACAACCAGCATTACGCAGACGGACAAACGGACATGGTTAAATCGATTCAGAATAGAGGGAAGATTTTTAAGCGCTCGTATATCGATTGTATCATATCATCAAATAATATTTTTAAACAATTTGGCAGCTCTGTCTAGTTAATCCAAATACGCACTGCGGACTCTGCCTTATTAATGTATGTCGTCTTGATAAATGAAAATCCAATGGAGGGCTCTACACTGGCAGAATTTTTATGGTTACCGTTTCATATAAAAGAAAAATGATTAGTTTTTCGGTAATTCATTTTGGTGCCCCTTGTTCTTGACGTGGCTGGAGTGATAAGAAAAAGTTTATAATCACATTTGTTCTCCTCAACATAATCTCCATGCCGAGATGTATGGCAGACAAAGAAAGATATATTCATCGCTAGCTAATAGAAATAGTGAAAGGTCTAACAGTTCTGTTTGTATGGCTCCAAAATATTCAGGCTAAGCGAACTGATGAAAATTACGTTATTGGAACCTGCTGCGCTCTAATCGTTTTAAAAGTGATCAAAAAGATTTGAGAAAGATCTTCTCGATAATCTTTGTAAAAAAAGGAAATAAAAATTCCTAATAGTTTATGTTTGTTCTCTGGTACCATTGCAAGGCAAAACGAACGTCTTCAATCGCTCATGTAGCTGAAATAAAATAAGCTTTCAAACCGCCTTCGGATTGAAGTTTATAAACCCTATACCACTACCAATGAGAGTACACCATGTTTTTCTCGAATTTATGGAAAGTGGCCCAGGAACACATCTTTTCAGTACACTCATCGAGTATGCGTATCTGCTCGTATGTTGTCTTGCGACACTTTGCTTCGTACGCTGTAAGCTCTAGCCAATATAATGAAGAAACACTTCATTTAAAAAATGTAAATGAAAACTGGGTTTTATTTACGATTATTTTCAAAACACAAGATTGGATGACCTTGTGTAAGCGTAAGTAGATTATATAGGGTTATCCATTTTTTAGTTCGGTTTTCCCAACCATGTTTCATTAACAGAACTGTCATCCAAGGCATCATCTGCTTAGTGTAATGCTTGGTTCTTTATAATCTGAATTGTATAACAACCGCTACAGGTGTTCAAAGAGTAGAAACTTCCTAGAAAATGGTCATTCTGTAGTAGGTACGTCTCGTACATAACGAGCAGATTATGGCCGATATCATCGTCCATTTGAGCGCGCTATAGGCATAACTGTGAAGACATTTGTGATTTGTTCTGGCGCACACATCATGGAAACGCAAGCTCGACCGAAAATATTGGTGCCGTTAGTAAAAGTGTCGAATGAGATCCAAATGTATGCACTACGCGGGAAACACAGCATTTGAGGCTTTCGTACTGAGCATTATGGTGTATTTTATATTTAAATTTGCATCTCAATCCGTACAAAATTCAACTAATGGAAGACCTGATGCCGGTTGACCACGCAATGCGTAGAAAATCTCCTAAACGAATATTCAAACAACAGCCTTTGGCTGATAATTTTTCGTATTGAATTTTCTTCATCGATCAGGCTATTTTTCGCTTGGTGGCTACGCCAATAAGCAAAATTGCTATGCCTGGGGCAGCGAAGATCGATAAGCAGTTGTTGAAGAATTGTTGCATTCCCCAAAAGTCACTGTATGGTGTGGCATTTTATCTATTTAGAGGTATGCTAAGTCCATACTTCTTTGAAAATGACGAGAGACGTCAATTCTGATCGCATGAGCCACTTGAACACTGTAGAAACCATTTTATTTTTGTTTTTTAAAAAATATTTTTTTTTTCCTGACACTTAAAAGATTCTAATTAATTTAAAATTGACAAATAATGAAAACTACAAAACTTGAAAACTTAGGGACGCCATCTAATATTAAGACCCTTTGAGTTATGGATGTTGAACATATGCGGTGTAGTTACGCAAAAAACCAATTTATGCGACCCATCCTCAACTTTGTGACGCTTTGAAAATGAACATTTGTCCACTTATGGCAGAAGCATTCTCCGCTATGTATAGACAAGTGCGCGTACTCTACCTGAAAAGGTCCTATTCTGTAAGGTGTCCCGTGAAGGACATTTAAATAATGTTGTATTCCAAAAGTAGTAGGTCCAAGCAGCATATTGAATGGAACAAATAGAATATGCAAATATATAAAAAAGAAAATTTAAGCAAAAAAATTATTTTCACAATATTTCATTTAAACTAACATAAGACTACAACAGCAAGAACGAAAAAATCCGCGCCAAATTTTAAGGCGAATTTTAGTTACCATTAATGTGGTTACTTTGTTTCTTTCTATCTATTTGCATAAGGCTTGTGAATCGCGGTTTGTTGTAATTATTGGTATAAGGTTTTTGCAATATTTTTAAATCTTTTTCATTTAACTTCTGTGTTGTTTAGCTCCTGCTTTAAAAAAAAAAAAAAAATGTTGTTCCCTACACCTATATATTCATATACAATGTATACTTAAAACCAATGGGACAATAAGTCACGGGACTGATTCTACACGCTGTCACTTTCCACCTATCCTATTATCCAGATTTGGCGCGCGGTAATTCCTATGTTCATGCTTATCTTAAAAGCACGCTCCAAGGAAAACCATTTCCATCAAATTATGAGGTCTGATGCGTATTTTGGTAAAGTTCGTCCCTACAAAGCAATCGAAATGTTAGAGAGACGTCAAACGAGTTGCATTACTCTTCGGCAAAATTATGTTAATTGATGAAGAGAAATGTTTTGAGAAAAATATTATTTTCTTATTTTAGCCCAGGAATGATTGGTCGATGCATTGCGTACATAGCAGCGTTTGTATATTCGGATTCGTATTCATATGCGCATTCATTTTTATGTTCATAGTCATATTTGCGTTCATATTCGTATTCGTATTCGTATTCATATTCTATTCACACTCATGTTCATTTTCATATTCACATTCTATTCACATTCATATTCATATTCCTATTCATATTCACATTCATTTTCTATTCATATTCATGTTAGTACTCGTATTCATATTCATATACATGTTCATACATATTTACCCTTACATTCATATTCACATTCATACTGATGTCCATATTCGGCCATACGGCCTATTCGTCGGTAAAATATATGCGGTTTGGAGCACTAACTAGATTTTCTTTGTAGCAGGCTCGATACTTTTTATAATAAATGGTATTTGACTGTAAAGTGAGTTCTACCAGAGCGAAACGTTATATTAGTTATTTTAATATGAATAAATGTCAACCATATCTGCGTATAATTTTACTTTTTTGCCCGTAGTTACTGGCTATCAATTTTTGGTTTCAGCAACACAATGCTTAAAATGAAGCCCTTTTTTCATAATACAAAATACAAAAAAGGTGAATTAACAAGGAGAATGCCCGGATCAAAATTCTGTAGGTTCATAACCGCTTTTATCAATCGAAAACGAATACATGAAGTCTTTCTCTTTCTTTATATTCATTCAAACGAATATTTTTTCTCGCAAATCTATATATTTTCCCTAAAAATTTGGTTTTCCCACAAAATTTATGCTTCCATGTTAAAAATTGTATATTCATTTAAGTTAAAACTGCTTACATAATAACCGCAAATGTGCTTGTGTTTGTGAATGTACACCCATGCGCACAATAAATTTTGCAACAACAACATAATGCATAAGAACACATATTATTTTATAAAAATAAATCCAAACCACAATTCACATGAAATACGAAAACAAAAAAACTCCGCTACTCAGATGATGAATGAACTAACAATCGAAGAGTATATATAAACTAACGCAAGCACACATAACACACAGAGGGAGATACGTATAACTCCAAGGTATAAATGCATACGTAATGTCTTTTTTTTCTGTTGCTTCATCCCGCAGCACGATATTTCTGCGTGCATATTAAAGTTGTTATTACGTTTATAACTCGGAACCGATCTATAGCGAATCTTTTTCACATTCTTCATCATATTCTTCATCAATGTTAATAATTCGCCGCTTAAATCGGTACGATGTGATGAGTTTCTCTTGTAAGAAACGTTTTAAAATTATCCACACCTTTACAACACGATTTGGTTATTAACTGCTAACGTCTTTTCATGTGGTCTATAGAAGCGTATATCCTGGTTGGAAATAGGCACTTGCTTACCGCAATCGTCATGCTAATTATATCAGTTAGGATATTTGAAATAAGGCAGAATAAAATATTTCTACGAACTGGCTATGAACTTAAATCTTCCAAGTGTTAAAAATACAACTCAACTTCTTCGCAAGACTTGAATGTAAAATTCACCAATCCGCCTGAGTGGCCGAGTAGGCAAGAGTCTCGACTAGCAATTCAATGGTCGTGGGTTCAAACCTCAAGTGCGGTAGAGTTTTTAATAATAAAAATAATAATAATATTAATAAAAAAAAATAAATAAATAAATAAATTAAAAGCCGAAAGCCTTAGATGCTAGTGCTTTAAGACTTTAGTCTTAAAATTTATTCTCTGGCTAAATTTATGTAATAATAATAATAATAATAAAATTCACCAACTGAAACGTTTAAAAATTGCATTCAACTGAAAGTGACTCCGATGTCTCCCCAACACCCAGGTATCTCAGTCTATAGTAACTATCCCCAATATTTTTCATTTGATTATGTTTGTTTCACGACACCAGAGCTAGCCACATGGCGAAAATGAACATTTATAAATTTACCTTAAATTAGTTTGTAATCCGTTAACTATCTTAAATAGCATAAACAGGTTGTCGATCCGTTCTTGCTTAGGGATAAATTAATAGATGGATGAAGGATGTCTGAGCTTGCTTGGAACTTTGTGTGTACTTTTTTTTGATCATCTTTTCAGAACACTTAGTAAAATCGGATGTAATATTCCGAGGGAGTCAAATAGCTTTTAGGTAGATTGAAGATGCCTACGGTACGATATGCAATATATTCTCGCATTTATTTTGATGTTAATTTGTTTTGCTTTTTTTATTTTTAGTACCTGCTGGCATTCATAAACCTTATGCTTTAAGATGAACATTCTTTATAGATTTTATTTTCATTTCCTTTTTTTTTTGTTTTTTTTTTTCTTGTTATACATATTTTTATGTTTATTTAAGCCCCTACGCTCGAGTTTTTTGCTTTCATGACGGTTTTCTTTCAACTGCACTCAATCTCTTTTTGATATTTCATGCAATTTTCATGGGAGTCATGTCGTAGCTATTGTTGTAGCTCGTTCGCGTTTTTTTTTTTATTTTTTTATTTTTATGCAATAAAAAAGGTCTGAGTTTTTTTTTTTTTTAATAGTCTTATTTTTTTTTCTTACTTGTATGCCCGCTCATTACAGGATAAAAGCATGCTCGATTTTTCATTTCATTTGTAATTGGAAGTACAAGCATGAAGACCCAAATCTAATATATATATATATATATATATATGTAGTACGTATAGTTTTGATTATCATAAAGTGGTAAAAACTTACGAAGTAATGCGATTCCCATTTCCGTAAATTCGAATCGGAAAAAGATAGAGTTGCGCTGTCGAAATGGCGATGTAACTGTTAAACGTTAAAAAAATACATTTGAAGAATTTTAAAATAACTAAAGCAATTCTCGCTCTTGACGAAGTAAAATGATTGCGTTTCGGAATCGAATGTTGGGTACTCAGAATGCCTTCCAAAGTCAATACTTTTGCTTTTCTGGTTTAAAATTGGGGCATCAAATATTTATATTATATATAATGTAGGAAAGAGGGCGAGTGAAAAGCCAAAGTGCAGCAGAGAGTTGATAGATGAAATATGATTTCTTGCATTTGCTGCTGTCTTAACATCATCGAAACAATATGTTTTATTTTGTGTATAAGATTAGAGATGCCAAGCTTGGCTAAGCTAAGAGTGCCGAGCGAGCACCTAACATTTTAACAATCCTTGGAGGATTAGTATGTACGTACATTTGATGACTGAGTGAAATTTTCACGCTTCATAAAATTACTTTTGTTGTTACGTTACGAATCAAAACTTGCTTACTTGCATATAGATTTTAGAATGTTTTCCTATGATTTCTCTTTTTTCCCTCTTCTCTGATTTATTTTTTATTTATTTCTCTTGTTTCCAGTTGCATTTCATTTGTGACCCCATTTTTCTTTTTTGTTTTTTTATTTTTTATTCTCTCTTTATTCTTGCTTTTGTTGTTGCAATAAAATACATTTTAAATTAAATTCTATTTAGAGCAAGTAATATATATGCAAGTCCTTTTACGAGTATATACGCAAATGTGTTTGTGTGATTTTTAAAGGTTTATAAAGATTTACAAACTATCCTCCTGTTTAAGATTTTAATACATTCGTGACCCGCGCGAGAGCGATCACTCGTTGAAGCTATATATCTTGTTTGTCACAAGGCATATGCGGAGATAGCAACCGCCATAAAGTGCATCCTGCAGTACTAACAATATTCTAAGTAAATAAACGAAAAATATGAAGCCTTTCGATTTTAACGGCCAGGCCAGCGCAGTTGGCCAATTCGGTTTCAGGGAATTTTTCATGTGTTTCGAGTTTTGGATTTCAGCGATTTTCAATCAATCGAAATCGGTGCGCTAAGAAGCGATGAAATAATGGGATAAGTTGTTTCAGTATCCTACGCTCACTGTGGGTATTTGATAAAAGTATTCAAGATTCGGCCTAAATTTGTGCACACATATAGGAGCCTAATGGGCGAGTCATTGCTGCTTCGAAATTAAAATATTACATCTTTTCTACATTTTTATTCTCAAGTAAATAAAAATTTCTATCGCTAATAAAATGTTACGGTTTGATTAAGAATTAGTTATCTCACAATGTAGTTTTCAATCTTCAAAATGTTTTCCCTTCAAGTTGCATTTATATTAACTTCATACACTTTGGCGAATTTCAAATTTTACAAAGATCGATCGGTATCATCTTAAAGAGATTTTGTTATGTTTTGAATACGAAAAGCTGGAAAACATATTTCATAAGAAGTCATAAGAAATGTTAAAAATTTCCCTTTAACACGTTTAAATATCGCTTTGATACCTTTTGAAATGCGTAAAGTGAAGTGGAAAAGGATTAACGTCAATTGATCGAAGGAAATATTATACTTGTGAAATTATTTCAATAATAATTACTTTCCGTTTTGTGCAATCATTTACGACCGTTGGAACTCCGGAAACATCAAGTCTGTGTGTCACCTAGTAGGCAGGTGTTTTGCAAAATAAAAGCGATCCATTTCCTTAAAGTTTAACAAAAAAAAAAAAAAAAAAAAAAAAAAAATATAACAACTTATGCTAATAGTGCATCATTCAACATAACATGCATAAGATAAACAACATTAATAACACCAACAGCAATAACAACAATACAAGAATATTAATTTTAATCAGGATAAGGATAACGAAAACTTTTACTTCAACGTGTGTAACAACACAAACAATAGAAAAAAGAGCGTAACTAACTACAATAGCAATAACAACAATTCAAAAACAGTATCGAGAACACATCACAAGAACAATAACAGCAGTAATCAATGATGTTCTGCATGCCCGCAAGTTGCAATGTTACCAACATACCTGTGCAGTTTCTAACTTGCAGCATTTGTACAAACCATCGCCATGCGATGGTATCGCCAATTCCCCAAAGGGCTCGCGATGGCGCCCCCACGAGGGCAGACAACTAGACGTTTTACGTTTTTCTATGCCGCTAAATAAGGGCTTGCCGAGTTAAAAAAACTAGCAAGCATTTTATGCGACAAAATTTGGGCTCAACTAGTCTGGTTTGGGGCCTTACCCTCTAGTTAAGGTTAATGTGTGCAGATATAATGACGGCTTTTGCTAGTCCCATGAGTATCATCAGTAGAGCTTTGAATGATACAACCCATTATTCTTCTTGTCTGATTCATTGTCTAAATTTCAGTCCGTATTGCATAGCCTCCGTTAATGTCTCTATACTTAATACCGCCGTCATTACTTAACTATGTATCTATTTTTTGTTTATCGAATTATTGCACATTATTTTACGTTTCGGAATGTTGCGTTGTAATTCCCCTTATCGTTCCTTCACTTTTTGTTTTTTCTTAATCGAAAGCCAAGTTAAATTTACCAACTAACACATTCATAGTACGTGCTACGTAATATTGTGCAAGATATTGAATTCGTAAATAAAAATAATTAATATCTGCTGTTATAATTTGCACATAGATGTAAATCAGCTGTTGATATATAAGTTGTAGCCGCACATCGAATAACTGAAAATAAAGGGTGAAAAGAATGTGGTTACGTTGTACGAATAGGTTGGTTGTCTTTTATTAAGACCTATGGGTCAATGTTGGCGTGAATTGAGCAGGCGCTCTTATGAAAACACTTTTGCATTATCAGCGACTGATTACGTGCTATGGGTTTTTAATTCATTCTCTTAATTCCATGCTGTTCGATTTCGAATAAAAGCATATATGAGAAATCTTCGCATTTCTCGTTCGCTGGAACGCGCAAATTAATTTACGTATACATAAATTTCGTCTTTGTCTTTTTTGAAAAATGTTATGCGCATGATGTGTTTTCTTTTTTGAAATGAGGAGCTTGATCAGGAAATGCACATATCTCTTTATTATTATTTTCTCATACCGCTTATCTTAGCGAGCGGTGGATGCCCAATTCCACCGTAGGAATGCCAAGTCTATGTACCGCTAATGTGCGATAAGACTATGCAGCTCCGTTCGCACAACGTCCATGGATGCTGCCCGAGTTATAGCTAAGATTTTGCGATCGATTTACTTGCGAGAAAGAAAATCTGCATGAACAAGATCTGAACCCAAGGGAGAAGCATCGGCTTGCCAGAGATGTGATGTTAAACGGATGGCAAAATGAATGAGACCACTCGTAAAAAGGAGGATGGGCATACCGTCTGATACCGAAAATTGAAAACTGGTTCTCGCGAAAACATGGCGAAGTTGATTTCGGTATAATGATGCCAGTCACGGGGTGCGAAGACGACTCGCAATAATTGCAGCGTGCGGTGCTTAGTCAGATGTTCATAATTAAGAAAATTGCAATTCAACAGCTTCTCCCCCGGACTAGAGCTTCGCACGATGGCCGAAAACAACGTGTCTATATAATAACATAAGACATGTATATATAATATATTTATATATCATATTATATGTAAAATATATATAATCGAATTTTATGTAAATACACTTAATATGTTAAAAGTTTCTTACGCATACGTCGATGTCTTTCCTAATAATTTAGTTGTCTTTAAGCCATAGAGACAGAACAGCATAAAGTCCATGCGTAATAAAAATTAATGCGAATAATCCATTGACAGATGTTTACATGAATACAAAAATGCTGGTTTAGAAGATATATTTTCTGAAAATTTACATACATACATATAAATAATAATACATTGCGTTGCGCGTGGATATGAATGCGTGTAAACTTTAGTGCTTGCCGAGTCATTCAGAGCATGCGGTTTCCATTTTACCTTAGCCACTTTAGCCACAATATATTTTGACTTAACCACACCACCGTATCACAACGATCACACATAGAAGTAATTTTTACTTAAATAAAGAAAATACTTTTTATTGCATCTTTCTCTTGTCTTTACTTTCGTCTTCTCAGCATAAGCACACGAATATATAGGTTTTGTATTTGTAAATATTTCTTTAGATAAATTCATTTCTGCTCTTACTCCGGTTTTTGTTCTTTTTTTTTTTTCTTTGTTGAAAAGTTTGTTTTCCATTTTTTCTTTATGGAAAAATGTGGTTTATGGTTTGTAATTACGAGTATTTATGTATGATTGTGTATGTGTTTTCTAATTTATGCACTTGATTGGAATTTATGCACGATTTGTGGTGCAGAGTGTCAGGCAAGGTTATCAAAAGAAACAAATAGTTAGAAATCAAGTGTACGATATATATATTTATATATATATATATATGTGTGTATATATAGGTAAATATATATTTATATATGATATGTACATAATGTTGTAAGTTGTTTATGAACCAATACAAAAGAGTACAATTGAATTTTATGGTGAGCTTTAATTATGAAAATTTGAAGTTATTAAGGATAATTAGTCGGATTGTTTCTGGGTAAAATAATTTATGAATGCACGCTATCATTAATTGCGAGAATTTGCTTAACAAATAAAAATAAGAAGACCTGTAATGAAATATTTTAAAAAGAGGCGATAAAGTTCATTTCACTTGAATACCTGTTTTTTTTTTTTTTAATTTCAACCTTTTCATCTAAACTAAATAAGGTTTTCGGGCGTTGTTTTCTCTCTTATTAACGTACGCTTTTTGCATTATTTTCTTTAGTTATTTCCCCAAAGGTTTCTCGATAACCTGCTTTTAGCTTAAAGTTGCTTTGTCGACTTTTCAATTTAGTTTTCTCTCTCTTTATTTGCTTTTTCACAATTTTTATATACATTTCGTTAAAATAAAAGCAAAAGGAAGTCAAAAAAAGAAAACAAACCTTAAAATAAATGCATTCAATAAAATTTTGCGGTTTTTCGGTCTATGACAACTAAATAGTTTGTTGGTATTATTATTTATTATTATTTATTTATTTATTTATTTATTTATTCTTTTTTTTATTTTTTTTGGTAATTCTTGCGAAATAAATTACCAACTAACTGTTCATGTTATTAATAAAAGCGCAATGTGTGGTATACATAACGTATGAGTGACATCATTTTAATTGGCTATACATACGAAAATTATATATGTGTATATATATTATAGTTGTGTTACCGCAAACGGGATAATGCATTTGGTTTTATCCATCTTTTCGCTTTAAAATAATAATAAGTGAATTGGAAAGTTTACGTATTGCAATTATCGCATACATATGCATTCATAGATTAGCGGCCTTAAGGAGTATATTGGAGGTTTGTGAACACTCGTAACTATAGAAACATGCATGGAGCGGCAGTCAAGATTGTGTTTCTATCTGCTCGTCCATCCATGCGGCCGAAACATTCTTCGGCTGTCTTTGCACGCATTTGTTCGCCCATTTTTCCGTTGGCCTGGATATCTGTTTACCCATTAGTCTGCCTATTTACCCATTACAAGCAGTTTATGTGTTTATCTGCCGTATGTATGTGTACGCAAACGCTCGCGAGCACTTAAATATCCACGCATTTGATTCATCCTTGCTTTATGAATTAAATAAAGCGAATTTAGCGTATGCTCTACTTTGCTTTCGAAACCATACACAGGCACTTAAAAAAATAAAAAAAGGAAAAACTGAAACCATCTCCGAAGATATTCAACTATTCAGATATGTCTAGAATTTAATTCAAGTACATGTAATAGCTATGAATTGAAATGAATAAAGGAATTAACAAATGCATGGATTTCTTTTGTGTTTTTGTTTTTGTTACACTTGAAAAGTCAACTGACTCTATTCACGTTCACATAAAAGCGGAATGCTTTTTGTACGTCTAGACATATTATTCATACCTTCTCCGACAGTTTAGCCATTGAATAGCAATTCTGTGTAGGTGAAGTAGATACGTTCAAGCAAAGCGTGACATATTTTATTATATATTCGCGCATATAACTATAGGATTTGTTATATACACCATGAAATGTTGGAGAGAACTTTCATTAATTATTAATATGCCTTTAGTTCTAGTTAGTAGAATCAAAAAAAAAAAAAAAAAGCAAAAAACAAAAACAGAAATACAAAGCAAAATAAGTCATGCAGGCATTTTTTACATGCAGTTAAGACCGGGTGATTTTATAGCTAAAACTTGAAAAAAAAATCGTGTTTTAAAAAATGTGTATAGCGACTGCAGAAATATGGTCTTACTATAGGAACACATTACTTTCAGTACATGTCCTAGCATAGATAGGGAAAGAGTACTACATAAGAGAGAGAGACCCTAAAGACTAATGCAAAATGTGAGTACATTTTTGCAGGGTTTCAAAACAAGACGTAATGCAATTGAGGTGATCATTGAAAGCAGATTGCCAACAATAGACATGGGATGGGATGTATCTTTGATTTATTCTCTGTTGCATTCATCAAACATTTCTTTTACTAATTAGAACGTGTTTCAATCGATGGTTGCTCCTGCACTGTTTTTATTTTTACGACTATATACAAAGAATTAATCTCTTTGTGAACAGTCTCAAAAGACACGTTTCCCTCTCGGCGCAAATTCACAGGCTCCCACAGAGATGTTATATACGAAAACAAGTGAATGACGGATCGAGCAAAAAGTGATATATACTTTACAAAAAAAAACATCATAACTGGAAAGAGAAAAAGAACGCGGTACGCCCGTTAAATCAACTAACGTAATTTGTTTCTACATGCTTTCGATAAATTGGTATTAAATCTGACATAACACCGCCAAAATTACTACAGAAATAAAAATACAAATTACAAAATTTCATTAATAACGACAACATTGCTCACTTGTCATTTTCAAATAGTGTGGTTGCGTGTGTTTGTCCAGATGTATCAGTTTTGTGAATCAATCCCCCGAATGGGTTTTGCTGAACTTTGAACTTAAACTGACAACAATCGACAATGTTTATCTAGTATTAATCCCGAAGTTGTTTTGACAGGGTAATCTTAATATGGGCGCATGGACAGACAATCACAAGGCCGAATGAATGCCGCTACTTCGCCTCATAAAAAATGTATGCAAAGTTGATGTATATTTATTGCGCGGGACATTATGACGACTTCCGTGAAGCGGATAAAAAAAATGAATAAATAAATAAACAAATGTAATTTTAACACATAGTGTAATTAATTAATTAAGATTTAAAAGTTGTTGCGTAGTAGTTGTCTTTCCTTTCAATTTTGAAAACTTATTTATCGATTTACAATACAATACATTTGAAATTTGAAATTTGAAAATGTTATCAGTGAAGTAGAAAATCTCTTCTCCGTCCACGTCCGTACGGTGTTTGCTCATGCACTATAAATAATAATAACAATAATGATGGAAATGCAATAGCCTTACAATTAACTTATCACAAACAATTTACGGCCATTGCACATACAGTCGCATAACAATAGCAATTATAACAATAACAATAATTAATATAAATTTTGAAATTTTCCATACCTATACACATCAACGTGGAATTGATTTCAAAAGTTATTTGGTTTATTTGTTATGCAATTTATATATAATTATATATATATATATATATACATATATATATATACATATATATATATATATATATATATATATATATATTTATATGTATGAATTTGTTTTTTGTTTTTTTTTTTTTTGTTTTTTCTTCCTTTTCGAATTGAATACCACAGAGGCATTCGTTTACGTACATGCGTTCGTATATGTTTACTATAATTTATGTTGTGATATTATGAAAATACTATATATATAGAATTTCATATAAATTTAAATGAATTCCTTCTTATGTTTTTACGTTCAATTTAAGTAACACACACACACACACACACACACAATGTGCTATATATAGTTTATTGTTTTAAATTAGTTGGCATCTATTTAAATTTCTTCCTTGATAAATGCATAAATTATTAAGGAATTTTTGTATTCGAATTAATTTAAATTAATTTATTAAATAATTAATTAGTTGATACGAATTTGATATGAAGAAAATGCTGAAAATCAATCAGACTAAAATCAAAATTTACTACGCGTTTACATGCACACGCTTGACTTATTTCCAAAATGTGCTTAGGAATGCTTACGAAAAGATGTTTGATTTATAGAAACTACAGTCAGCAATAGATTATGCATATATTAAATCAGATAGACGTCTGTTATCAATTATCTTTACAGTTAAGATAGAAATTAGTAAATTTGTAAACATATTCTCCTAATCTTCATTAAGCTAATTTTGTTATGTAGTTTGGGGCATCACAAAGAAACACATAACAAAATATTCCCTTAAGGTGCTCTTGACCAAAGATAATTTCTTAATTAACTCTAACAGAGCAGCAGAACAAAGCAGAGCTGAACGAAGCAACAGATATCGAACAGCAAGTTATCAGATAACCAAGTCATACTCGATGTGATGTATTTATTATAATAAATTTCATTCGTCACCATATGTTCTACAATATGGGAATGCCACAAGAGTATAACAAGCGCACTTTTAAACCTACCTACAACTTGTCTTTTGCACGTTCGATTTCCATACACGTTTGATAGAAGGCCAGTTAAGGATATACTTTTTCAACTCAGGCAGCCCTCAATAGTTTTCGTTGCTATCAGGTTGGCAACGATGAGACTTGTAGTTTACAATTTTGCCAACTTTAACAGCTCGTTATTTGGAAATGACTGTTTTCTTCTTTTTTCTTTTTTTTTTGAATATGACGGACTAAAGGTCACCGCTGGGTCAGACCGATCTTAAACTGTTTATGAACTATCATTAAAGTTTGGTGGTCGTAAACAAACAATCTTAACTCATTTAGCTCAAAGCGGGAAAGTGAAAAAGTTAGATAAGTGCTTTCCCCATGAACTGAATGAAAAATAGAAACAAAACCGATTGATTGATTGATTGATGGGTTGATGTTGATTTCTCGTCCCAAATCTGATCCATTTTTAATTCGATAATCATTTGTGATGAGAAATGGAGTCAATATGACAATCGCAAACGTTTATCGCAGTGGTTACACAAGGATGAATCACCAAAACACACTCCAAAGCGTAGTATTTATCACAAGAAGAAGATGACAGCGAGTGTTTACTGGTCTAGCGCATGTGACCTTTGTCGATCACAGCAGAAATATACTGCTACAAACTAGACAAAATGATGCTAAAACTTACAGGAAATCAGCTCAGGCTGGTCAACAGATGGACCCCTCTCTTATTGCAAGATAACACCGCACCACACACTGCACCAATGACTGGCAAAAACACATGAACTGGAGTTGGAACTTTTTCATCAATCTCCATACTCATCAGATGTAGCTCCTACTGAGTGCCCCTTCCTTCACAATTTGGGCAACTTCTTCATAGGAAAAAATTTCATTTCCAACAATTTCGTATAACCTCCCGCTTAAATGACAAAATTGTGTAGACAATAAGGGCGCATACTTTGACGAACGAAATAATTTCTTACATTTATAAGTTACCAGCAAACTTCGCCTTTTTTTAAAACCAGTTTCATCCTTGACGAACTAATAGAATGCGCAATTTTCAAAAAGTCCGGTTTGTTTTAGAATACGCTTCATATGACGTCATCATCGTCCTTGTCGTGGTCGAAGTATCGCGAACATTTAAAAATATAATTCGTAAAGTTATTGCCTCATTTGTTGATCCGGTTAAAATGAGATGAGGCGACAGCATCAAATGAAAACGAAACCGACGACCGTGTCGATCTACGTAATACTCTCTTACTCTCTCTTATATGTCATTACGATAGAAGTGTACATCGAGGACCTGGAGAAACATTTACTTAGTCATGCAATGATTCATGCAATGTTTTTTCCGATGTTACATAACCCGAAATTGTGTTGATATAAAAATTCCTGCGTCTACATCCCTAGTTGTTTTCATAACCTTTTATCTATACGTAGTTGTATTGCAAACATGACCATCTGTCTGATCTACCTATATGTCTAAACGGGTATACGCTCCTCGTTTATGTGTCCGTCCATCAATACGTCCATTTCTGTATATCGTCTTCCATTATACTGTGCGCAAGCTTGCGGCGCGATTGCATATCTTTCCACGTCCACATTTTTAAGTTTTCCTATGAGAATATTCTCCTTCCTTTGATCGTTCATGTAGATATCCAAATGAGTATGCAGGCGCTTGTTAATATATTCGTCCATCGATATAACTTTTCATTCATATGTCAAAATTGTCTACATTTTCGTTGATTCATTTGTCCCATTTCCAATTTTGTCCGCCTGTCTTTTCTGTCTTTTTCATTCGTTTGTCGAGTCATGTCTCGTTCCGGTTTCTTTTTGTGTTCATTTTTTCGCTTATCAATGTGTTCGGTTCCCAACTTTTTCATACATCCACTATTTCGTTCGTCCGTCTGTACGTCCGTAAGACTATACGACTCTCTATCGATCTGTTCATGGACATGTCTACGCCCCGCAGTTAGAAATCTTACTAAGAACTACAGTGCGATACATACAAGAGATGAACACTATACCAATTGCAAACTGTAGCCAATATGGATTTTAAATATGTGGGTAATCGAGATATCATCTGCAAGTTTAAAGCAACTATAACTTTCATGTCTCAAAGCACACGGCATCGTTTAAGAAAAATTGTTTATAATTTTTATACATTGACGTAAAAGAAGGCAAATAAGGACGCAAGGAAAATATAATTTTTAATTTCCTTACGATGTTACGTCATATGCACGAGCTAACGATTTTACAGTTTTAGCCCAAGATATATTTTCCTTCACATTTTTATTTTACTTCATTTCATTGTATCATGTTTTTATTTTCCTGAATTTTATGTGATCACAACATTAAATCGGTTCGTAAAAACATAATTTAATAAATAACTGAACTTAGGACAAATACAAATCCTTTCGGGACCCTAACAATAGCTTAGCGAAAAAAAAAGAAGAAAAACAGCTGTATAGATATCAGAGTAAATTCATTTAAACTCGTTAAACTTTAACAATGCCCAGCGCCCTTAGTCGGAGTTGGATAGCAATTGTGTTTGCCACAGAAATGCAATTGCGGTCATCTACTTTTGTGTTTGTATTTTCGTATATACTATAGAAAAAGGCAGCTACGGAAAGAAAAGCATTTTCGAATATTTTCAAAGTACGACGCAAAGTGTTCGTTCAGTTCGTAGAAATTTAACAAAATCTTTTGTCAGGGTCAGAGACATTCACAACTGATTAAATTAACACCATGTCCAGAGAGCATTTTGATCGTTTTTACTATAATTGCGCTTTTCTCCTTACCATCACAATCGGGGTTATCAGATGTAACTAGTTCAACTATGTATGCGGGCCAAAGTTGCAACAGCGAGTGTTAACTTTTTTCTTTTTTCCCATTTTTTTATTTTCAATCTCTTACATGGTTTTAGAAAAATGTGGTTTTTCATATTTTTTGCTTTTTTTTCTCACTTTTGGCTTCATTTGTACGTACATATGTATGCAGTGTTGATGGTCCGCAGACTGCTGCTCTTCCATGCACAATGCAGTGACGATTACGTACAATTACTTTTGCTTTACTCGGTTTTCGGGTCAGTCAGTCTCTATAAATACGTGCGTGTGCTTTGCATACCAATGCGTGGCAAAGTGTTTTAAGTTATAGCGTTGGCATAGTTTTTCATATGTATTTGTTTGCATACATGCTCCTATTAGAAGTTTATGGTGAACGCTGAGTGCATTTGAGATTTTTTGGGCGCTCAGAAATTTAAATAAATTAAGCGTGAATTTGTTCACTTTTCTCTTATCAAAAATAATTTAAATAATAAGAAACAACATTCTTCAAGACTTTAACAAATCAAATTTTATTCGCTAGTAAAACAGAAAATCACTTATTCGCACCGTGCAATGTATCTCTTAACGAAAAAAAAAAAAAAAAAAAAAAAAAAAAAAAAAAAAAAAAAAAAAAATAAACAAAAAATTCACTGTTAAATTGTTTCCTCTTTTTCTTTCATTTATAACAATCACAGCGTAAGAGAAACAAGCAAGAAAAAAGAAACAAAAACAAAAAAATAAGCAAAAAGAATGCAACTAAAGTAAAGGGAACAAACAGTATAGCATAAACATTCTATTTTGTGTTCACATCATTTTTATGTAAATAAATGCATCTCCATAAATGAACATTTCATAGACTCATGCACTCACTTGGTCTAATAGAAAGTCTGCAGTTTTTTTTTTTATTTCCTCTCTTCTTTTGCCATTGTTGTTGCCGTTGCTGCTGTTTGCATAGCAGCAGACATTTTTCTTTGTGATGTAAATTACACGCGAAACCCACAACAGTCATGAACAGCAATGCTTGTATGTTCCGCATTATAATGCATGAATGGTGAGCAATTCTTTTCTTTGTATTTTTTTTTTTTTCTTCATTTTTTCCACCCACAAAAGGACATCTTACCATATATTCACGCGTGCACACGATTTACATACCTATATAAATATAAACATCTTTACAGCCACGAAGATAATGTGTGCGCTGTATTTATACTTTGATCGAAAAGTACCAGGAATGTGTAATACATTTCTACTACGACACATTTTACGTCTCGCCACTTGACTATTAATTCTTGTGGTCATTGTTATGAAATAATGCTAACAAGTTATTTGCACCAATAATTTACGATCGAAAGACTTTGACACACATATTCGTCAAAATGGTTCAAAAAAGGTTACCCGATGAATTCGCGTTGAGCAGATAGTTACCTATATTATATATATAGCCTACGCAAATGTAAAGCAATTTTCACAGACAATGTATGTATCTTGCAGTAATCTTAGCGACATATAATCATTTTTATGATAATAATAATCGAAGCTTATGAATTCTTAACCGCCCGTATCTAGAAAAAGTTCACTCAATTACCGTGAACAAGGCAACATAAGCTATCGAAGAAATATAACATTAAACAATTGCTTCACAAGTGTGGAATTTCTATAGGCGCCATTGGGCAAACGGACACGTAGAGTTGAAACAATGCGAGCAAAAAGATGTTAGCTAAAGTCAAAAAAAAAAAATCCCATACAAATCATATAATACTTTTTTGCACTTTTTAAAAAAAGAAGAAGAACTTTGTGAGAAAGTATTGCTTTTCTGTTTTAAGCATAAATCCCTACTGATTGCTAAGATCGAAAGATGGAACGCAAAAATAATAAAAGAAATTTGAAGAAGACGTCTTTTCTAAGATACTTGGAAATAAGTGCTCTAAGAAAGTGACTTTCAAAGAAGAAGTTGTCGGAACAGCGAACTAACTGATTCTTGGAAAGCATTAACGGACAGCTTTGTGAACGAAAAATTTTACGGCTTCGATGGTTTTAATGTTCACAACAATGTAAAGTAAATATCTTTTATTTTCTTAAAAATGACGACGACTGAAACGGCGCGCCACATCCTGTGTATGTTTAGCAAATACTTCACATACCATGTGGTGGCGTGAACTAAAGAATTTGAACGGATTCTTAACAATCTTAAAGCTGGAAGGCCTATGCGCCTAAGGCAAACCCGACAGACCCTTTAGGTTACAAAACAAATCCCATCTAAACTAATACGTAGATATTTGAAGTAATTTTCGTATGTGTAACTGACAGACCGTAGTTGAAAACGCTGAACTGAAATTTAAATGAACTCATACTTACGAGGTACGGAGCTTGGGAATGGACGTTTCGTCCAAATTATTCTACGGTAAATATGTGCTCGGATTATACGACTTCGACACTATGCTCCTACTCAATTGATTTTCCGTTGGCTTATGTATCGTAAAATGGCAAACACAATAATAATAGCGTCGTTTGGGTAATTGATAAAATTCCCGGCATTTTTGGATCAGGTTTTACATACTCATGCAGGGCATTATTCTAGTGCACGCTATACACGCTATACAGTATGAAAGGCTTAGTTTTATATCCTTTCAGTCTGCTGTTGCTGCTGTTTTAGTTGTTGCTTCTCATTTCATCTTGTTTGTCATGCATAAATTTGTCAGGATACCTGAAGGAAAAAAGAAAACACAAAACATTTTTCTCTTCTTGTAAGTAAAATAAGCGTTTGGCTGTTTATTTGCTTATCTTGCGTTTCTTTTTTTTCTTCAAATTTTACTCTCGTTTTAAAATGATTTTGTACACTAAAAGTTTTTTGCGTTATTTCTTCCTTTCTCATATAGAGAAGCAGATCCTCCTCGTGTACAATGATAAGAACAGACAAAAAAAATTCAAAAATTTTTTTTTTTTTTTTTAAATTCACGATGTATATGGCGCATAGCATTTAATATATGTAAATTTTTCATGACTTTTTGAGATTATTACACTTTCAGTTTGGAATTAGTTTCTTGAAAAGTTGAGAAGGCGAATATGTTAATATAACGGAAATTGCATTAGATATATTGTGTTTGGGTGCAAAAATAGATCTACTTGGTCCAAATTTATCAAGTTACTATTTTGAGGTAGTTTTCATCACAAAATTATAAAAATTACTCTTCTTTTTATATTAGAGCCGCTAGGTGGTGGGAAAGGGGGAGGGAAAGGGGCGCAAGAAATTGACGATTCTTTCCCGAACATTTTTAAAATTGCAAAGACATTTCGTGTAACGACTCTTTTAATATATTGTTGCAAAGCGGGTGATTGTGAGAAGTCTTCGATGGAATTCATTTTTTCCAGCTTTCGTCCTTGGTTCAAGTCTAAGAAGCTTTGAGCTTTTGAAAAAAATCTTAAGCATGAGTCGATGACAATATGAATGTTTCCGAAAACACACCATACAACATATTTCGCAAAAGCCTTAACATTACTTCAGAAGTTTAGAACACAAAAATAAAAATTAGATAGAGTACTATAGTAGTAGGGGCTACATAGTACATGCATTAATACTTTTTAGTTACGCTCGTTCAGCGTCTGGCCGGTCATTAAATGTGTATGCTTGAGTGTTGCCGTTTAATTTTTATTTTCTTAAGTTTAATTATCGATAGTTCAGATGCGATCGTTAGATGCACTTTCTAATCATGTAAACGAATAGCATAGCTTTTCCTTTTCCCTTTTTTTTTTAGTGTTAGGATGATATTTGTTCTAGAATGTTTGTCCGACTCTGCGGTTCATCATATTTGCCCCATATTGTTCTCTTAGACACTATAGAAATAAATGGCTTGATTACGTTATATTTCAATAAGCAATAAATTGGAGATAGGATCGATCTATTTTTGTTTTTTTCTTTTTTTTTTTTTGGTCGCACAAACAAAACACCGAATACTATTACTCTGCCGCAGGTTATTATTATCAAACATTTTAACATTGTTTGTGAATAAATGTTTACAACGATATCATAACTAGTTAGTAGCATGCTGGCCTCGTTGGATCGTTATTAGGATATCGTCTGAGTTTTCTATAATTAATTCACTGGCGTACGCATTCTTTCGTATGTGAAAAATCTTTGACCGCGAAAAACATCTTGATAAACGCGATATATTTGCAAACAGAATATAACTGAATTTGGCTGATCATTTAATAACACATCTTACTCATGAAGAACGTACATTTGTGCATAGTCTGACCTATGAGTTTTAATTTTACAAAGCCTTTAAAATGTTCAATATTTTTTTTATTCGTCGATAGTTTTTATAACAGATAGAGCAGAGGTTATATATAGAGGTAAAAAGTGAAAGAAGAAAATGAAATGATTTCTCATTAGTCCGTATTATATATAAATAATATATTTGTTAACTCCCGCAAGTCTAACGTACACTGTCGGAATTTCTTCATTATTTTTCTTAATTGAAAAATACACAAAAATCAAAGTTTAAAGCTACGCAGCATATGCGAGGCGTACTTTCATCTGATAAGCTTGATTAATGAATGAATAGATTCTACTTATTTCAACCACAAATAAAACACGCACACACAAACATTTTAATGTACATCGTCTCGTAGTGTGTGTCAACAAATTAATCAACGTTTATTTGTCAAATATTGCAGATTTACTTAAGCATTTTGTACCTGATTTTACAAAATATCAACACTTGTCTGCTTCTGCAAACACACATATTCACACCACACACCACACATTACAATTGATAATAAGACATTAAAAGGCTGTCAGAGCATAAGCTTCATATACATACTTGTGTGCGTGTGTAATTTTATAAATATATAAGTAAGTGTACATACATATTTACTCTTGCATATAGATATGTGTATATATGCATATATGCGAGGGTTCCCCGAAAAGTCTTCGATCAAAGAAAGGGATACAAATTTTTTTGCGAAGTTCCACATTATTCATCAGCATATTTCTCTTCAACCGGCACGAGACAATCAGTTAAACATTTTATGTAGAACGAAATACACATCAGTTTGCCCAATGATCTCATCATTTGATCTAACATATTTTACCGGATATTGTTAAGTAAGCCTTATTAACAGATAACCGTCGCTAGAGAAGAACAAGGGTGGGTGGGTGGGTGGGGCTGCAGCTTGGGTTTCCACTCATGCAATTGCACCGTTGTAGTCACCGCCCTTTGACTCAGTGCCTTCATTCCATTGTTATCATACACTTAATGTTTAGTCATCTTTCTCACTTGCCCAAATCATGATTCAATATAAGCAAACACGTTCCGTGGAAATATACATGCGTTCTGCTATCTTGATTAATCTGACCATCATCCGGCAGCAGTTTGTGCATTTTATCAGTGGTTACAGATTTCGGCCGTTTCTAATATTGTTCCTAACCCCAGCTAGTAGGCTGAGTCCACGTACACAACGTCTAATTCGCCTTAATTTGTGTATGTGAAGGCGTACTGCGTCTGAAAAACAAATACTTAATCACAACCCAATGCGAAATTCATTCCATTTTTCCAAAAACGCTAACATCGACTGACTGAAACGATTGTTACACAACAATAGTTGCTTGGTGAAAATGGGTGAAATTTTGATAATTACTTAAAAACGCATGCACAAACATATTCCCCAACTTTTGTGGACAAGAGCTGTCAACCCTGATAATCAGTCCGGAAACTTCGCACATGCCATCTATATCTACGTTCCGCGCTTACTATGAAATGATCAAATTTTCGGTGTGCATAAAGAAATTTATTTTGGCCTGACAAGCATTATATTATATATGGATATGCATATGGTTGTGTATACATCTGATGTGCAAAGGGGTGGTTTGTACGTTTTTAAATCCCTGCTCTGAGGCCATTTCAATAAGTGCACTTTGAAAGCTTAAGACCCCATTACGCAGAAACCAAGCCAAAACAATCTCACTAATTCAGTGCATTTTGTAAGCAGCATTATTAGAGGCCGTTGATAGTGGCAATGAATTCCGGGATCATAATAATTTATGTAATTTATGTTCAAAACGTTTCCATATAGGAAATTATCTCAAGACTTGCACACGTACCCACCCATTGACAGAAACGCACACACACAACATTAAATTACAATTAAATTACAGAGTGTAAGACTGTTATAGATTATTAATAGAACACAATGTATGCGTAAATGGTTTCTGTATGAATATTTTGGTTTAGTATGTGCATATTCATGGCTGAGTGTGTGTATGCGAACGTGGGTTTGAGATAATTGTGTGCGTTATACAATAAATAATGTTTTATGTTAAAACGGTTACATATGCAATAACGGGCAACTGTATAAAGTTGTAGTTAATGGCATTGCTGCAGTGGCCGTATCATCATATCAGCTCTGTACTAGGATTACTATCAAAAACTGATGTTACAGTAAAACATTATTTATAAATTTTTTTTATTATTACATTATAACTATGCAGTATATTTCGAAAGTCTAGTGCTTGTTGAAAAGTTCTATATGTGTATATACATATATCCGTCCGTATACATTCACAAAGAAGCGGTATATTCAGGCTTAACTCTATAACAACAGTTGCCATCTATTTTCTTTCGCACATAGCGTAAAGACTGGCACGCATTTGTATTCCGTTGATCTGGAATGGTGTTTGCAGCTTTCTTTGCTCTTTTCGCTTTTTCGCACATTCTTTTCTTCTTTTTTCATTCGTCTGCAAAAGCCATTTTCCAGTTGCCTACTGATAAAAACCTCTTCTATTGAAAATACTTCGCACTGTGTATGTACGTCTGTATGTATATTTGTTTGATAGAAAGTGTGAATATGGAAAGTTTAAAGCTACATTACTGTTGAGTGGATATCACAATTGCGTATATGTGCACCCACACTCGCACAGTTTTTCGTCGTAGTGTATTTTCTTATAGCTTTGAACCATAATAACTGTGTCACCATGCCCGCCCATCTCATATTCACTTCCGTTGCAAATGTATCAAAATCTCGCGTAAGTAGAGAGAGAAAGAGAAAAATAGAGATAGAGATAAATAGATAGAAAGAGAAAGAGAGAGAGAGAGAGAGAGAGAGAGAGAGAGAGAGCGCAATCATAGACATGACACATTTCTGCATAACCGATTTATCGATATGTTGATTGGAATTTTTATGGACTGCATGAAGTTCTTATTTACTCTCATATATATAATTAATTAAGATTTAAATTATCAATTTACGGCACGTACATTGGCCAGTACATATTTACGGAAATATCGTAAAACGTTCTCAAGTTGATTGATACGTAAGCTAATAACAACTTCTTCCTCTCTGAAGATATGAAATTCAACGTTTCAATCAAATGCCAAAATTAAAAATATATTCAAAAAATAATGATGACGATCGCAAAATTAATTCTCATCAGTTAATCTTTTTATTTCTTTTTTTTTTTTTTTTTTTTAAATTTCTCTTATTGAGGAGCATTGATACGGCATTGTGTGGTAATATTCGCAAATTTTGTATGGTGTCGTGTCGAAATTTTGTTTCTCAAACACCCTGTTATAGAAGGGACACCTGTATTTTATTATAAAAAATTTGTGCAAAATAGCGATTTTACAAATATGTTTATTACGTTAAGTTTGGACCAAATAAATTATATTTCAGGACTATCTCTTCTCATAAGAGGTAAGCAAATGTTTGTGTATATGACAAAAAGATCTTCTTTCTCGTCTTTTATGAAAGAGATAGGCCACGAATTGTGTCTCGCCCAACTATAGCATTTTAAGTTGTTTGCTTATTACGGCGAACATATTGCGTAATAAAGAAAAAAATAGTTGTTCTTGTAGTTAAAGTTTTGAGATCGTAACCGCCAAACAGATGGACAGACAAAGAGAGAGAGAGAGAGAGAGAGAGAGAGAGAGAGAGAGAGAGAGAGAGAGAGAGAGAGAGAGAGAGAGAGAGAGAGAGAGAGAGAAACACACAAACAAATAGACAGCGGTATCTAATGTGTTTCGTTTATTTGCGTTGACGAAAAGTATGGGTATATATTATCGCTTCCTCGAAAGTTCGGAAACAATTGACAAAATGAGTAGACCGGTTTCGATTGATGCAAAAATAATGGAAATAATTAAAATTTAGCAAAGTACTTTTAACATTTTATGAATTGGAATATATTTAATTCCTCGATATTCTATTAATAATAGTCTTGTAATAATTTTGTGACGTCACTTCATTGATTAAAACATTTTCATTCTTTGCGTTGATTTGAGCAAAAATAATTTTTTTAAAGGCTTTTCATAAAATATGTATATGTCAATACATTGTATTGACATTGAATATTTTGCACTAACTTACCATAACACAAGTCAATTTTCGCTAAAGATGCATGTTGTTGTAGACTCTTTTGTGTAAGGATTTTTCTTTTTTCCTTCGTAAAGGTAAAAAGTTAAAAAAAATAAAAAAGAAACAATTTACTGTCACTTGTGGCAGAAGGAAAGATGCTCGGAACTAAACTGCAGTTTCAGCCACTAAAGTACAGTTGGATTAGCAATTTCCCTAGCTCCTTTTACACTTAGAACAACAACGAGAAGAAACAGAAGTAAAATAAAAAATAAACACAAACCATACATTCAAGATGCAATGTTTGCATGCGTGTGTATGAGGCTTATGAAATACTTTATAAACGTTATTAAGGAGATTGCATTGTTGGCTTATTCTTGTTGTTGTTGTTGTTGTTGTTGTTGTTGTTGCTGTTATAATTCTTTTTCGTTAGCTGCACTAGCGTAGTATAGTAAAAATTGTAAATATATATACATACATGCGTGCACATAAACGCCACCTTTACAATGTAGACTAATAGGCACTTGCATGCATCCAAAATACATAGTTGCTGAGATATAAACGTGAATCCATACACGTACACTTAAACAAGCATATATTATCTCATTGCACCTTCTTTACATATGCGAATGCGTATAAACGTTCATATATTATATATCTTGGAGCTATAACTTTTACTCTCCAAACATATGAAGTACAAGTACAAGGCAACAGTCCATAATAAAATGATGATGATATTAATGTTGTCATGTATTTTTAGTAATGTATATATGATTGAAAATGTTCACGTATACAACAGAGTATAGAAGTTTGCATGAATATGGACGACTCTTAAGAACTTAAGAGTTTCATGAGAGTGCATGTTAAAGTTTTGGTTTGGTATAAAGCGAGCATGCAGCCATAAACTGCTTAAAATCCACAAGCCATCGGTAACCTAAGACAAAATGGTTCGTTACAAACGAAAATCCAAAAGCCAAGCTCCGTGAGCTAAAATGTAAATCAGTACAAGATGCTAGCAATTGCCGTGATAAGTACTTAGTTTGCTCTCATCGTTTCCCCCTTCTTTCCTACCAGTCTTCTATTTCTTTCTTCGTTATGCATCTTTAGATAGTGTATCGCTTGTATATATATATACATATATATATATATATATATATATATATAATTGTTTGTGAATTTATTAGTATATATTTTGTTGTATATATTTTTGTACTTATACCTATGAACTTTGTATTGTATATATATACATATATATACATACATATGTACATATTATATGAAATTATAAGTGTGTTTATTTTACACCCACAACACATAGTTTAACATAATAAAAATTTAAAGCCATGTAAGGTGCAGAGAAGCAGCTAACATTTGTGCTCGGCAGACGTTACTTTATGAATAGGTGCCGAGCAGAAAACTAAAAGTAAACATAATTTATGTGACCTGAACATTTACTAACTCGCAAACTTACACATATATGCATATGAAAGCGCAAAGAATTGTACTTATTCAATTTCTTCTACGCATACACATACACATACACGTATACATACATTTTAATATCATCTTGTATTTTGCTTTAAGCAATATTGTGGCGCGCAAGTTTGGATAGGAATATGCGCACATATCTACATGCGAGGAAGTATAATTCTCACGGTATGTATAGTGGGGAAGCTTACGTATTTTTATTTATTATTATTTTGTTTTGATTCTTTTTTTAAGCATATCCAAGTTTCAAATGGCACATAATGCTCGTGTTTCGCTTTCAACTCAAAATTATCATTTTCCCAGTGCGCTGTAAACTGAGTGATTTGTTGGGTTGATTATCTTAATATAATATGTAAGTTACTTTCAAGTTTCGTATGGATGCTAGTGGTGGGTGGCAGAGTTTATATGCATGTTATCTACGTTTCGCGTGTGTTGACATCTTTTGGTGAAAATATTAATACAACAAAAACAAATTATCTCGCGTAAGCACATAATTTAAAATAATGTTTGAACATAACGGCGATGAATTAATTAACAGTTAAACAAAAGATGAAAAAGTTAACAACATGCATATAAATATATGGGTTCCATTTATCTAAATAATGATAATAAGCGTAGTTTTGTTACGACTTCTTTTAAAGCAAATTAATAAACATTCGCTTTACGTTGATCGCTTCCTCAGTTGTTGTGACTATAGTCAGTGTTGGGATCAATTAGCGGTTAGTGAGTTAACCAGAGATTGGAATGCTTATGTAACAAATTGAAAGGAAATTTCTTTACTAATTAAATTGATGGAGGCAATTAAATCAACTGGTTATCGATAATTAATAGGAGCCTTAATGTATAGACGAGTGAATTGAAACGATTAGGTTCGCAACTATTGCTTACGTTTTTAGTAGTGGCATGTAATTAAGGTAGGCCAGAAACCGCAGCAAAGTTAGCCTTTGCGGCTGATTCACGTTGATCGAACGCTTTCTCTTAAGATGTTCACACGAGTTTTCTAAGCCTTATATCGTTCGATTTTAATGCGGGACCTTTGAAGACGTTCAGTTATCTTTGTCTTTATGTGAATTTTTCATACTCAGCATATTGACTTATCTGATAACACATTGAAACAATTTTAAATGGCTTGGTGTTCGTATGTTCGGCTGCAGCCATTTTTTATTAAGAATTCAAAGTTGTAAGTTGCATTTGTGGACGTTTCACTATTTCCAAATATGGTCGTTGACCATCAATGAAAAGTATAGGAACAAAGTTTCAGTTCTGTATCTCGACTGTGTCGATTGGAAACTTTCCCTTAAACAAATTAACTTAGACGGAGGGACGACAAACGTATGAATGGCAGACTTTATAGACGCAAAATCAAATCAATTCGGTAGTGCTAGATATAGTAGGTAAGACACTTAAATTCGGCTGTAGTCGAGTCTTCTGTACCCACCACTTTTATCTCCGAAACTGAAGTGTAGACACTCGGATATGGCTAATTGTTTCCATTTTCGTACAGAAGCTGCACGATTATTGAGAAAGCATGCAAATTTTTAATGTCCCCAGTTTACGAGTTGTGAATAAAATAAGCCTTTATTCCTTGCTTTGAGAACAGAGATTTTTCTAGTTTATGTTCTGCTGATGTCTTTGTTTTTGCAACCAAGAGAACGTTTTATAAACATTACAGCCATGACAGACGGACAGACGGACATGCTTAACTCGATTCAGGAACATTGCTACTGATCAAAAATATCTATACCTTATTGTGTGTTTGTATCGCTCTTTACGGTGTTCGAAACTTTATGACAAACTGAGTGTAACCTCATTCTTCGGTGTTGGGTATAAAAATAGAGGCTAAATAATTTTAAGCAAAGACTATTCAATAACCCTTGTGAACTGTGTTTGGCCCAATAGATCCACTCTGGGGAAGGTTGAGGTTACCTCTTTAATTATTCGCTTCAGCAATGATGAAAACCAACGGCAACACGATACTCCCCGAAGGGCCGTATCAATCAAGCAATAAGAACTTGCTATCACAACTACAAGATTCCATTCCTAAGAACTTCCTCTACATAGAGGTAGACAGCAAGTGGGCTTCCGATCGCCGTGGAGCTTAAGCGTAGTCTATAAAGCCTTCAGCCTTACTTTATGCGACATAGTCGCTCTTGCCTTCGGACCAGCCCTACCCATCCCGGCTCGATGCTCTCGAATATTACTGCATCGAAGTCCTTTACGTAAAGGCTACAATATACTTCACGCTATGCAAGCGTAACTATGTGCAATAATGGTTTATTCTTACGCTTACCGTGCACTCAATGCATAACATGCCGCACTAAATATTGTAATAGTGAATAATTGTTATACGTTCAGCAGTAAGGCAAAGAATTTTACTTTTAAATTTGACGGTGATTTTGGATGAATTTGCGAACTAATTGACAAGAAAACTTCTCTGAACTAAGTTTTGAAGGTCCAATAGATATTACAGGCGATGGACAATTACTTAAATGGCTCCGGTTAAATTTTCTAATCGTTACAATTAACGAAAAGCCTTTAAAAAAGATGTTTAAGAAATTTAATAAATACATAGCATAGAGCGTGTGAATCATGAGTACGCTTACAGCAGAAGTAAGCTAAATTAAGGCGGTCATGATTTCACTTTTATTTTATTACATATTTTTATAGTAAATAGATTTTATTATATTACTTAGAGGGTGAGGCGAAGATCCCGTGACAAACGAGACCACAAAACTAGTAAAACTAGCGAAGTATTTTATAATCAAAAAGTTTTCCGCGTGTGTGTGTGTATGTTCTAGCTGTTAACAATTGCACGCAGTTGGTGTTTTAGATTGTGCTAAATTTGGGGAAAAGTTTATTGTGTATTCATATATGTGGTCATTAAATACCCGAAGAATAAAAAAAGGCTGTAGAATCAACTTTCAGCATTTTGGAAAAATGGATTCAAAAAAAGTTGTTGCTGCGAATTTATGACGTTATGATGAAAATAAAACGAAGTAGACGGAACGATAAGTCATGAAAGATGTTTAATGTTACGTAGTTTGACATAAAATTGATTTAAAAACTGCAGAAAAACAAGGCAGAGATCATTAGATAGCGAAGCAGCAGTGTTGCGTAAATATCCATCATTTACAACCTTCAGTATAAAACGTATACTACGACTACGTAGGATTTGTTGTTGTCCATCCACTTGAATGCAGCCGTCAACAGTATTCTTGTTTAATTCATGGAATTTGAATTAGTCTCAACAGGGAAAAAGCTCTGCTAACCGCGGAAATATCTCGCCATTTATAAATTGACTGCGTTTTGACTTTCGTTGCTCACATTTTTTTGCACAACGAAATGTAAAATTCGAAGCAATATATTTCATCAATAAACAATTAAAACTCAGTCATTTTACTACTCCAGTGTTATGTCTGATCGACTAAATAATGATTTTGTTCGGTAAATGTGCCACGATTGAGACTTGGCATTGGAAGATATTCATATAGCGAAGATATAGCGAAGAATACCAAAAAACACTAAAAAAAGAAATTTAGTCAAAGTCTGAAGCGTGTTGCAAGAATTTGAAAGTCGCGTCGATCTCGAATTAAAGTATATTATAATGGCGATCGAGAAATATAGGGAAGTTAATAGCAAGCTGCAGAAAGTGGCGGAAAGAAATTGTAAAGACGGTCAGAGGTAAAAGGTTAAAATGGGGACGGAAGAGTGCAGCCTAAGCAATTACAGTTTGCTGGCGTGACTATAATTAAAATGATTTTGCATCTAATTGTTAAAGCGAAAGTTAGCCACAGTAAGTAGAAAACGAAGCTTGACAAAGAGAATTCTAACACAGAATGTTGATCCCAACACGTTGAAAATATGGAATGTGCGGTCAAGGAGCAATGATGTGGTGGTGATTGACTGGTGATGCATAATATGAGCTTTTAAGGTGCAAATGTTCGAAAAGATGTGTTGTAGGATAAAGTTACATAAATTAGTTAGTGTGAGAACGATGAGATTGAGCGTAAGCTGCGCGATTAAAATCCCATTTTAAAAAAAGGCAAATGTATTAAGAGGTTTACAGCGCTATAAGGTTAAGACAGATAATAACTTCTGTTAAAGTGTCGTCGCTGAGACGGATTTTGAGACTTTAACGAACGTACTTGTGAGTTTAATCATATGGCTAAATATTGTAGGAATGATGAGGTGTTCCGGCCGGAAGTGTCTATGTACTCATAAGTCATTTGACTAATTATTCAGCGCCAAATAGGACGTGCTTTACATTTGTACACAAATTGACTTGAGTGGCTAAGACAATCATTGTGAAAACAAAGTTATCGTAAGAATAGTAAAATAAATATAAGAAAAACATCTATGCACACATATGTATGTATGTGACGTGTTTTGCTTGAATGAATACGGAAACCGCACTTTTTAGGTGAAAGCGCATTTATTTTGTTTATTTAAAACGAAACTTAAAATAAGTTCTAATTTCACAAAACACGATTCATTGAATAAAAAACGAAAAGAAAATCCATGAATACCAAAAGACAGGTCAGGCTCCCTCTAATTTCAAAAATGTTTCGTTACAGTAATAGTTTAATATGTACTTCCTCCATGTACATATGCATGAATAGTTGAAACTTATACTAATCAGCACGGCTTTCGACGAGATAGGTCCACTGTTGACGGCTTTAGGTGAAGATTCTCGCCGAAAAAGCAATAGTAGACATCAGACATAAAAAGGTACATGAAGAAGCATGGTGCAGTAGGGTCTTAATATGTAGAAAGCCCATATAGTATATAGCTGGGCCCACATCATTCAGACAATCCAAAATCTGCGAGTAATGCGGTTTGAGAAACTGTGTGACGAGATTTCAGTGAGTGGACGTCCCGCTCTAACTTAGGCTTTAAATGCTTCTCTTTCTTAAAAAAAAAACCACGCACGCACCGATTTTATATAAATTATGTGCAAAACCGAGATCGATTGGGCATCGTCCTGTGAAATGCAAAAATGACTAAGTGTTTCCGAAAGCAAAGTTGGCTATAGTTTTTCCTTCGTCCTGCGAAACGAACTAACAAATAAGAAACAAACGGCGATGTTCGAAGCAAAAGTCTTTTCCGCATCTAGTTGCGTTTAATTTTTCCGGAGCTGACAGTTCACATGCCCTACTGGTTTAGTTACGACCGCTATCACACGATCATCGGTATACAAAAGAAAGCAAAGCTCTACGTCATAAAGACTAATATACAATAAGGAACCGATCATAGACCCTTGAAGAACACCTGCTGTAACTCCACTTCCCGATGGGCGATATAACGGCGTCGTTCCTAAAAGAAAACTATTATTCTTTCGCTTTACCATGACCAACCGGTATCCTCCTCCCCATTGACTTGAGTCCGCATCGTCGCATAGTCTCCAGTGGGTGTGTGAGCGTTGCACATATATACTCCACTTTTTCTTAAAACATTGGATTTACGCTTTATAATGCATAGGTTATTACGGTTTTCCATTTAAACGCTTGTAGGTATGTAGAAATATTATAGGACATGACTAGTAAAGCAAACGAAAACAGGAAAACGTAAAAATCACAAAAAAAAAAAATAAACAGAAAAAGTAACCTCCAACATTAAGGTAAAACTTTGGCGCCAGTTTGATAACTCATTTAAAAATAAACACACACGAGCGTAACGCATATATAACGTAAGACTAAACACATGTTAACACTTTTTAACTCTAGCACCAACGCTTGTTGTACAACCATTTACTACGTGTGCCGCATAAAACACTTTTCACTCTCTCATAAAACTTTTGCCAATGTACTATACAGTAACAACAATATCAACACTGGCTGCAGCAGTAGGACTATAAAACAGTGCAAAGCTATGCAATACATTTATATACGTTTGTGAATGTATATATCTACTTATATATACATATATACATATATACATATATACATATATACATATATATATATGTGGATAGATGTTTTCTTCCTTTTTTTTTTTTTTTTTGTCTGTATGTTTGAAAATTAACACAAAAACTAAACTTGAAATAATGATGACGATAAAGTTCACCAAACAAAAATAGAAAAATAAAAATAAAATAAAAGTTTACCATTTCTGCAATGATGTGTTTGATCAGAAACTGCTGCTATTCGTTGTTGTGTCGTTATGTTGATACTAATGATATAGTTGTTCCTTCTCTCATGTTTAGTGTTTGCGCTGTTTTTCTGTTTGAAAAATTAATGTAATTGTTTTTTGCCGTCTTTTTTTTTTCTTTCTCGAACAAAACAATTTATTAAAAAATAAACATTGTTTAACAACTAATTAAAAACAAGTTTTCATGAGACTTAATTTAATATCGTACATTTGCGAATTTATTTCCTCTTCTCTACATCCGTACACTCGAAAAGTTTTCAGTGATTTATGTGTGAATATGTACGTGCCGGCAAACATGTGTTCAGTTGTCTACGTAATTGTGCCAAAGGGGAGAATTTATTACTAAAACGATTTAGAAAATTATATTCACGTATAACTTACAATATCGAAATTATCTATAAAAGTAGAAAAATCATTAAAATGTGCAATAGTGTTAGCTTTGTTAATGAATCGGTCAAGATTCATACGTTTGCGAAATATTAATTAATTATTGACGACGTCAACGTTTCAGACGTTGATCGATAACTTACGATAATTGAAAATTATTCCTTTTGTTCATTCATGTTAGCTCATGTCCATACCCTATTTGCCAACCGTAGCCGTGTTACAATCTCTTCGAATGCAGTCCATCGTTCGGGTCACCATATGGATTGCGGACAAAACAATATAATCCCTTAACTGAAAATAAGTAAATAAATGTGTCTTAGTTTATATTACCTGGAAGTTTATTTGCCTACTATTGCTTTTAATTTCTATCAAAAAAGAAAATTTCACTCTAAATATAAATGCAGAGCCTCACACCCATTTAATACGAGCGAATGTAAAATTTTCCTTTTCTTCGGTTTTTTCTCAAGATAAACGTGTTGCGGATATAGAAGAGTCGGGCGTAGCCGAGTATAATTTTCTTATTTGTTGCATTTGTACACTGTAACTGTTTTAATTCTCCCGTTAAATTTTTACCCTTAACTATATAAAAGTTAAAACACGAAAAAAAAAGACGAAGACTTTTTCGAAATGCATTGATATTTCTTTTTGATCTTGAAAACTGAAATGACACTGCGATATGAAGGCACAGCTTATGAAAGAAGACAAAGTCGGATATGTTTTTTCTTGCCCTCTGCATTGTGTTTTTGTGTATTTGCGAGTATTTAGTTGAAGAAAGGCGAAAACGAAAATTCGGCCCAAAGCGAATTCAAGTTCCTTGGTTGTTGCTAACACATTTCAGTTTACGAATCTATGCCGAGTTTCATTCAGAGTTGACTAAATACATTCAAATATTTTATAACATATCGACATTTTTTATATCGAAACTATGGAAAAAGCAAGCATTTCATGACTAATATCTATATTGACAAAAATCAGCATTAACCCGTCCTATGTAGGCAAACATATAACTTTTATCTTTGTTTCTCTAAGCACTTGCAATAAATTCATTCGGGTATGAATATGTTATTTCGATAAATACAGGGACAGGTGTGTGCACAACCATATATGCGTACATGAGTGCAAGTGTATTTGTAATAGTTGGCACATTAGTTAAAATTTCTTTTACTATTGCTGACATTTCACTTTATGCAAAGGCAAATGTCTGCCTACGTGCTTGCATGTATGCAAACATTTATGCATATATATATATATATATATGTATATATATAGATACAAATCTAACAACATAGCAAAAAAAGAAAAAAAAAAAAAAATAACAAAACCAAAAAGAAAAAAAAATGCAAGGGAAACGTAAAAAAAACAACGAAAGCAAAAATGCCAACAATTGAAATGGCCACACAAGCTAATAATTCTTATGCTCGTGTTTTTAGTAATATTTTGTTATAAAAAAGAGAAAAGAAAAACAGAAAAAAGTATAAAATTGCCAGGAAACATACAATTTATGTAAGTGTTTGCGATGTATGTGTAGGTTGTTTGGTTTGAAGACTTCGTGGCGTATCTTTATTTAGGATATATACATATATATATATATATGTATGGGCATATATAGAATATGAGGGAGAATTTTATAGTATGTACTTGAAAAACAAGTTGACTATTTGGCATGTCTGCAACTGTTGTTTCAATTGTTTTTTTTTCGGCAGTGTTCTCTCTGCTTTTTATTTCAATTTTCGTATTCGTTCAGACATAAAGAATTTTTTTTTTTTTTTTTTTGTTTGAAAATAAACGATATTGTTGTTGTCACTTAAGCCTTGTGGTGGTGCTGAGATTGGGCTGATGGAAAGGGGAGGAATTTTTTATTGGCAACCGAATTGGCAACATGTTATTGCAACCATTGTCTAGGGTAATAGTGTGGCATAATTTACGATAACTTTGTGTGTATTTTGTTTTTTTATTCCCTATATTTCTCCCGTTTCTGTTCCCATTTTTTACATCAATTACAAATATACATATATGCATATGGGTTAGGTGTTCTAAGGTTAAAAAGGAAATGTAAACACCGCTATAGGATATAGACCTACAAACACTTAATGAAGCTTACATCATTTCACGTACAGCAGTTGTTATAGTGTTTTCCCCGAAAATAAATATTCAACTGTCATATGTGTTTACTGTGTCTCCGTAGGTTTGGCAATTTAAGGTCCCTTTTTGGGATCAATGTGTTTGTTTAATATTAAAATTTGCTTATTTTAGCATAAAGGAAAAGTCAACAGACAACTTTAAGCCAACAACTCGAAGAGATAGTTACGAAAAAAAAAAAAAAAAAAAAAAAAAAAAAAAAAAATGAAAAAAGAAGGAAAGTACGAAAGAACGAAACTATCCTGTTATCATAAAACTTTTTATGCGCGAGGGTGCCATAAGTACTAAGCCAACGATGATGGCATGTTGATGTGTTCGGTTGACAGACAAAGAAATTCGTGACAAAACTTCATAAATTGTTTAAAATTTCAACATAAATTTTAAATGAAAAAACTGATTATTCGGGAGATTTGTTTATAAAAGTCATCAAATGTTAATAAGGAATAAGCTGACGTAGATACGTAATGACTTATTCATATAGATATCAATATTGATCTATTTTGAAAAAAAAAATTACGTACATATATATAGTAATAGTTGTTTTCTAATAAATTGGTTAATAGAAATGTCTAGTTATTTATTTACTGTTACCCTGTGGTACCAAATGCAACACTGACTAATTTGAATGAATGCTCGCACATGAAAATTGTTCATTCTATTATTGTTTATTATAAATTAAGCCTCATTTGTAAGGTTACTATTCAGTTTTTAGGCGATGCAATAAACTGCAATTACAACGAAAAATATATTCGTAAATTTAAAGTTAAAGATGAATTATCTTCAACTGCACTTTCAAGTGCATAAGAAAAGTTTCTAATATTTACTTGCCCGCGGTGTGGAACGACTTTGTCGGAACCCAAAATATTAAAGTATATGAATGATTTATATCTTACATACATACAATTTAACAATTTTACATACAATTTCACATCAGTCAACTCGTTCTTCAGCACGCTTTCTTATATACGGTCACGTCAAACGCACCCGTTAAGAAGTTTAATCGTGGTTCTATGGTCTCAGCAGAAATTTGTCTATAATTTATATACAAGAAGCCGCAGAACTAATTCACGTTCCTCACTAATAATAACCTAAAGTGATATTTAGAAAAGTTCTTCTTAGCAAAACTAGCTGGGATGAACTTGTTGTGTTTGACTTGCTTCAAAGGCTCGTTAAACTAAAATAAACGACACTACTGTTCGTGTGTGTGTTCGATGTGCGTTTCCATTCCATATATGAAATGATTGTTTTGCTCTGTCTAATGTCTGTCCATCCATATAAAATCATTCCGCCTGGACATCACCAACACAAAATAATATGAAAACATTAACTTACCGATTGGACCATACGTTCTTCCTTGCTTACGGTCACATAGCTCGTTACTTTTGTTGCAATAACATTTATTTCTGTAATATTTCCCTTTCCCTAATTTTCCACTAAATAATGCATTTTTCTTTTTTATTTTATTTACAAAGTGCGCTTTTGAGAAACAGATGGCGACGCAGGAGTTAGTCGAAATTTGTCTCAAAAAATCTATTGGACTTTGTTTTTTTTTGTGATCGATCGATACAAGGTAAAATCATTTAGCATCATATAGCTATTAGGGGTGACTAAATCTGACAATCCTAATCGCGAAAGATCGTAGGTAGATCCCGTCGCGACGATATCCACGCCGCGAAAAATGATGCCCTACGGCTACGGTTCTGATCGAAAGAGTGCAATCTATTACAGCCTGATGAAGCGGTCAATACCAAATACTACCACCAACAAGCGATCGATGTGAATTGATCACTGTATGAAAGACGGCTAGAATATCGAAAGAACAAACACAAGTTGTTTTTTTACACGACAACCATTTGTCCAACCATACGGAAAAACCGATCGGCAGCACTTTGGGGGCACAGAGTACCTAAAAACCCCTGGAGTTTCCTTACCTAACTCGCCTCCTTCTGATTATGGATCACGCGCTTGTTCGCTAGCTCGAAGGGAAACATTTTTGCTCATCTGATGACCGCAGATTATTCAGACCAGACGACCAGAATGTATAGCTAGCGACGCAGCGTACTTTGCATGCACCTCTTTTCATTGCTTTGTGAGTGCAGCACTTCAAATCTTCATACTTGAACACCTGCCTTATATATGTCTACAAAATAAGTTCTATACTCTAATTTATCATCCAAGCTTTGATTATCCCTTTCCTCCAATTCGTCTGTATATTTGTTCATATCTGTTGTTCGTGTGTTTATCATACGCTTTCTCCGAAATCTAAAGGAGAATTAGTGAAAAAAATGCAATAAAATGGTTAACCAGGGAGCATACATATTTAATTGACGACTTCAGATGAATTCTGAAGTTGAAAATGATTCGTTTCCAACCAAACGCGAAATAAGTAAAAAAGTAGAATTCAGAATTTGCAGCAGGCGTTGGCCTGAAATTCCGTATGAAAATGTACGGAGATTCACTTGGATTTCAGAAAAACACCAGTGCTATTCTTCTATTAAGACAAGAAATTGTGGTAAACAGTCTAACAAAAAATAAAGAAAAAAATATTGAGATTCAAAAAACCTGTTCAACCTGTGAAATGTCTTTCTTACTTTTGAAATCATCTAAAGGTCAGTGTAAAAAGTATTTCAATTAATCAAGTGACGCCCACGTTTAACAAAATACTTTGCATTTCTAAGAGATGCGGTATGGCGGATGGGCATATTCAAGATGCGCCTTAGGGCGACCACAATTTCCTAACATAATTTAATTAGTCTACTAAACAGGTTTAAGATGATTTTTTTAACTACATAACGAGCAATCATTATGCAAGCCATTAGATGTGCACTAATGATAGTTAAAAACAAAATTAAAAAGCAGTTAAAGTTTCGTTGCAAAAGCATGAAAATATCAGCACAATTGCATTTGCGCATATGTTTGCTTACATAGACACTTACTTACCAAATATAATTGTTTAACAAACCGTTAAATTTTTAATAAAGAACTACAAGCAAAAAAAAAAACTATAACATAGTAATTAAAAATTAATTTAAATTACTGACCGAGAAATTATTACACAATCGATGCGACCAATCAGTATATTATGAAACAAACTGACAAAGAAATCATGATACGAAACTAATATCGACGCACGTAAGTTTATGTTCATTCTAGCGCGAATTTTTGATACTCTATAGTCGAAAATGAACATAACTGAGACTTCGAGATGCGCTCTACTTGCCCTCTCTAAACAATTTTGAAAGTTTCCGTTTACTCGATGCTTATTGATGGTAAAGGATTATGTCCGCACTTACATTTTACTGTATCATGTCGAAATTATCGGATAAAGCGAGCATATATAACTTGCCCGATATTTATATTGAAATTATTATCAAACCTATGACAATATCGGCATTTCTCTCTGTCATTTACTAATGAACTTAATAAATGTAAGGGGTAGCTCTTTATGTTATTATAACAGTTTTCGAATTGAATATATGTGACGCAGTTACATGCCATGCCGTATTGTGTCTAGAGACAATAAAATACAAATAATGAATGTAAACTGCACTTTAGCAATATGTGCACGCAGGTGCCGAGAGATGTGCAGATTCTGGAATGAAAGTGAGAAAAAAAAAATAAATAAAAATAATAATAATAAATGAATGAATAAATAAAATAATCCATTCCGACAGATGTCAGGCAATTTTCTAGGCATTTTCCTAGGAAACGAATCTCTGCACGGAAAAGGAGAAAAAAATAATTTATTATTTTAAAAAGTTGCAAAATACTGAAAAACATTTTGTATGAAACTAAACCTGGCCGGTTGGTTATTACAATTAATTGCTTTGTAATTTTCCAATATTTCCCTACGATCCGCGGTTCGGAAACTTACCTTAGGAAACTAAGTGTATATAGGATATCAAATGCTGTGTTTCATATCGATCATGTTTACAGCAATAAAAAGAAAATCAGAAAACATATATTGAGTGTTTTTAATTCGGTTAATGCGTCTTGGAGCGACGTCCTAATGTCTATGTTACGATAGAATGAGAGAATTTCCCAGATCGGCACTTTTATTGCATACACCATATACACCCCCCGGCCATTAGAGATGTATTCTTTTCGAGTGTAGCTGCTCCCGTAGTGTATCCCTATGTAGTTTATAAGATCGCGAGACGATTTGGCTATATTTTTTACATCACTTGCATGGGGGTTGCTAAGTTTGTTGGCCAAAAGTCGCCAGAAGGGATCGAAAGAATGAAAATGAGATTTGAAAACGAACGCGTAATGCCTCATGCCAATATAGCATAAACAAAGCCGAACATAATAATCCGTTAGTAATCTACTAATTGGATGATTTGCGAATTGTGCATTGACTGATCCGAACGGGTCTATTAACTCAACACACATTATTTCCGAATGTCATAGAAATTATTTTTTACTTGCTTTCAATAAGAAGCCGAAGATTGGTCCACTAATGCACTTTTTATTAAAGTGGGGTTTAGAAAACCTCTTCACATGCAGACCTTACATTGACAAGCACTAGGAATTTCGTGTAGCGTTACATATATTCGAACTATCGTAATCACTTATTTATGTTGAATTTTTAGGGAAAATTAAATATGACATCACTGCATTGAATTTTTAATTTCTTGACCAATCTTGTGCCCCATAAAAGCTAGTTCTTATAATTGCACTATCGTTCGATGTCTTCCTTAAAATTTCACGTAAAGTGTAGCTTCCTATCCATTAGTCCGGCATTGAAACAGAAAAAAGGGAAAGAGCAAAACTAAACTTAATTTGGGCGAAGCACATAAAGTGTCCACTTAGACACTTAGAACGACGAAGAACAGAAACAAAAAATACTAAAACTAACAACTTCAGTTTTTATTTAATGTTTTAACAACTATAACAAAAGCTTTTATACAAAATTAATAGTCAATAAGAGCTTATTGTTATATGCGACGTTAACCCAAACGCACTACTGCAAATGTACAACATACAGTAACGTTAGGCGTAGTTAATTTCAATAGAAAACCCTTTAGTTGATTATAGATACCATCTGTACATATATATAGCATGAATAGAATGAAAGAAGAATGAAAATAATCATAGTCGCCCTGAGTTTTTAAACACCAATTGCCTTAAACGAACGCAAGAAAATATATATTCAGACATTTTTATCACTTTTAGGCATTTCGCCATTGATAACAATATATGCGATGTTCTATTCGTCAATTGCTGAGGGTTGGCGAACTGTTAGCCAAAGGTTTTCAAAATTCCAATTTTCTCCTTTTTTTCTAATTTCGTCATTTTTTAATGGATCGACTTAAGAAATGATCTCGAACAGGGTGTTAAGTGTTAGGGTTACTAAATAGGGTTACGATAATATTAGCAAGTTAAAGATTACAAAAAATAGATTGCGTGACTATAATTAGGGCATATCTTGCTTCAATTTTTAATGCGGCAAATCGTTTTTTAAACTTTGATTGCAAGTAATAACACTCACCGACCGACCATACACTTCTCACCCAATGTCCGCATCCCAAGCCTTTGAGTCCTTGAGTTGATTCGTTGACCGGAGATAGACTGACGGCATCGATTACATAGGTGGACAGACAGATAAATAGGTCAAGAGAATTAGGCGAACAGGCTCTGATTCATGGACATGTTGAAGAGCAGATTGATAATAATGCGAACCAAACGATGAAGGCATTGGTCGAGTGATCGAATTATAGAGGAACAGATGAGAACAGATGCCTGAAAAGGTGATCACAACAAGAGGACGTTGCAGATCGATAGAAAAATTGACAATCAGATCTGTGGATAGCCGCATTTGCAAATGGCTGAATAAGCCATGGAATATGCTCGCGAGCTGATAAGTGAAGAAGACCCCGTGGAAGGATCTACTCTGTATCACCAAGGAAATGGGTTGCGTAGTAGATAGAGCGGTGAGCGAATTGATATTCACGCGAGCGGACACATTAAAGGAAAAACCAATCTATAAGCTGGCAAAGAGGCAGATCGAGAAATAAATCGAAAGAAAAGTCAAAGGAGAAATGATTAGGCGGAAGGACAAAATTATGGACAAGCGGGTCGACAAATCGAAGAAAATCGATCGACGTAAAGATTGATAAAAAAATCCTCGGATATATCGTAGATTTTACGGAGCCTGCGGCAAGTAAGTCTGGCTGTGTAATCAACTGCACGATAGACGTACGAAACGTCTGCCATCTCGCGGTTATTTCTATGTTAATGTTATAAACAATCTATTAAGTGACAATAGAAGCATATATTATTAAAACGGTCAGTAAAGCTTATTAGTATAAAACAAAACAAAGGGTTGAAAAAATAATGTTTTTTTTAAATGGCTTTTAATTAATACGTTAATGGATATCTGGCTAACTAGTATATAAATTTTAATAAAAGTGACTAAAAAACTAAAAAATGTTAAATTAATTTAATGTTTATTTAGAGCTTTTCGATAAGTGAACTCTAAGTTTTGGAAAGGCACATATAAGTGGTAAAATAATTAAATTTTTGCTATCTATAGCCAAAATGCTATATATTTAGGAGAAGAGGCTGAGGCATACCAGGTTCGAGCTTTTAAGTCATTTTCCACCGCATGCGAATCCGTAAGTCGCCTTGTTTTCTCGCTTCTCAAAAGTTATGTGTGAAGAACACGAAGATAATTGTATGAAAATTGTGGTTCTGAAGAAATTATTTGAATGAAGTTATGTGAGATGTCGCGTTCTTGCCCCCTCTTATTTCAGCATAGGTGTTGTCTTATATGTCGAGTCAACCAACCAATGGATGGTTGAGTTTAAGTTAGTATTACCTTACTATAGTTTATTTTCATACTATTACTATGGTTTTTGTTCATTGATATGTAAGCACATCAAGGATTTTTAGAGTTTAGTTTTCATTAAGAAAATTAGAAAGAATTGTAAAGAAATCGGATCAAAAGTATTAATAAAATCAAATCGTGCATGAACTGCGAACGTACAAAAAACATCATTAAATCCAAAACTCACAAAGACAATCTTCCGTAAGGTGTACTTGACTTTTTTTATCTAGGTCACTCAGTCAGTGAGTCAGTCAGTCATTCAGTTATAATATATGCTAGCATTTTGTGTTGCACTTTGAGGTAAAACTTTTTCGCTGCATTTAAATACAGTTCAGTCAGTACATTTATCTTCACGTTAGCGCATTTTTTTTTATTTTTTTTTTTATTATATTTAAGCAAATTACTCATGCAATACTGGTTAAAAACTTAAATCACTTTGTGGTTATTTATTGTTATAAATGCTGCAGTTGTTGTTTTGTTGGTTTTTTCGCTACGTTAGATAAATGTTATTCAGCTTTATTCCTCTCTACAGACCGTTTGAATGGAAACGCTTTCTCTTGAATATTTCCTTTCTTGAATAAAGGTTACGTTTGAAGTTTTTATTTCATTTCATATGTTTTACGACTGGGCACCATACAGGATGAAAGTGCGTTATTTTCATCATTCTATTCGTAAAATTATACGACATGAAGTCGAGCTTGTGCGAGTGTTTTTTGTAAAGTGCTTGCATATTTAATTCTCAACGCCTTTCCCGGTCTATTTCATAAAACTTAAGATCAAACCTTTTTCAATAATTGCGCTGTCAACTGAATCTCCCAACCAATATAAATTCTTAAAGCAACGCCAAGAAAATTAAGTGTAAGTTTGATCCGAATTTTTTTTAAAACCTTCTACCGCCATCTTTAATTTAAATCATATTCGTACACAATTCGGCAACACTTTTTGCACTGCAATTGTGCGATCGAAAACTATACATACTTAATATGAGGCTGATTTACGGTTGTAGATATCAAGTAAACTCGATCGTAATTTGACTCACTTACTGGACAGAAATTTAGCTTACTCGATTACGACATCGAGAATCGTTCAATTGACCCTTGCCCACTTTTCTTTTCCAAACAATGCCTAAGTAAGTTTTGTATCTACCCTAAGGACGTATATAGAAGGACGTTCGAGTTGAAATTTGTCTTTGTAGAAAAATCATTATAATCATGATTTCAATCAATTCAGACGAAGAAATAAGCAGACAGCCAGGCATTGCCAAATCTACTTCGTTATTCACAATGAGCAAGATGTACTTGTAAATACACTTTGGAGTCTCTGACGCTTATTTCTATGCGTTACTATGCGAATACTTGGCGAATCCAACAAAATCTCTATGATGGGTGAAGAAAATTCAGTATTTACTTAGAGTGGGAAAACTTACTGCTCTTCTGGTTAAGGTAAATACATACCAAACTTGTTGTTAATTATTATTTCTTTAGTAAAGGTTTTCTTCGAATTCAAATTCATGATGTTTGTTTTTTTTTTTAATGTATTGCCGGCTTAGTCTTTAGACAAATGTCATGCTACTTGAAGTTACAAATCATTGGTAAAAATATTGGAAAATTTGTTCCGTTTTTTTTTTCGTGGGTGCTTTAATTTATTTTACAGACATTGTAGATATGTTCATGAAAGGATTCAAGTCATTTTTAACCGAGTTCATGATTTTAGCGATTTTGAGGACATGAAAAGTAAGTCAAAAAAACCACAAAAGGTATTCATAATCTCATGTTTATATCGAATTTATTTGAGTCTTTGTACAGAGCATGTTCGCGAAGGAATATCTTTTCAGAAACCTTGTTCTATGTTTGCTGCAGTTGTATCCACTCCCCTTATTGGGAGCAACAAGTTCAAGACCTGAAGGCAGCTGTTTTGAAAATACAATCCCCCCCACAGAATTATCCAGCTCCTGGCAACGACGTGCGATCCATAAATTTGATTCATCAGCAACACTTTCATTGATTCTCACTAGTTTTCCGTCATTACTTGCCCTTTTTGTGTTGGCATTGTGTGGCACACTATATCTGTACATCATATGCATTTTTCACTTAAACTATTATTAACAGAGATCCAGAAAGATTGCCATTTAGTGAATTGTAAACTTTATTGAAACATGCGAAGAGTAAAAAGAATAACAAAATATAAGCTCAATGTTAGGCAACGACAAAGGACTTATAGGAATTTATAATTTCGACGGGAAGAGCAAATTCAAATATGAACATTTTTGAGGCTCTAAAATTTACTAAATTTCAACTTTGCAGTATTACAATAAGAGAGGCATTTAGTTGAGCTTTTAATGGAAAGCTAGCTGTAAACTAACTAACTAACTAAAGCTAAACATTATTTCGTAAATAAATTACTTTAAATCTTCAGTCTTTATTAAATTATGGGTAGGAAGAGAGAGAGAGAGATAGAGAGAGATAGATAGAAAGAAATGTTATCTTATATTCGTCGTCAAGCTTTCGTTACATACTTCAAACGTTTATTCTCAATTTATTTTATTGTTACGAAATCCATTAGCAAGATCTTGGAAATAGTTAGAAAATGGAAGTTTTGGGTTTTCTTTTGTATAAAGTTGAAAAAACAACTTTCTCTCAACAAATCGTCGAGCATTTCTCGTATGAAGCCATAGAGAACAGAATAGAGAATTTTTTTTTTTTATATTTTTATGTTTTGCGCTTATACAGTAAAAGTTTTCTTTATTACTTTAAATATACTTCTCTTTGCTATATAAAACAACTATTCTACAATATCCAAGATGTATGTCAAGGTTATTAAATAAGCATATGTTTAGTGTAAAGTTAATTTTTTATAAATTTATTAAGATTTTTCATGGTACGTTTTTAGTAATCTGAACTTTATATTTCTATAAAAAAGTCTTGATGGGTCTATATATATGAGAGTGTTAAGCTATATACTGGAGTGTCGAAACCTAAACATTATTTAAGGGATGATAGGACAATTTGTAATAATGTTGTTTTGATGTTGACCTTCCTTGTTAGTATATAGAAATAATAGCCACACTTTGATGACACTGGGTTGGTTTGAGAACATTTCTAAAATTACGATAAGGCATTTGTTGTTGTCAAGCTTTGCAATACTCAGAAACATAAGACGACAAACTATAATAATTCCCATGTATTATGACTGTAGTTCAGCGACAACGAAACGTTTCCAAAATTGGCCATCCTAAGGGAATTGCCTCCGAGTCTGATCGATTTTCTATCAACTATTTTTGCATGTTTATGAATTAGATTCAAAATCTTCAAAACGTGCACTTTATAATACACCATTCAGCGCAACCTGTTGCTGATAAAGATTGCTTGCTAGACGGAACTAACCACACTGTTAATTTGCTGACAAAAAGAGAGAAAATTATGCGAGATTATTAAGGACTTAAGGAAAGTTAACTCTTACTTACACGTAATGTTGGCATTGAAGTCAACACGGAAGCTATATGCAGCCAATCCACCGCATCAAAAAACATTTGAAAAAAGTTTCAAATTTTGTAGGGTATTTTTTTTCTTTAACCAACACTAGAACTACGGTATATAAAGTTTTCTCTTCTCATTAACCTTTCAATATTGTGACCTACTCTAAAATGTATATTCTTTGCAAAGCAAAAAAAATAAATAAATGTAAACGCATGCATCCAAGTTTTCTACAAAACCATATATGGCTTCCATTTAAATGATTTGAAGAAACTTTCCGTTGAAAAAATATTTATTTATTTAATTTTAATGTTTGTAATTTATATAGTAAGAGTCACAAATCAAAATGTAATTTCCATTTTAACTAAAAGTAAGAAAACGCAAAACCAACAACCATTTTAACAACAGCATAAATATGATACTCTGTGTCCGTCCGTTTCATTCGATACAAAACTTCTTGATATAAAAATACTTGAATTCGTCTAATAATGTAATTAAAAATCAATCGATTTAAATAAGTTTTTAATATATTCATGTAATAAACTAAATTGGTTTAAACGAAGATATTAGTGTTTACGTATGCTAGTCTTAATAAATGAACAAAAAATATGTAAATAAACATAATGTAAAAAAAAAAAATTTATATAATTAATTAAGAATTCTGCTTATAAGACTTTTGAATCGAAGCGTAACTTAAAAAGAAGGAGATACCACGGGGAAATAGTGCAGCATACCCGCTCGCCTTAGAATTTTCAGAGGTGTACTTAAAATCTGATAACTTGGGATTTGGAGAAATTAATCCCGGCTCGTTGCTCCCGCTCTCAGCGACATGGATAAAATTGCAGGCATAGAATTCGTCTAACCGTAGTTGTTTAAGGAGCGATAACCTGCCATAAGCCAAAGTGCTTCGCGAAAATAAATTTTGTGTTAGAGCCGATAAAACGCAGAGCTTGTGTTACAGAAACAGTTACAAATTGAAGATCTTAATGAATTGGTTGAATGTTTTAAAAATTCACTTTATAAATCCCTCAGCGTCGATTCGATTGCAGTACTTTCATAGTTTGCCGCATTGTTCTAATGGAAAGGGTAGCACTCGCTTGCGAACTAAGCCTCCTCTCTTGTGCTTCCCATTTACTTAATTAAAATTGTTCGACTTTTTCTATTAAATTCTTTGTCTTTGCTACATCTTGGTGTCGGTCAATTCGAGTCTCAGATGGATTTACTTTAAAATGTCATTTTGCATAGGTTTTATTTCACCAGCAATCCATGCAATTGTCCATGTCATATCGATGCACTAAATAATTTACGTTATACGATTTAAGTTATACTGACTTTGTGCGGATATATGTAAATCTCAGAAGGATTTTTACTATATCAATCGGTTCGGAATCACTTTCTAACTCGATATAAGCTTGTCTCTCTGTTCGTCCACCTGACGTTCCTCAGTCTGTCTGCCTGTCCGTTCGATGTCTGTTTGTGTATTACTTGTTCAGTGTACATTTAAACGATTTTGCAAATATTTTAATAAAATTTCTTAAAACGTGTTTTCGCATAGGGATGAACGTTATTCAGATTGATTTATTTGCATCTATTCCTTTTAGGTTTCTTTACCTTTATGTTTGAAAACCTAGTATGCGTATATTCAGTATGCACTCTCTTTCAGTTTGCTGTTTCCACAGTTTATTTCAAATTCCTGCATTCAAGTGAACTGGTTTTTTGAGATCTTTTACGATTATTATTTCGAATCCGGATCTAAGGATCCGGAAGTTTTTCAATTTATTTTGTCTGAAATTTATTGCATGTGAGACAGCGTATAATAAATCTCTTTAGCATCACTAGTGAAATCCGCGATATCTAGCGAAGTTTTCACAACCTTTCTAGTTTGTGTACGAACTTGAAATGGAGTAAATCGATGGGGCTTTTATTTGCTTATTCCAATTTATGGGGATTGCAGAGCTTTACGATCACGGTTTGCGTGGTTTCAACATTCGATGCTTTTTTTTGAGTGAACGAAAACTGATACATATTTCTAAGCGTTCCAAGCCTAACGGCAATCTGCACTCATCGTCTTGTTGCCGTGGTCACACGATATTGTATATAATAAAACAGAATGTAAGTAAAAAGCAAACACGCTTAAACGAATAACTACAAAAAAGCCCATTAAAAAGCGTTTAAAAACTATATTACAAACACTTTGCAAACGCTTTGACATGTCAGAGCTGGTAAACTGCTAAACGAACATATTTACTCTCTTGTGGGGTTCGTTTTTTGTTTTTTTTATATATTCGTATCTATGTATAAGTATCTATGTATAATAAGTGTACTTGAATGTTTTTGTCTCCCTTTGTATAGCGAGTGAGTGGGTGAGTTCAAAGTAAATTTTATTTAAACAAATTCACATACATATGTGCATATGTGTAATTGTTTATTTATTTTACCTGCCATTGAAGGCGAAACTGAGTTTCTCACAAAACTACTTCATATTTAGAATCACAAGTTTATGCACACACCAGGTTCGATATATACGACATTTTCGTACAAGCTTACATAACTGAACGTAGGTATATTTATGTACTCAAAAATGATAGACTTTCAGTTCAATTAAAACTTTGAATATATCGAAGGAAAAAGGAAAAGGAATTGTTAGTGAAAGTCAATAAATTGTTTTGTAGTTAATAGATGAGAAGGGACAAGATTGGTGCAGAATGTTTAATTTATAACTTTGAGAAAAATATTTGAAAAATATTTATTTCGTTTAATGTTTGGTTGTCAAGAGCACAAGGATTTAACATTCACAAAGACTTCATGAATTAGCTAAAGTCTAAATTGTTTGGCTTCTTGTTTTTCGGTTAAATAATTACATTTTACATATTAGCCATAGATGGGAAGTGCACTGACTTTCTCATTTCGTATATAAGAAAAACAAACAACAAAAAAAACAGAAACACTCTTAAATTATTTGTGTTTCTGCGAGAATAATTATCAATGCCTTTCCTTGTGGTGAATACTCGCTAGCTCAAAATATATATATATATATACCCAAGGGCAGACAATTGGTTGATTTAGTATCGTTGAAGGTAATTCGGCCAAAAAATCTATCTAACATGGTATTAACACTATAGAGCAAAAGGCAACGAGAACAAGAACTTCTCTTTGAATCCCTTTGAAGTAAAAAAACTCAACGGTTTTTGATCCTCATTCTGTGATGATATTACCTTTGATCTTTTTCTATTTCTCTTTGTTTCGCATGGATTTTGAAATTTCGAAAACCCTTTCTTTGAATTTTTTCTTTTCTTTAGCTAATATGTCAAAGTTATTCTCGCACAGTTTCAACTCAATCGGAGTAAAGCCTTAGGAGAAAAGGATTGTGAAAACTCCAATTCCTTAAGAACTCTTATTGATCTTATTGACCACTTCTTCTAGATAAGATCGATTAGCGATTCAATAAAGGCTCTTTCTTTTATCGCAAGCTATTTCACAAAGCAACACTTGTTGTTGCTTCTAACGAGAACTGTAGTAACTTTTTAAGTACAAACCGAACAAAAATTCAAAATTCAAACTTTTTTTTTTTCAATTCCTTGTTCACCGACGAGCTACATTCATCCCGGTACCAGAAAGTATTTGCTATTAAGAGCTATACTGAACACCGCAAGGGTACCCTTGTTTGAAAGATATACGAAAATCAGTCCCGAACGAGTAAATAATCAAAATTGCGGAGCGATAACTTTATAAAATATTGCTCTTGAATGTGCGTAAAAGTGTGAATAAAATATTTTTTTTTTTTAATTAAAAAAAATAGTAACAAAAGAGAAAGTGCAGGAGATATGCTCCTTTTACGTAATACTTGCGAACTCAGGCCAATGCATGAAAACTCTTTAAGGTGTCCGAACAGTCACAGAACCGTGTTACAGGTCTTCCGTTTTTGTGTTTACCGAAGCTAGTGGTGATGCGAAATTTAAACACAATCCAGTCACGTTAAACAGACATAATGGATTATAAAAAAATTGAAACATGAACCTAAAGAAGCTTTTCATCAATCCACATTTTTCGAGCTTGCAGTCTCACTGACGGCTTCAATTTTGAGTCGATTACCGAGTTTACGATGAGATTATCCTGCGTGTGTCAGATCATTTTTTCAAAAAATCATTTAATGCTCATCGAAGAAATGTTAAACGATGTCTTTAGTACGTTGGTGGTCCTTCGTTCTAGGTATAAAATTTTAATCTGTAGCAGTGCGGCAATGGAGGTCAAGCAAAAAGAAAATTTTTTGGCGAGACCTACTGCGGCTCAATTTTGTTAATAAAAGATTTGAAAGAAAAAATAGCTTGGCGCATAAAGATCTTACAAATCATTTGCAAAATTCAAATCCTAATAAATCGTTTCTTATATATATATATATATACATCTCTTATCTCTTATCTTATATTTAAATTTGAACCGCCTCCATTTTTAGCGAACGTAAAGCGATGTCATCCAATAAGTATGACAAAGTATATGTACGTAGCCTCATACAGCGGTGAGGGGTGACGGAGAAATATTTTAGATATGATTTCCTCGTTGCATTAAGCACCAGCAAATAAATGGTTCCTGTTTAGTCATTTAAGTAAAATTGCTACGAAATGACTTTATATATAATGCAACCTATTGTGCACAAAGTCACATATAGAGTGAGTGTACATTGTGTTTATGTGTATGTATTAAGCGGAAGTCATAAATTCCACTCACGAAATTCAATTTAAAATAAAATATTAAGAATAACAAAAGCATATACACACATACTCACACAAGCAGACATAACAATAAGGATGAATCGAGCAGTAGTGTATTTTATTAACCGGCGCACATACACATTCAATTACGCAAGATATAAGTAAAATTTCAAAAAAGATCAAGCAATATTTTAAGCTACAGATATAAACACTAATGTTATAAACAGTTTTACTTTAAGAAGACCTAACTACGTGCATACGCCCGATATTGTTGAAAAGTGCTGCGATAGAAAGTATTTTAAGACCAAAGTCCAGTTTATTTAAGTGATTAATTTTAAGTGATGTGATGAATGTAAAGCGTTTTGAAGCGTACTGCGTGCTTTTCGCCAGCAAGCATTGGATTTTCTCACAAACACCTTTACATAGTATTCATAAAAAAAAGCAAAACCATAAGGAAACACAAATTATTTTAATAAAACTTACACGTTCTCTAGGCTTAATTTATTGGATTTAACGTAACGATAAACAAGTTGCTGAAAGTGAATATAAGTGAGAGCGATAAAGAAATTTACTGAAATATATTCAGTGACAGCAGTTGCTCGACGAAAATTTAATATCAATGTTCACACTTCGAATTTACAACTGAAGAACTATATTTATATGTCGCCCTGTTTGCCCTTCGGGTGATTGCGAGAGTTTCTCGATGGATGTAATCGGCTCGAAGAAACTTTTTGCTTGTTCTTGTCTGATCCAAAAAAAAAAAAAGCAGAGTTCGTAAATGAGCCGAAATACAACCGTATTTCGTAACTTTGGCAATCGGAGCGAAGTCACTCCCGGAGCGTTATTGTCCGTTTTCTCATTCAAGGGTCAAGTCTTCTTGCCAATGTATTTACGTTAATTAAATCCACAGAGATTCCGTTAGCCTTTTGTCTTCTATTCGAACATTCCTTATCGCAAAAATTGAAATAAGGAATAGAAAATTTGCCTATGTCCACTTGATTACTTTTTAGATTGTAGCCGCATTCTCGGAAATCCGTGTAAACCAAATCGTGTAAAAAAATACATGCGACGTATGGTAAATTTGATGATATATTCTACAAGTTTAAGAAGTCGTTTAAGATAAAACTTCTCGAAATATTTTCCCAGAAAACCGTGCAAAAAAAGTAATAATGATTTCCATATTACGTACTCAAACGCCAAAAATAAATCATTTGCATTATAATAAAAATTGAAATTAGTGTACAATGAAAATTCAGTCCGTACCTATAACATTTAAAAATTTAAATTGAAATTAGGAATAAAAATCAGTTTGCGAACTATTCATCGCTACTTAATAGCACGGACTGGACTAAAAGTGCTACCATCAGTAGCTATGTCAGATCTGTAAGATTTGTTGCATAACTGTCCGATTTGGGAAGAGTTTCGTTCGTTATTAACGGCCCCTGTTTTGTTTTTTTGTTTTTACGAAGTCTGTTATTAGCACCTGCTTTTCTGGGTTCTCAAGATGTTTATATAATTCTCCATATCTAGCTACATAAAACTTATGTTGGAATTGCGTTGAAATTTGAATGTAGGCTTTAAATCAAAATCATGAGTAAGAATTAAATCAGCCGCTAATAACTGGACTTCACCTTCGACTGTTGTTGTAGGCATTAGTTTCTGTGAGACAATGTCAAAATTGGAATATTTTGGATTGGACCGTGTTATTTGAAAATCGTGAAAAAAAGGCTTGGTTGTATGTTTTTTAACGTCTATAGATCGATCGGATGCGGATCGAGTGGACGCAATCGCGTTAAGGTAATATTACCATAAAGACAAAATTTTCAATCTAAAATATTAAATCCAGACGCGCTATAGATATCTGATGAAAGCAAAAATTTGGAAATGATTCAAAAATTGGACTGATGCACGATGAAAATATCAATTCAAAGTTAAAGCCTCTTCGACGGCGCGTAAAAGCTAACTTCGATGAGTTTTGCGCTTAAATAATTAATGATTGCTCAGGATTCCAGCTAGAGAACTATTTGCGAATCTTTACGCTATTGCTTATTCCCGAAAGGCATAAAACGAGTTTCGGCTTGCCATCGTCTTTTGTTTTAATTAGCAATATATTATAATAATGCAGTTACGTTTAAATCATAAAGTGTGGTAATAGTGCGCTCCCCTCCAGATAGGATGATCTCGTAAGTGGAAAACTGCTGCCTAAGAAAAATTCGTAATGTCAATGTATTTAAAGTAAAAATTACTCATACGTCATGCTGAGATTTACACTTCCTCTTCGTCGAGCGGCGCAGCTATTTTAACTTGTAATACGTAATGCTTCTTCGTCAACTTTGAAAACATGTCAACTATTTTAATACCTTCGAATTATTTTTCGTAATTATCTTCGTAGTCTCTTGCATAAATATATATATATGTATATATATTCATAATGTAAACTTGAAGCAATGTCGCTTTAACATTGCTTTCGGCAATAATGAAAGAAACGGAGCGGACAAAAAAAAGAGAATAAAAGCAAGACAAGATTTCTTTATAATTTATTCAAAAGCAACAACAGCTAACTAATCAACAGCAAATATTATTCTTGGTATGATGACAACTAAAATAGGGTTAATCCAAGTGTCAACAACATTTTAATGAAATCATGATAGAAGTGCACATACAACTGTAGACATCAGACATACATACATATAAACAAATAAGAAGAATAAGAAATTTAAAGGTATTCTAGCTATCGTAAGAGCACACAGAAGAAAGGAAGAGTGTTGAAAGTGGTTTACTGTTCGTTTCATAAACAATATTAACAATATACAAATGATTTCCAGTCAGTTTTCTTGTGTGTAAATTTGAACAAAAGGTATGTATATGCATCTATTTATGATTTGTATGAATATACATGTATACATATATGGATTTATCTATGTATATATCTATGTATATATGTATGTAATAATTGTATATATGTTTTTATATATGGATTTATAGATGTATGTGTTTATGTATATACGTATGTATATATGTATATACATTTATTTATGGATATTTATATATATATCTTTTAAATAGATTGCTCAACGTCATTGTGATTGTTAGGTGTTCATATATATTTCGCATATATTAGTATGTATGCATGTATATGTGGTTTTGTGCATCCGCATGCTTATATACTATGTGTGACATCGTATGATGAAATAAGCGAAATTGTCATTGCGATTTACACATTTCTTTTGAATCTAACTTATATACGTTACTTGCTGAGTGTGTCAAAGTGAAGAAAGTATTTCATATATTCTCTGCTATTTTCAAATTATCAACATATCTCATAAAAAAAGTTCAAGATAGCTGACAGAAAGGTTTTTCATATTATATAACATATGTATATATGTATATATATATATATATATATATATATATATATAAGTGACAGTTAAATAGTGATTGCTTGCAAGTATGCATGTTCTATATAAATAGATTGAGTTTAGATGAGATCCATTTACTTTATTTAGGATCATGTTCGAAATATTTATATATTTATGCACCACTATACAGTAAGAAGGAAATAAAATAATAGCCAAGTATCCGTATAAATATCTTTTTGTACCCATCATCGATCAGAGGTACATTCATTTTGTCAAAACATTTACAACTTGCAGATAGATGCTTCATAGGCCACGTACATTACATATATATTTGATCAGCATGAAATTATAAACTGATTTAAGCACGACCGTCCATACGTCCATACGTCGTAACGCCTGTTTTGAATATTCTCATGGCCACAAAAATGAGGCTGTCGGGTTAAAATTTGGCAGAAATTTTGGAAGTTCATGGGTACTCTGTCATATAAACTGAGAACACCTCTACTTTCGAAAGGGGGAGAAATTTTCTTTTGTGATCATTACTCACAATATACGCAGTACAGTAGATAAACCTAAAAAAGTTCAAGGATATATTGTATTGTATAGGTGATGTTAAAATGCCTGTGTAAAAACCTAATATAATAGGGCATCACTATCTAAATTTTTTGCGGACACCTTTCTAACACCCCGAAGAAAACTTCAAAAATTCCGTACTTTCTCCAGACTCCGGTCGAGTATAATTTTCCTACTTGCTTCTCTTAAAAGCACACGAAAACGACTCAGCTTCACTTGACATTTTCATCTCATGGGAATTAATATTCGCGTGATCTTTCCTTATCAGCCTTTTCTCTTTAGATTTGGTTGAATGTGTTGTTATAGTTTATATTTTCAAGTTTTATAGGCTGTATGTGTTTGATTGATACGTTTTGTTATTTTTACGAAAGGCTGCCCAGTAATAGCCATAACCGTGATTAAGTGTTCGTATATTGAAGAAATTTGACCGAAGGGAGGAAACGTTGATACGCTTTTGTAGAGAAGATATACTAACGATGATAGCAGTTAAGACAATATGACATAAGGATATGTTTTGAGGAAAAGCTGCGGCCTATAACTCATACAGAATTTGATCGAGAAATCGATCCGTGAATTATAGCATCTTTACCTATCATTTGAATGGTATCTGAAACTGTAAACTACTTTCTAAGGTCCGCGTACTATATTAATAATGGACGCAATACCGTTCTTCACAATTACTACTCTTTGTTTATTTTGAAAGTACTCATTCTTGGGTCCGTCTCCCCTCTTTCAGTTAGCTCTTATCGGCGAAATTTCTCCAAAAGTGTGGGATAATCGTTTCAATAATTTTTGAATTATGTTGGCTTTTCGATGAAAGGGTGAATCGACATATATAGATAGCGAAATTGATTTAAAATTTCTTGTTGAACAGGATTGTGTGAACTTGTATTACAAGTTGGTTGATAGAACTAAAAAAAATCCCAATTTTCATTGCCTTTTAAAGGGAATTTTGTTTGAAAATGATAAGTTGGACAAAAAGAAAAAAACAAAAATAACGGTAATTATGTATATGCACGTACGAAAGACTATCGACTGACATTCGTGCCACATCAGTATCTCAGCTTTGATTAAGAGCCAGGAATTATCTAACTTAGCATGCCTCAAGTGAATTATGAAAACCCTATGGTTTTATTACGTAACAAGTTAACAATTCAGCAGCTCAGCCGTGCAGTAATGTAGTCAACGAGTGCTTACTTAGAGTTTTAAAATATACCTTAATCCTGATATCCTTTTGTTTGCAATTGTATGTTCATATGTGTTCGCGCTTAATATATGTAGATATGTAGATAATAATATCTTTAAATAATTGACTTCTAGTTGCGATCCATTTGTTTAAAAGTTTTTATTCTTGCAATTTCCCCAGGAGTCAATTAAACTTTTCCACTTGATTCTGAGGAGACCAAAATTTAAATTGTCATTTCCTAAATATGATTTTATCATAAAAAAAGAAGAATTTTTGTTTTTTTTTTTTTTTTTTTTTTTTTTTAAACAATTCCTTTATTCTCTCTTATTCCCCAAGTTATAACTAAAAAGGAAAAAAATTGCATGAAAACCGAAACTAAAAAACTTTTTTAATGAATAATGTTCATTAGCATAAAAAAAGTTTTGGAAGCCATATAAAATTGTGACTATACATATGTATGTGTATGCCGAGTAACTCTCGTACATTAACCAACTATTTGAATGTATGAAACTTTTATATCATTGAGAATTTATGAGCGGAGATTGGATAGGTTCTTAAATGAAAGTAACGTATAATACGAAACAAAGTCAAAATCAATTCAATTAAAAATTTATTTCAAATAAATAAAATCAAACCCATTCGAAAAATATTAAGTGTCTACCTGAATTCCAAAATATATATGCATACAAATATACTAAATATTTGTAAAGGCTTTTTAAGTGTGCAGCATAAAAGCTTACAAATAATGTTTTTTGTTTTTTTTTTTATTTCACTAATCAATACTTCCACCGGCATTGTGACATTTCCTGGAAGGAAACTCGTAATAGACATTTAAATTTTTTCAATTGTTGTGAAAATATATTGTAAAATGGTGGCGACAATGTGCGCCTCGAAAGCGTTTGCGTAAAGCCATCATATTCCACAATTCTTTTAAAGCTAAACCTTAAGTTAACCTAGCAGTATTTTTTTAGGTTCGCCTGTACATAGCGATCTTATCGCTAAGCTTAACTTCTTTGTGCAAAGCATTGAAAGTAAGAATAAGAGTATTAGGGCTCAATTTCAGACTCCCCGTAAGGTACATATTCTTTTTTTTTCTCAAAAACAAACTCGACCCATTCAACGCCTAGAGGAAACTTTAAGGGCCCGCCCTCATTTGGAATTGGATCCAATAATCCATTTAATAAATGGAAATGCAAACGTTTGCAACAAATGAACATCAATAAATACGATATTACAAGTGTCCCGGGCTTTAATTGAAGCCCGAGCTTGTACTTGAGTCTGCTTCCTTTTACTAAATAGCACAGGTGTCTACAAGTGTAGACAAAAGAGAAAATATACTGTGCAGACTTTGAAGAATAACTTTTACACGAAAAGCAATAAATCATATATAGGTATGTGTGCATGGCTGTAAACGCCAAAAGGGAGCAAAGTCAAGTTCGAATTTGTGATTGAGCTAAAGCTGTGCACCTGCATATCTCTTTATATATATATATATATATATTAAAGCAAGCCTCGTAATATCCACATCCATAATTTCAACCATCTAATCTATATACCGGCACCGAAATACTACACAAGGAAAGCGAAAGAAGAGAGTCAAGTAACAAATATGGGCAACGATATCAGGAGAATGCGATCGAATACAAACGCCACATTTCAATTACTTTTCCGTATTTTTTTATAATGGCATGCCATTAAGCTTTGAGGCTAAGTGCAGTGATCACTCTTTCTCCCTTCTACAGCCAGTTTCTTCTACATATGTATAGCGACGTAGTTTGTTTTATGTTTGCTCTAATCTCATTAGCCTTTGTAGGCACACTTGCAAATTTCAATATATTTGTACGCATCACCCTAATGATCGTGCGTGCGTGTGAAGTTTTACATAATGAGATATAGCGGATATGTATGCATGTACGTATGCCAGAGCCCATAAAAGAATATATATCCAATGTAATGAACTAGAAAACTAATGTACTCTTGTATATGCCTCACTCACTATCTGCCTTCATATTGTTTGCTTGGCTGCTTGCTTTTTCTATGTTTGCCTGTCTAGCTATAGAAAGAAACTTCATTTGTCATGCTAATTGTACTCTGACAAGTTAAATATAATTTTCCTTTTTTTTCATTAATATTTTGTGCATAAAATTTTTCTCGGTTAATTTAAATGTGGTATATTTACTACATATATACATACATATATATAAAATATATATATATATATATATATTACATAAATATATATATATAAAAAAAAGAAGAGAATTGGAACATAAAAAAGAAAATGTATATATGGAAAAAAAATTTTAAATAAAAGTTAAGGGGTATATAGCGAAACATGTCTCTAGCGAACACGTAGTTGTTATAATAATTACAGCGAACCGAACAAGTTTTCGTTTCGCATGCAGACATAATTATTTTGTTAAACTTTAAAAGTAAATCTATAAAAAAGAAATAACATGAGAGGAATGAATATCAACAATTAATCAGAAAGAAAAGAACAAAAATGTAAATGAAAAAAATTCATTTTCTTAATTTCACTCTTTTTGATAAACAATGAAGCCTTTAATTGGGAGACAAGTTTTTCATCAAAGTAATGTTTTTACTACGTGTTTCCTATTGACGCATAAGTTCAAAATTAATTTTTTCCTGAGATCACCTGCATATACAAAAAAATGTTATATTTTTTTCCACTCATACATCAGAGGGGAAGAGAAAACGCAAAAATTAATCTCTTTTAAATCCAATCTGCTTTGGCGAGAAAACTACATTTTAGCGCAGTTTGGTTAGCCACTACCACATGTTTTTTTTTAATGGGAATTAACGAAGTATTAGTTGTAGGCGGACACTGTGGAAATTATTTTCAGCCATTTTAAATGAAATGAAGGCATTTCGTCAGTCTTTCTAAACATCACGAAAAACGTAGCAGAGACTACCACCCAAAGGTATCGAGAGGCATCTTTTAATATTTCAGTTATTAACATAGTAAAATATTTCGTAAAACCCGTTTGAGTTCTTTTCATGGGTAAAATACGTAATTTAACTGAGGAAAATTTCAATCGTATTATTTGAAAGGACATTTGAAGGCGCAGACTCCTTTTTCGTTTTATTGAACCATTAGCTTACAAAGTTAGGAAGCATTTGGGGGGGGAGGGGGGACTGTTTCGATTACAGACCGTAAGTCACATATGACTTACACATATGTATCTTGCTGTAGTTCTCCTACAAGGAAATATAGTTGCTTTAAGCGAAAATAACCACGTGGTCCAATTGGGCTAGACACCTTTAAAAAATAGCGACCTGCTTTTCTTCTGGATTTTCATAAAATCCAAGAAATTCGACAACTAGGCACGTAGTTTACATAAGGCATCGTAGATCCGCTTATTGGGTCGTCATAGCTCTATTGAATATTCAGTCGTTGAAGGCACAACACTTACCAATTGGACACATACCCATTAGAATACGGCCATTGTTCCCCACCACCTTTTTCACCTCTTTCTATTTACCGTTATCCTGTTACACATATAGGCGGTATTCCCTAAACGCTGAGTTATGTGAAAAAAAAAAATAAGGCCCCCAAGTTGCGATTTTCAAGAAGTGCTGGAAAGTAAATTGTTACAAAGAGCATTCTTATCGTTACCATGCCACGCCAATAGACATTTCAAACGAAATTGATTTCCTACCAGCTTAGTCAATTTACTCGTTTACACATTTACGCTCGTTTATTGTTCTTCCATCTGATTCTTCGTAAATACATCTCAACCTTTCTTCGTCTAACCATTCGTCTATCTCGGCTCGCCAACCAACTCGTCTATCTACGGACTTGTCCATTTGCATCTTAATTTCTCTATGAATTCATCCGCCTGTCGCACCATCGATCTGTACATGTATCACCATAATGCAAATGCCTGGCCAGTTATTAACAAATTCCCAGAAGTTCTAGGAAAATGTTCTTAACAGTACAACAATTAGTATTTTGAGTGCATCGGTAAGGTCAGCAAGGAAAACTTGCTTGAAATCTGTTAGGTGTTAATGGTGTAAGGGTTAAAGTGTGAGTTATAGTTGCACGGGATCATGACTTTTTTGCATTTAAACAAAGTGCAAGAGGGAAATGACACATGCAGCAATCGAATATTTTCTGCGGGTGTACGGCATATAGTGTCATCTTGTTGCGACTACATATTGTTCACACATCCATGCCTCACAATTTCCATATAAAAAAAATTCGAATAACGTCATTTATTCCGCAGAAGAATGGTCTGAAAATGCCTCCATCTCAATATCCGTCCCAAACTGTGGCAGGTTGTAAATGGATTTGTTTTTCAACAAACAATCGCGGATTTTCTAAATCCGATATGCGACAATTTTATGCTGTTCGATAATCCATTGCACGCATTGCACTGTTCCTCTGTATAACGCAGCAGTTGTAGTAGTCATTTCGAACCAGTTCGAGCCAGTTGTCATCCTTTCCTCGTGGCGGACGAAAGTGTATGCTCCTCGGAACGCCTGGACATATCCAAACTGGCACCTAATTGCGGTGGCCGCTACACCAGTAAACATTCGCTTAAAAGTTTCTATTCATTCAGAACTAAATAGTTATCGGTAAAGAACGGTTAGGCCTAATGTTGTGTTAGCAAGACCCCAGGAGGTTAGACTATCAATTCTGCAGGAAATAATCTTTGTTGTTCTTTGGTAGCAATTGCCACAAAATTTAATTCTTATATGAATGTTAAACGCAAGCAAGAAGGAGGAAAAATTGCGAGTGCATGTAACTTATTCGGATCACTCACTCTCATGCATTTACATTTTGAGCGCCTTTCATCGATTTCTTACTTGTGCTTTATCCAATATCGTAAAAAACACATTTTTAAAATTTTCTAACATCACTTACAGTAATAATGAAATTTAAGCTTACTGTCACTTAGAATTGTTTCGTTTATACATCGCTTGTGTACATATTCCTTTATTTCTTTTTATTGTTTGTTTTTATCTCTATATAAATATTTGTTAACATTTTTAATCTCTTTTATTGCAAAGGGAAAAAAGTAATAATCTAAATTAGTTTACATTCGATATAACGTAATGTTTATAAAACATATATTTATATATTTATTTATTCTATTGTATGTGATGTTGCTTTATGAGAAAGCCATTGCAGCTACCCTTGTTAGTAGGTAGTATTTTACGTATATTGTGAAGGTAAAAAGCGTTATGTAGCCGATGTAAGGAAATGAAACTTATTTTCAAAGTTATTTGAAGCGCATTACAAAGAAATATTTCAAACACATAAAAAGGTTTAAATAGATAAGTAGCATCCAAGAAGTCCGAGTTTAAAGCAATTCTGTGCTTCTTCTTAGCCACTCCTTACAGCTTAATAATTGACGATTGAATCGTAAAATTTGTAAAATGCACTGAAATTTGCCTTAAAAAAAGTTATTAAAAATGTTACGCGAATTTTCTTTGCGCGGAGGTAAAATACTAAGGTAAAGAACTGAGGCACACAAGGCATATACACTGTCTGGTCTACTCGTTTTAACAATTGCGTCAACTGATTTGGCCGATTTTCAATATCAGTCTACTGGCGATAACTTCCGGTGCTGTACTGGCGTAAAGTTAGCCCATCGAGCACAGCCTAAATATTCTCTTTCCTAGAAGGTGGATTGTCTTCACCCTTGGTCCGCGTCTTTGCTAACATGATTAGTATTTGGGCGACATTGAAATAATACGAAAATGATTATAAAACCTTAACAAAAATATTAAATACAAACGTAAAAAAATACGCAAGAAAATTATATTCGGTCGTGACTGAATCTTTTGTGCTCACCATCATTATCCTGAAAAAGATGAAAAAAATAAAAGACGAGTGGACTCGGCTGATTTTATCTATTTTTAAAATAAAAGTTCTTGTTGCATAGGTGTGTGGGCGTTCTAGGCGTGTCCTTCAAAAAATTGAAGTAACTTCCAAGTTCCGTTGCAAATTTGTGGGCGACATTTTCATTTTCGCTAACGGGGAATATTTACCACAAATAGTACACAGTTGCGCAGACAGACAGATGGACAGACGAACAGACGGATCTGTTCAAGTGCATTCCAAACTTGAAATTGGCCAATAATTCATATATACTTATAGGGTTTTGGAAGCTTGTTTCTGCGCCTTATAAAGGTATCGTAAAAAAAAATTGAATTTTGACACACTGTAATATTAGTTAGGCGTGGTCAATTTTTAACATTTTGGCACATTTTTAAATATACATTGAAGTTTTTGTAGATTCGTCTGCTTTACTTTATCAGTGATGGGCAAAAAATCATTTCTTTCTTCCTTTTGAAAACAGAAGTTTTCTCAGGTTACGTCGAGCTGTGGGCATGCCTTTCGATCGACTTTTTTCATTTTTATTACCAGTCTGCATAGAAGAACTGCCAATATTTCTGCCCAGTTTGACGTCGATTGCGGTCAGGAAAATATTTACAAAAGACATTACACAGACGCACAGATAAGCAGACGGGCATGCTCAAGTCGATTAATAATTTGATGCTGATCGAGAATATATCTACTGTGTGGGGTCTCTGACGCTTAAGAAAATAATTGTGAAATAAAAGACAGACTTATCCCCAAGCTCTGTTGGTTACTGCGTACTGCGTAAAGATAAACATTTAAGAAATAGAGTATGTGAGTACCTTCGCGCTAAGAGGAGTAGAATATCTTTGTAGAAAGGAAGTTTTCAAATTGTGGGCCTACAGTACTTTACTCTCTAATTGAAATTCTCTAAAAACATACGGTTTCATTTAGTTACATCTGACGGTTCAATTTGGCTTCGAAGAGACTTAACACAAAAGAAGTGAAGAGTACATTCTCTTAATTCTCAACCCAAAGTTGCGAATCCTAACAAATTCATTTTTGAAATTAAAAATAATCAAAATATTACTTCATAATAACACAAACACATTTTATTATTTCTCTGCGGGGTAATGAATGACGTCGCTAACAAATGCGCTTGTTTTCAAATAAATAAAACTGAGTTAAATGTTATTAACATAAGTTCTTCTTTTGCTGCAAATTTCGTTACCAAGAACTCCTTATTTTGCCGCTTGTGTCTTCGCATGTTAGTCTTTTTCGTTGGATGTGCACGTACAGAATATCTGTTACATCCAATTTGTAGCAAAAATGCAACGTTATGAACGTATACGAGGGCGCAACTTCTTCTATAAGACATTATGATACATTGTACGTTAACGTTAACAGGCATTGGAGGGAAACGCAAAGTTTAGTAAAAAATTTGAATAATTAAACATTCTCTTGATTCGTCAAATTGTAATATCAAAAGAGACTTGCAAACATTTTGTTTTATTATCATTTAGGATATAGATACGGTATGGAGAGCCATTACGAAATGTCGCCATTTGAATACATCAAATATTTATAATGCATAAACATAGGCAACCTTATGATATGTAGAAATATTCTTTGGTAATATGAGTCACGAAATCAGTTTAGAGAGGCCTATGGGTTTGTTGGGTCGGCCTAATATTCATTTTTTGTTATTCTTTTTACTTTACATTTATATGTGTGTACACACACACACACATATATATATATATACTTTAACTTGAAAAGGCATTTAAAGCGAATGACATACTCCTAAGCTTCTATTTTTAGCTTTCGTCGGACTAAGTTTGAAAAGTTGCTTTATAATTACTCTAAAAAGTAGAGAAAAAAAGACAAAAGAAAAGAAAAAGAGAAACAACAAATGACTATTCATCCATTAGTTGAACTTTTCTCAGTCATATTGTGCTCAGTATGTTAACCTTGGGCCAACTCAAATCAATCTTAAGAAGTGTTAATTGCACATATTGTAGCAAAGGTTTATATGCGGCGACATGTTCACTTGCGAGTGTAAGGCTAAAATGTGTGTAATATTTGACTTATGTGCGAGGTCGATTAGCGTTTGCAATACCGTGCGTTCGTGCGATTCGAAAGCGCTCCATTCATCCTTAGACTTGCTTGATATTGAAATATTTAGCTTATCTAACACATCTATTTTTGTTGTTGTTATAAATTAAATCTGCTGCATTACATTCAACGCTCAAATGTATCTCAACATTAACTGTAACACATTGAGGATAAAAAAATCTTCTCTTGCTTTTATGTATTTTTTATAAGCACATGTTCTTCCGCAAATCATACCATATATTGTTTACGGGTGTCGTTGCTTTTAAAAGGGGTTTTAAATACGTTAGCTAAAGTATAAATCTTATGATTGTTTCTCTTTTTCCAAAAGCTTGATTAAAAACACAACGTGTTACTTGCAAAACGTATGCACAACATCTCTTTGTCTGGCAGCTTTTGCAAATTTATGTTTTAATATATTTAAAAAAAATATATACTTTTTTAAATTTTTAGTTTTCTTTCTCTTCTTTTTTCATCTGGTAGATAAATTTGTGCTAAAAGTTTTTGTAATTAACTTTAATTACAATACGCGTTATGGGGCCATAGAGAGCTAAAGTGTACAATTTTATGATGCCTAAATGATGTTGAGGCCATAACAGTAGCATTAGTAGTAGTAGTAGTAGTAGTAGTAGTAGTAGAAAGAGAGAAAAAAAAAAAATAAATAAAAGAAGAAAAAAGTCTACCATGATATAATCTTCTGGTGGTATTCTCTGTCTCATATGGAATGAAAAAACTACTACTAAAACGACTTAAAAATATGAAAATGTTCAGATTAACAGAAGTTTTCGCTAACGAAAATTGAAAATAATTCAAATTTGTGACTGAATTTAAATTTACACCTCACTCCTTGTTCGCGGCTTGATTATGTCCTTGTTTATTCTTGATGCTTTCCGCAAGGTTCCAGTTGAGATTTTGGGTTAATTCCGGGACGCGAGATTCACATCAAATAAGATATAGATGAGCAGACCCCACGTACCCACAGCTTATTACCGTACGAATCAAATGTATAGCGATTTGTTTTATTTCATTTTCATTCACTTAGGCCAATTAATCAGAGCCAAATTGATGTATTTATGGGAAATTGATATACTCTATATATATATGATATTTACACATACACATGGCATTTAGCTAAGGTGATGGGTATTTATCATTCGTCTTAATTTATTTTTTATGTTTATTGAATGGTTTTTTAATTTGTATTTTTTCGTAGCTAAGGGTGAAAATTGAATTCTGTTTTTTTATTTTATGCATATTTTACTGATATTTGTAAAATATTTTATTGTTCATGACGATTTATTTTTTGTGTAATGTTTTTGCATTATTTTTAATTAATAACGAAAACGGTAATAAAATGTAAATACGTTTCAATTTATGTATTGTAATTGTTAATATTTGCAGAAAGTGTATAAATATAATTAAATTTGATGTTTTAGTTATTCAAGAGGATAATTTTTTCCACTTTTTATACCCATTACAGCATGTATATGAGACTATAGACTATAGATTATATATTATAGATTATAGATTATAGATTATAGATTATAGACTGTAAATTATCGACCATAGAGCACTGAGACATGTCCTTCCAAAGTTCTATAAGCTATATATATATATTTTTGGATCGGCCCGTTTAAGCAATCAAGCGATTTAGCCATATCGTTGCATCTGTCTAGTCGTTTAGCTATCTATGCGCTAGTATGCCTTCCTCGTCGCTGCCACAAAAGCTTGGCGTGTGTTCATTGCAGCTTGCAAACTCACATACACACATACGCCAATAGGCCAATGGCAAGTGTTAAAAAAATTCAGCGCGAGCTATTCTTTTCTCATTGCCTTCATTTGTTATATTATTAGTTCGACGCGAGAAAAAAAATGCTCATATATATGTTTTAAATGATAATGAAGCTTGAAATCAATTTAAAATAATTATAGCTATATATGATTTGCTTACGGATATTTCTATAAACCTTGAACACATATTTAGCTTATCCCGTTTACGTCTCGTTCAAAGCTTAGCATGCCTCTCAATTTAGCATTAAAAGCCGTGCCAATGTGTTGATTTCATTGAATATTCATTTCTGCCATTCACTTATTTGCTATATGCTATACTGTATGCTATATACATATATATATATATATATATATATATATATAAATATATATAAATGTGTGTTAGTTATTTGTTTATCCAGTTCAATATTTGTTATGCTTCAAATTGTAAATTTGTTAATGCCACGAAGCATAAGCAAATATTGAATATTGTTTAAAAGCACTTAACGTTTGCTGTATAATATTCCTTTTCCCCATAGCAACGAAGTTATCATTCATAAACGATCATTACTGTTTTTACGTTTACTGAATAAATGAATTGACGATTTTCTCTTAATTCCTTCTCGATTTTCATTTAATGTACGTTTAAACATCGAATTTGTATTATCTTTCAAATCATGTATAAGGCACGTTATTAGTTTACTACCTGAGTTCAGCTACTAGTTTAATTAAATTTCAGTTATAATTGCTCTAATAATCACGATAGACTGCAAATACTCTTATTAATTACTTAGAATGGAAACCATAGTAATAACGAATATTTCTTCGATATTAGGCACACATATAATGCAATAATCTTTTGATACGGGGTTAGAAAAAAAACATTTCCTTTTGTAAAATTCAACGTTACACGTCAGAAGTGTGACAGAATTGGGACAACGCTTGCGAACGTATCGATGAATTTTGTTATCGAACAATTTGTGAAAATCTTCAAAATCAGTTTCTGCAGTGATTTCAAGATTTCATCTAAATCATTTTGCTTACAGCATCCTTTGGCGGTTTGCGAACAAATAAAAGCGAGTGCGAATCAAATCCGGATCGCTACAACGGACGGAGTTTTAATTTCATCAAGTTGTTCGCTGTGAGCGAAAGCTCAGTGGAAAACAGTTTTCTCAAGAATAACATTTTGTGCTTATGAGTGGATATATTACATTTTGATATCATTATGTTACGTGTTAGTGTTTTAGTGCAATCGTGTCTTACGGGTGTCCAGTACAGTCGGCATCATCGGTTCCGGTACGGTCTCCTTTACGATGAGCGAACCAACGGCAAATTTCTGCTTTCGTTGGAGAAGAACTGTCCTAAGACTTTCCGAACGAATGGTGAGTAAGGACAACTTTTTTTAAGGCAAAGTTGTATCAACAAATGGAATTCGGATATTTCCATTATTTTGAAAATGGGAAAAGTAGTACCATTGCAAGTGTGTTAACACGTAAATAAATGATCGAAATAAAATGTTGACATGTGCCGTTTCTTTCTAAAAACTAATGTGGAAGCTGATGTCTTCAATAATCCCGAAAATTATTCAACATACCATACTTATGCTTTATTCTCTCAGCAAAATATTTAACTACTATTACTTATGGGTTAGTAAAAATGTTGTTTTCATGACAGTTATCTTTTTTTGTTAGTAACCACTGTACGATGGTTGGTCGTATGCTACAGTGACACTTAGTGTATATCTTGATAATGCAGCTCCGTGGCTAAAATCTTCTCAACATTTTTTTATTGATTCTTGTTGCCTTTTGAACCTCTACACCAATTGCGAAACAGGGTATACTAAGTTTGTGCGAACGTACGTAACACGCAGAAGTGCTTAACAGCCAGACTCACCTCTCATTATACCGATCCTGCATTCAGAATCACCTTCTGAATCGATCTTAGCCTGTCTGTCGGTCTGATGTCTGTCCATGTATTCTTATGTTCACACTACAGGTCGCATTTCTTGAGATACATTGACGAAGTTTGGTGCACCCATGTGTTTTGACCCAAGGACGAATGGATAGGTGCACTTTTCGACCACTCCCCACCTAACGCCTTATTTCGAAAAGTCGTTCTTTGGAAAAAATTGCAATTTCTCACATTTCTTGACAAAAAAGGCCAACTAATAACATTTTGTCGTTCTAAATTGATGTGAAAACTTTGGGCTGACTCGTGCAGCGTTGTTAACCCCCTCTTGTAGAACGAAAACTGAAGTTTAAATTACAAAAAAAATCTCACTTTCAATACTTTATGCTGAAAATCAGATCATGTTAGTAATTTAAGGTAAAAAAAACGAATTGTACCATTTCGGCCTATTTTTTTGATCCTACCCTAAATGAGGATTTTTACAAAAATTGACCGTTTGTAGGGCAGAAAAGTTTAAATTTCATTATTTTATATTGAAAATTGATGATAATGTGATATAAAAATTAACTGTGAATAATTTTGCGCACGTACCCCAATTTTTGAAAGTCTTGGCCACAACCACTCTTAGTGAAAGTGAGCCTTTATTCACAACAGAGTGTAATTGTTAATAAACAGTTTCATAACAGTAAGTTCATGCAAAAATAGGGTGTAATTTTTGTGTTCTAAGGCAAAATAAGAATTGTGTTTTGCAATGCGATGTAGGGTATTTAATATCCGGCCTAGATCGACTATAATGTTTTCGCTTGTTTTCTTATAAGGGTTCAAACACTTTTCGGGAATAATGGAGTTTCATGCACGATATTCAGGTCAAAACCGTCGTTTGCGAAATAACTATTATCGCTCCCTCAAAATCGGTTATTGACTTCTTTAAAAATGGTTCAATTTCGTTTTGCATATTTTTAACAATGACTCTGAGTTTGACTAGGAGCTTGATTCATAAGATGGATCTGCTATGGAAATAGTTTAAAGCTATTTTATGATCATTCTTGTATTAGTATTTGCTACCTTTAGTGTGGCTTAACGTTTATCCACGGATAGCTTAGAGCGATAGCGAAAACTTTTAAGCGAACAAAAGCGAATGATTTGTATATGCGATCGATTTTGTCAAGTATCTTCATAATAAATACCGTTAATTTCACCACAAGTCTACAAAACGTTTTCTCTTGATCGAAATGATTTAATAAAATTAGCAAATTTTTTCAGAATTTCGCTTGATTTTTGAAACGCAGTTCCACCGGGTGGAATTAACAAATGCTGCAATGTTCCTTTTCGTTGTGTAACGCATCTGTAGACTTTCAACGTTCACAAGTGCGACCATTGAACTGATAGGGCTAGTAACGACGCAACTCCAAAGCTGTCTATTAAAATAATTGTCACGAGCTTTTTTCTTTTACTTGATATTTTGAATACGATTTTTTTATATTAAGACAAAAGAATAGAAACGAAAGAAGCCTGATTGTAAACATTAATTAATACGCGGTATTAGGACGCGGTATCAGGACACTTAATAAAAAATCTAAAATCTTATGTGTGTGTGTGTGTGTGTGATTTATAGTCTATAAAATAATGTGCGTGCCCCTACGTTATATATAAATATAACCGATGTGATCATTTACACATGTGGCTGCAGGTGAGCATTCCTCAGGCTATCACAGATATGAGTTGATATATGCGATATGCGATATGCGATATTGTGTTAAATAGATCTGTCTTGCAATTAAATATCATAAATACGTTGACATTGAGTATGACAATAATAAAAAGTTGATAGTTAAAAGGGCACTTGTAAGCAAATCGCTTAAGCTCTTTTGCGCTGGCAAAAGGTATAATGCTTTTCCTAAAGCAATTCTTATAGGATAAAGGTACACAAAATCGTACCAACTTACCGCTTATAGTTGAGACGAGATATTTTAGCTGATATCTATAAAATAATATTAATGAAAAGCCGATAATAAGTTTTGAAAATAATATAAAGTTGTAGTTAATTAAAAAAGTTCGTTTAAATGATTATTAAAATTGTTTTTTTCATTTGAAAACAATTTTATTAAATTAAAGAACAAAATCTGTTTAAATATGGAGAGCGTTTAAAAGCAAAATCAAAAGTTAAATCGTAAAAAACAATGTTTCCTACAATCATCATTGTTGGTTTTTATCCATAGCGTTGTTGATGTACGCGAATAGAATTGAAGCCTAGCAAGAGGCAAACGTAAACGATAGCAGTGCTACAATAGCGATACATTTATACATATATGCATGTATATATAAATTGGCATATATGTATGCACATGTGTGTGTGTGTGTGTGAAAGCAATAAGCCATATATGTACGATTTTACAATTCATTTGCCAGAGTCAATGAACAAAGCAATAAATTTTTAATGAAATTAAAAGTAGACGCGTGATTTTTCACAATTTTTATATTTATTTGTTTTTGTTTTTATGAAAAAAAAAAAGAAACAAGGAAGAAAAATAAAAAAGGATAAAATTTTGACTAGTTAAGCGCTCATGGACGATGAAGTTTATCGACTTTTTTTTTTGTAAATCGAGGAGTGAAAATCATATCTGAAGGTTCAAATTAGTTGGGCGAGGCTCGCTAACTGTTCATTGTATTAACGTGCGCTTTTTTTATCGATTTCTGATTTATATATGTTTGTCTAAGACGTCTTTTCGATATTAAATCAATATAAAATTAAAAAGTATTTTTACTTCTTGTGTAATCATTGCTTTAATTTATGAATGAGTTCCAGAAGATAAGTGAGAAAAAACAAAATGCAATAACGTTTTCGAAAAATGCGTTAAGTGAGCGCAAATATTTATTTGACATAAAAACAACGAAACTTTTTAACAAGTAGCGTGTAAGCGTGTGACGGCATTTTCCTTTAACTCACACATACCACCACACCATACGCTTACGCTTTAGTCAATCCGATGCATTGGATGTTTGTACATTCATGTTCGCGAACACACACAAACACAAACTGCTCGCACGTCTTGACTGCTTAAGTATTTCTACTGGTGATTACACATACACTCAAAAGGCAGTTATTTCTTTTATTTCATCAGCAGCAGCTATATATATATGTAACGCAGACGTTAATGCCTTAATTTACTTCAATAGGCTTATAACATAATATAATGTCGGTTCGACATTTTAATACGGCGATTAGGTTTTATTGGCTTTGCTGGGTTAAAAAAATATTTGAAATTTACGTAAAACTTATACTTTATTATTTAAATTATTACAACAAAATTGCTTTTAAGACTTTATCGATTGCGGTGGCTAATGTTTATTATAGATTCATAGTTTCATTTTTAATACACGGAAACTGTACACAAAAGTCCGTATTTACACAATCGCACCTGTCTACTTGCGGAATATCTTCAATTGTCGTGAAAGGTAAGATAAAAATCATTTGATACTTAAGTCCTTCGTTTGGCTCGCCATGAAAAGATTGAATTGGAAGCGTAATAAACTTCGAAACATGCCAGTAACGCGCCTTGAAATGAGTTGAAAAGATTTATCCGCTTTATAGCGCATTTTTGTTACTCAGTTTAAAAAAGTAATTAGACGCATGAATTTGTGCGTAGATGCATTATACACACACTTATGTATTGGGTATATATTAATTATATATATATATATATATATGTTTTATACATATATAGGTTTTTAACTTTGTCATCCTTCGATAAAATATTAATTAATGTTTATTCAATTATAATGAACCTTTCTTTTTTTCTTATTATTTACAGATTATGAGGCAAAAAAATGCATCATTAAGGTAAGTGCACTTGATTATATAAATATAAAATAATGATCACATAGTGCAAACCAAAATAAACATATATTTTGTTATAATTATAATAGGAAATGATACGCTTGTTTACATGAATATTAAAAAAAAAAAAAAAAAAAAAAAAAAAAAACAAAAGAGAAAAAAAAGGAGACAAATAGGTGAAGTTAAAAAAAGTAAATTAATATTATTATAAATAAAAATGTAATAATAAACGGCTGACAAAAAACTAACAGTTTGCTTGTAATTTATATTTAATAAGCATTCAGTTTGTAAGCAAAAAGAAGAAAAAAAGAAAAATTACGCTACCAAGTAAGATCGTAGACACCTGTCTTGCAGATGTATTAGACATATATCGTCTCAGCCGTCTCACAATTGCATTTTTCGAATGGAATAGGTTTCCTTTGTGTCGAGCAGTTGAGCTATGTGTAGCACTACTCCCTTCACTTTTCTTAATGCTGTCCTTCCCTCCTTTTGAACATTTGATCTAGAAGCATAACTTGAAGCCAACATTTTGATTATCCTTTTCGTCAGGGAATTTGGTCAAGAAGCTTCTTGCAAGACATTCCTTTACTTTTTGTTAAAATGTGGACTCAAAATGATCGAGTTTGCATGTTAGTTTCGAATTTTTGCCTAACTCCTTCTTTAATAAAATCTTCAGAACAACTTAGAAATTCAGTTCTGAAGCACGATGTACTTGGACGGGATTTATGTAAAAACCATTTTTCAAAATATTATCTTTGAAACATCATTTGGGATAGACAAGTTCAAGAATATCGAGTCATACTGTGAAATGATATGAAATATCGTAGACAAGATTTTCCCATTATATATCAATAACTATAGTCGACTTTGGACTCGACGTTTGCTAAAAGTTAAAAATTAATTACGCAAATAAGTTATTAACCGAATACATTTCTTTCGTGAAGAGTTTCGTCACTTTCCCCCTCAAGACAGATATATATAGTCCCTCTCTACCGGGACGAAATGAAGCATCGTGGTAAAAAGAAAAAGTTAAATTTTTCATAATGAGCTTCACTTTGAACTTCGTGGGCCATAAATTTCGATACCAATAATAACTGATTAGTACGAAGCGATGGATGTCTGTATTTCAGATCGCTTTTATTCATTGTAGGAGAGGTAGTGTTCAGTGACGTCTTTTTATGAGCTTAGTGGAATTTTATAAAAAGTTTCGAGTTCTTCGCTCGGTGCAAAATGAAGCAATATATGTTGCTTATAAGCAAACCGATTCAAGTAAAAGTGAACATTATTTTCCATCGTATTCAAGACTAAGTAAGAAAATAAGATAAGGTAACTAAGCAGGTCACTCTTCGGGAATAGGACGGGAATAGGAAAATAGCACACAATTGTCACGATTTCTTTGATGAAATGAGAGAATCTAACTACTTAGAAGGTCAAAACAGAAAACGCAGTAATAGTTATAAACTTAATTTCAATAAAAATGAATGAAAATGAGAAGATTTTGTTAACGAGCGCTGTTTGCAGACGAGCTATGCTCAAATTAGAGATTGTTACATATTCCATAAGCAGATGCTTAGACTAGCTTACATTAGTTTTAATAAGTGAAAATGTACGTCACAAAGTACACCTTACGGGCAGTATATGCTTTAATCGGCTTGAAAGCATATACGCTCGTGGGGTCGTCTGCCTCTCTAGCGGGGAGTTTTCTAAGTGAAAAGAAATTGCATTTAAAAACTTGTTTATGATGGCGGACGTAATGAGTTTGAATCAGAGCCACAAGAGTTTAACAATTGAAATTATTTCTCGAAACTGAGGACGTTAAATGCCTCGAAAAGTGAAAAAGTTAATATTAATTTTTGTAGATGCTTCCTTAAGGTTATAAGCAGCCTTTTTATTTTTAGAGATGAAATTTAAGTCTTGAATTTTCGTTTCGATGTTTAGATTGCTTGTTAATATGTTTGTCTATCAAGCAATTAACACCAAATCTCAATGCTCAAGAGTAATAATAATAAATAGAAAACAAGAAAAAGTAGAAGAAGAAGAACAAGAACAAGAAAAAAATGAATAAAAATTCGGCCACAATAAGAAAACTAGAGCATAATAAAATGAAAATCTTTCGTTTCCCTTTATTATAAGATTTTCTTTTACTTTTTGTATATAAAGAAAACCAAATAAAAATAATAAAAAAAAGAAAAGCAGAGAAGAGCATATCATTTCCCCTTCTACGCCTTTATATTCCGTATCTTGTTGAATAAAAATTGAGAATAAAAAACGGCCTTCATCTGAAATGCACAACAATAGCTTGACCTCCTTCTGTAGCATTCTTCTTCGCCCGCTCCTATTAACCTTTTTCTCTTTTTTTCTTGCCTTTTTTTTAACATTTCCATTCAATTCTTTTTTTTCTACACATCTCAAAATTAGTTAAAAGTTGTTGTTTGTTTTTTTTTTTTTTTTTTTTTTTTTTTTTTTTTTTTTTAGATTTGACTATGAAGGCGGAGAAAGTTTTGCATTTTTTCAGTTCAGCTTTTCATTGTATTTAAAGAACAAGTCTGCAAAAATAATTAAACACGTTTTCTTTCTGTTCTTTCCTTTACACACATATCTTCTCTCTCTCTCTGTCCTTGTTTAATTCAAAGTCTCAAAGTTTAACTTGAATTCTGAAAAGTATGCATCCTCTTTCTTGCTTATGTAATCTTCGTTGCTGTTGAGTTTCATTTCAAATTTTTGAAAAATCCAATTAGTATTAATTTTTAATCCTTTGCAATTAAAAAAGTCGAAAAGAAAAACTATATTTGCCTTAAACTAAATCCTTTAAATAAATATCACTTAAAGTCCTTTCACATCTTCTAATTTAGTTTAGTTCACCGCATACCTATACGTACGTAATGTACGTATAGGCCACTACTAAATGATATGTATGTATATATATATTTATGTACGTATATGTACGTATAGGCGACTACGAAATGGTATGTATGTATTTAAATGCATGAGAATTGTCCGTAAGTAATTTAAAGTGTTGTTTACACACATGCACATCCCGTTTAAAAGTTTAAAATTAGATATTGCAGCTGTTTATGTAATGGGAGATGCTGTCAGAGAGCTCGAAGCTGGTCCCCGACCATTGCTTTCATACAACCGTGGAAAGGCGCAAAATATTTCATTTCAAAATTTTGCAATGCGCTATTTAAGAGCAGGAGATATGATGGTCAAGGGGCAAGAAGTCGATTTTCAGGCGCTACGAATAATAAAAGTGCGAAGAAATGAGTAAACTGGCGCTTTAAAATGCGTCCTATTGGAGAGACGGCCCTGATAATAATTTATATAGGCTCGCATAGAGCTTAAGTTTTCTTAATAACGCGTTCATTGTTGCAAAAAGGGCATATATAAATAAGAAGAAGAGGTACGGAAATATGTTATCGTGGGTTTTTGTCAGTTTGTTTGTTACTCGAAAAGTGCAGTCAAATATATATATATATATATATATATATATATATATAAAATACCATCAAATTGTAACCCAAAAGAGTTTTCATTGCGTGGTATCTCGCGGTTAAATATTTTGTAGGTGTGATCGGAGATATATTTTTCTTTTTCTTTTGTTTTTTTTTTTTTATTAGCGGTCCTACATTATCGCGCATTTTGTAGAAATTAATGAAGTACGAAACCATGGACGAGTCTTCGGTACATAATTTTCCAATTTTATGCATTAAGTTAATTCTCTTGTAAATCTTTCAGACCCTATTAGGTATGGCATGTCTCTGGATTTTTTTTGAGTTTTCTAGTCAAGTGTACTTGTTTGATTACATTTACGCTTATCTTATCATTGTTCTTATGTGCATAATAAAATATTTTATTACATTGAAAACCCTTTTAGAAGTTAAGAGCATGCATGTGTGCACATATTGGAAACAAACATTGCTCTAAAAATATTAATTAATAATTTTTTCATCTAACCCCGATATTCGTTACTGTTGTTGTTAATTCCGGTGTTGTCATGCATGCATTTAAATGATGTATGTACGTATTTTTCTATCCTGCGTATATTAAAATATTTACAAAATTTAAAGTACACTTGATTGCTTACAATATGCATACGCTTTAATTATATTTATAATAAGTGTTATACAAGTACTTTACATACACAGACACACACACACACACAGACACACATACCCACACAGAATAAGGAAGCACACACAACTTCCCCTCGTTTGATATGCGCGTAACTATATGCTAAGCTGGACGGCAAATATTAAAATTATAGTTGTGTTACGACAACCTCTTTATACCCTACGTATGTCATAAATGCCTGACAATCGCTTTCTTGAGTTTTTAAGGCGATTTAGTCAATATTTTGGCAGAGTTCGTTGCTTTATTCCTTTGGCTATTATGCCGTTAACTGTAATCTTTAGGAATAAAAGCATGTAGAAATTAAATGTTGGTAATAGGTAAATGTACGGACGAAGGAATAGGTACTTCACTATAACGAGCTGTCCTTGAAAGGTATTCTTTGCTATACAGAGTGTCTGTGTTTGTGACGAGTTACAAACGAAATAACAAATCTAATGTAATCGTACACTTAATGGCGGTTGAAAGGATATATATGTATATATGTGTGTATCTATTGTATGAGTCAAATGGCAAATATTCTAAAATGCATTTTCGTGTACTAGAAAACTATGAGTTATATATGAATGTGCAGAGAGATACAGACCTTTGCACACAAACACTTGCTCAGGCGTACACAAAAAAAGAAAAAAAAAAAATAATAATAATAATAATACAATCTAGACTCTGCACGGGTGCGTGTGTTTGTGTGTGTGTATGTAAATGGCAATATTAAAATGAATTTGAATTTTAGTTCTTATTTTTTGTTGAAACGCTAAACTAATGTAATTATTTTAATAACTACAAAGTAACTTTTGAAACAAAAGCACATGAAATTATTAGTATTTGTGCTATTCGCCGAGAACATGTTGTGTTAAAGCTCTATGCTGTTCTCTGTTGTCGTTTTTAGTCAGAATTATTACGACTACAACGACGACGGCGACGACGACGACGACGACGACGACAACGATGACGACGACAACGGCAATGGCAACGATGGCTACGGTTGCACACACCATAACTTATTATTGTTATGCATGTATGTTATATACCTCTATATATATATATATAATTTTTTTGTGTTTTTCCTTTTATCAAGCAATGGCATTTTACTAAACATATTACCGTTAGTTGTTTGTATTATCGTCCGCCAAAGGAGGTTGCTTGCCTGATACTATTATTGGCGTCTACTGCCATTCACTGCTACTACCATTGTAATGTCGCTGTAGTTAGTTAAATGCTCTACTTATGTACGAGTATAGGTATGATTTATAATTTTTATTTTTTTTATTTTTTTTTATTTCATTTTTTTTTTTTTTAATCTTTTCTGCCTTTCTAGAGAGTTTTACTTGAGTACGTACGCTTAAAAACTAGCGCTGTCGTGCAAACATACAACACGGTACACTTTTTTAAAAGCATTTTGTAATTATAACAAAATACATTTTTCAAAACTATGATTATGCCCTCGCCAATGCTATCAAAAAAAAAAAAAAAAAAAAAACGAAAAAGGGAGAAATATAAGTAAAGGAAGAAGTATAAAGAAACTTTTATGGCTACAAGCGGTATGAGCTTCAGTTTTAAGCCAGCCATTCTCTGTTTTCTGCTGTATTATAAAGCGAGCGAGCAAGCAGCAATTTAGTAAATTGAACAGAAACTTTTTATTTGTGAGGATAAACCTTTTAATTTATTAAATTCGCGTTGTTCGTGTTTCTCTCGGTTGTTGTTGTCGCGTTACTTTTTCTTCCTTTACTTTCGAAATTTCTGTCTACAACTCTTATTTTGTGCTTTCTGCCGCCGATATGTACATAGGAAAGCATATTTGTAATGTTTCACGTGCACGCAAAAACAAATCTATCGAATCCGATTAAACATATGTTTAAATACAACAACAAGCTGGCATTTATATACGACTCCAAGTCGTTATAGCATTATATTCAATACTTTAACCTTTTTAAACATATCCAAGTATATTTTATTTAAGCTTCGCTCCGTTGCAAACTGCTTACGAGACGTTACTGCCACACAATAACTCATTTGTAAGAGTTTTTTTAGTAACATCTATCCATTGCGAATGAGTGCGATATTATAATAGTACCGCAGTTCTCTTTGTACAATGCGGAAATATTCACATAAGTGCCTATATCTTCTTTAATCACTTCACTAATGAGAAATTCGAAGCGATTCGAGCGATTCGCTCATTTATCCATTTATTCGGACTATGGTCGCGTTTCATTTCATAACACCCAGAAATACCCTTTAGGGATACCATAAATCTTGTATATACTAAGGCAAGGGAACGATTCATTTCTTCATTTCAGCTCTCAGAGTAATGTAAACTCAAGGATAGTCTTCGTAACGCACATAAATATTTACAAAATATTCAAAGAATAATTTTATACATCGTTAATCAATAAAGAAATCTATGCCAAGATTTACGTAGCCGTCGATCCATCTATCGTCTGTTTTGTAAAATCCTACAAAAGCTGAGGTAGATATTTGGGGCTTGTTTTGTAGGCTCATATTTCAAAGAGGCCCAAAACTTATTATTATTGTATTAGAGGAATATCGCAAACATATTTCTGCATTAATTTACAAGAATGTTTGAATTGGGCTTTATGCTTAACCCTTTTCTAATTAACTGTTTTCTTATTTTCGCAAATAACTCACGATCCCGTTCTGAAATGTTCTAGCAACTGTGAGCCATATACTCGTCGTAGTCATTGATCGATGTACTCACACGATGAAAACCCGATGTTATATTTCCCACTTCTCAAAAAAAAAAATTATACCACATCTGTTCATAGATCCACGAAAAAAAAAAATAGAAAAAGAAAGGAGACCAAACCACTAACATTTTGCATGGCACCAAACTTCTGCTCTTTTTTGGGGGGATCAGTTGGTGTATTTCTACAGTTATATATACATATATATAAATGTATATTATATGTTACGTTTCAATAGGAGTTTCCTTATATTACATACACATTTATATAAATCTCAACGGAAATATATTTAGCAAATGTTATCAGGAAACCAAGACAAAGTTGCTTTTCCGCCCGTTATGCATACAATACTCAAACAGGTAACCTAAAGAAACGCTCAACTAGGATTCGCTAACGATGGAGACTACTTCATATATAAAGTAGTTGACACTAGCTCCTTGTAGCGAAATTTTCCCAAAATATGTGCATCTTAATTACAATCTTAGTTTAGAAGGTTTGAACGCACTGAAGTTTGCGGTAAAACGGGCTGGGCACTTCCAGTCCTGTCATGTTTTCCAATTGTTTTATTTTTAATTACTATCACGATTTCGATTGTAGTTCGCATCTAGTAAATTGAAATGCTCTATCTTCCGTAGAAGCATGCTTTCATCAAGCTGAGTAAAAAAATGCGTGTGCTTGGAAAATACACATAGTTGGATCCGATTTACATATCTGTATATTTCCGTAATATCGATGCTGAAAGAAGAGTTCAATTTGTTTTTAAAGAGTTCAAGGTTCAGAATCCCGCCTTACTGCTTAAGTGTAGTTTGTGGAAAATAATCCAAGAGATCGTTTCTTGTAAATTTATTGATAGCGTAAAGCCTGTATTGAAGGCATGACTGATTCGAAACTATTACTACTTGTAAATCAATTTCCCAAAGCATTCCGAGTCGCCATTACTTTTCAGCTTGAACCTTAGTAATCCTGAATAAGGTGAACGGCTACAGTGTAGCAGGCCGAGAATGTATTAATTTACTCATTATTATAAAAACTCTTAAAGCGAGTATCTAAAAATGATATACGCACAAATTAGATGGCGATTCTGCGTAATTTTAGTCATATCCGTCTGTCCATCCATTTATCTACTTTCTTAAATGCACCCTTCGAATTCATAAAATTGGTACACAAAATGTTCAAAATTATTGATTATATTTCTAAAACATATGGTATACGGTATGCGTTTTCAAAATCCCCTATCCATATATTGCATACGACCTTTCATGCAAATTTCCACACATGCAATTACCTTATTGCAATAGGAAGTCCACTGAAAATTTTTCAAAAAATTTTTTCTGTTGATGCTTTGACACCTGTGCTCAATGAAGAGTAATTGTAACCGAATATCTCATTTCTTGACATCTAACTTCTGTAATACATTGACAGATGTCCTTGGCAGGGGCTTATATTCAATTAAATTCATTTCTAAACAGAAACAAGTTAGTGTGGCTTCATCGACATGAGTGGTGCATGGAAAGGAGGTTGAGAAAGAGGAGCTTTGAAAGATGTTAGTACTTCCACCGTGAAATCCAAAGTTGCGAAGGCAAAATGTGCGATTTTACCTCCGAAAGATGCACCAAAAAGAAGGAGTCTGAGAAAAAAACGTTTGAACGTAGAAGGCAGTCCATGACCCTGGAATATTGTACAGATTGAATAGAAAAAAATACTAGAAAACCTTTTGTAATAAGAACATGTCTTTCCTACCTTTCAAGCCTTTTTTCTCGAAACGCGTTTTCCTTACAACAGGATTCTTCAAAACGGCGCACAAAACCACTCCCGGAATTTTTCATTTTTTTGCTCGAATTTTTACAAATTTTTTTAAATATTAACATCATCCAGTGCAGTGCATAGGGGAGTTTCGATAAGTTAATCTAAACATTTTCTTATAAACGAAAGATTACCTCCTTTTGGTTAAAAATTGAATTTTTCCATTCCAACACTTGTCAATCCTTTACGTACTGCACTAGCTATAGCCACTAAACTGAAATGATTTTTTTTTTAAGTTTCACATTTAAGACGACAAACGCGTGCGTCGCAGGATGTTTTTAATTTTTTTTCATTTCAATATGCAGACATATGCTTAGCAACTTCTGGGAATTTTACTTTCCTTCGATTCGAAAAAAATTGCTAGACAAACATTTTCTTGTTTTTAATTGTTTTCGGTTCTGTAACTCAAAATTTAGAACAAAAATCACAATAATCTGAATAAAAAAGGGCTCCCCCAATAACCTACAATGACTAAAGATAACCGCTAGGGTCACAAATATTCGTAATTCGGTTTTGGTTATGCGTTAAACGGTGCGAACAATTTTTCCATTTCGAATCAATTTTTGCATTCTTTGCAAACTTTTGTTCTATAATTCACCAGCGCTTGTATTACACTTCGCTCTTCCTTATGTACCTTGCTCTATAGTTATGTTATGACGTTACTTTTTAATTTGAATAAGAGTCGCATATTATTAGTTTACTGTGTTTTGTTATTTCGCGTTTAACTTTCTTGTTTCAATACGAAGAGTACTTGTTGTTGTTATGTTGAAGCTGTTGTTATTACTTTTGTGCTAAAGTGGTTAAAGTGTTTATTGTGCGAGAAAATTGCAAACACCTCAACGTAAAGTAAGTGAGGCAGTAAAGGCGGTTAGTACAAAGTGAAAAGTGAATTCGGCTAATGAGACTAAAGAAAAATATATACATCGTTTCTTTAAACCGAAACTATTTTGTCCTTAAAATGGGTGATTTAGGTTTAAGAAACATTCGGTTGGTCGCCGATGAAATACTAATTTAAGGAAAATTCTCTCACCGCAGATTAGTACGTCGAACGGTAGTGAAACCCTATTTCGAATAACTAGCTACACTTGCAAGAGAATAGACTTTAAAGAAAATAAATTTTAAAATCGTATGAGTAAATGAAATCAATGGTCAATCGATCACCAGTAAGCCATATAGCAATAAGCAAAAATGCTGTTACTTCTAACCATTATTTTTGTAATCTTCGCAAATGTTTCTATTTCTAAAAAGTTGTATGCTAAAGTGGAGAAAATGTGTCGCAAATATTTCTATAAAGTCGTATGCTAAAGTGAAAAAAATATTTAAATTTTGAAGGGAAAGATCGAAACCAGTAAAAGACAAAGTAATTAAAAGCTTGATTTGGGAAGGGATCATAGTGCGCCATAGTGCCATTTGATAAAATTTTCTATTTGTTTGTATCGGCAGAGGAGGTCGTAACCAATTTAGATGAGTTGCGAATTTAACCTCATAGCAGAGCAGTCACAAAGAGATCAAATTTTTTTTTATACGCGCTTCGTGCGCCCGCCACATTGCCGAGAATTCTCGGGCATTTCTTGGAGTCCGCAGTGCCTGCTTATGTCAGTCTAAGAGAACCTAGACATCTGACGGTATGAATCGTGATAGAGGTTCTAATGTTTTCTTGGAAATCAAAACTAATTTTCAAACTTTTAACCAAGGGAGAAACCATCATAACAGCCTACAAAAACCGTCACTCTCATAACTCATTTGAAATGGAAGCAAAGTGAGCGAAAGTTTCATCTACAATCTATCTAAAAACATAGTAAGTAAATGTTACGATGAGATGAGAAAATAATAGAAGTTATTTATTGTCGTAGTACAGGCTTGATATTTAAGTATATAAGAAAAGCTATTTAGAAATTTCATTAAAATAACTTAAGGAGCAAAAATAATATAACTTCTAAATGGAAGATGCTGTATTTGGTGTCTTTTTCACTTGTTTTTTGTCTTCTTGGGTTCATCTAGAAAAGATATTGTCGAAGCACGATAATTCAGGTCATCATCATAAATAGTCGTGTTTCTAGTAATTCGCAGGGCGTTAACAATAAAACGAATAATCCTAAATAGAGTCACTAGCTTTTATCCACAATTGTATGCCGTACGTCCAAATAAATTGGAGGATTAAGTTAAAATTCTGGACAAACTAACCAGTAGAGTTTTCGGGTTTTCAAAGCAAATTGCTGGCGTTTAGCTTCCGATTTTTCCACATTAGCTTTTGATCAATATGTAAGCAAAAATACTTCACACTGTTCAGACTTAATAATGTTTCTGGCCCTTTACTATTTTCGAATATTCAAAGATATTCTCAAAACATATGTTTAACTAATCGAAAAAGGAACTATATAAATAAATTATTAAAAAAAGCAGAGGACACCGGAGCAAATGAACGCACTGGTATGCGCGTAGATGGATGGACTGAAGGAGAAATTAGCGCATTGACGGACCAACTGATGCACGGATAGATAAATGCATAAATAAGGAGGCACACAGATAGATGTCTGAATGGGCGGACGGATAAACCGGATATTTAGGTATGGACGGAGAGTTGGTTAGACGTACCTATAGCGGGACAAACCGGCAAACAAGCAATTAAACGAACGATTTGTATAATGTGTGTGTAGATGTGCTGCAATTGTTGAACAAAATTTGAAATTTCTATAAAAACTTAATATAATAATAAAGCGTTTATTCGATTTTTTTTAGTAGGAGAAAATATGTAAAAAACTTCAAGGTGTTTTATATTTTAATTACATATAAACATACACGCACATACACATAAAAGTATACTCGAGCATTTCTGTAGGTTACAGTTATGTGTGCACATGGCCTTGCAATGAAATCTTAAAGAAAAACCGTAAAATCCAAGAAAACAAAAAAAAAAAAAAAGAAGAAGAAAAATGAGAACAAGAACAAAAAAAAAAAAAATTGAGGAGAAAAATCATTGCAAACATTAGAGAAAATTGAGCACATAATGATGCTTGGAAGTAGTGCTTGTTTGCTTGAGTTTTGTGAATAAATGTTGGTAATTTTATGCCAGATTACTTGCAATTCGTATCAAATTTCTACTTACACACAGGCAAACAAACAATCAAACAAAAAAATATGTGTATGGAACTAAATATGCATTTGTAAGTCACATGCATATATATATACATATACATATATATATACCTATATATATATATATATATATATGCATATAAAAGGTGTATATACGTATTGTATGTGTATGTATTATGTCGAGTATAAGTCTTTTGGCAGGATTTCTCTTTGTCTGTTATCATTACTGACACTCGTTTGGATTATGTTCTGTGATGAAATGTGTGTGTGTGTGTGTGTGAACTATAAAAAAAAAAAAAAAAACAAGAAAAGAAAGAAAGAGAAACTAAAAGAAATAATCACTTTATAATATACTTTAAAAGTAAATGTATGTGCATATGGGTATATGTATGTATATATGTATGTATGTATGTATGTTTTCTTCAAAATGAGCGAAAAGAGAAAAATTCAAATCCAAACATTTGTATGTGAAACAGAGGTATTTCTGAATTTTTATTTTTATTTTTATTTTTATTTTCTTTGATTTTAATGCCTGATGAGCTTTCTTGATAAATTAGTGAAATTCGAGTAGAAAGCGAGAAAGATTCAGCCCGCAATCGGTATGAATGCAAAATGAAAGTTGCGAGATTCTGTGTGTGAATGTCGATTTTTGTAATGTTTGTAATGCTCGGGCAACAAACAAACTTACAAACGGCTTTTGGCAGCGTGCTTAAATAATATTTGCTTGGCCGGACGATGGAGATGTCTTGGCATAAAGAATCTTTAGCAGCCAATAGCAACTTGCTGAAGAGTGCAATTTTACGCTAAAATTAATTTTAAATTATGCATAAATGGAAACGGATTGCAATCTTACTACTACCACTATTACCATTGCTTATACTATTATTACACCTATTCCTACAGTTATGCACATATATACACAGTTATATATATAGATATCTGTGGGCATTGCCATGTAATGTAAAATGCAAAATGGCTGATTTAACATTTCATAACGCTCAAATGCTAAATGCTTGAGATGCTGCGATGACGGCCTCTGGTTCGGTGCTATGAGTGAGGAAGAAAGCATTAAGAGTGAATTTAACCCTGAAATGGTTTTCGGTATATTGCTTGCTATCAAAGATAATGGCTTTTGAGAATCTTTTGAAATGCTTTTTTTTTGCAATTTTTTCTTTTTTTCCCATTTTCTTTAAATTCTACTATTCACCTTTTTAATATAAAGGCATAAAGTCTGTCTAACATTCAACAACTCTCCAGAGTTTTCAATTTCATGGAAATCTCTCTTTCTATGTGCAGATATTTGCTGCTCGGCCCCTGGCAATCCTCAGTGAAATTTAATACTTTTTCAAGCTCGTTTTTGATTCAACTGCTCGCTGCCTTTTAACAAAATTACATTAAAGTTAGGTTTTATGAGTGCAAGTGTATGTGAATGTGTAACACAAAAGTCTTGAAACGTGAAATTAAATTTTATTTTATAGAACGTTTCTCCTTCTGCTATTAAACAGAAAAAAACAAGTAAGAAAATTATGTTCGGCGGGCGCCGAATCTCGCATACCCACCACTATACTTTTCGCATTCTACTCACCAAGTTCTTTTATTTGATACCCATATCGCTAGTATTATTTAAAAAAAAGTAATCGCAGTGTCTATCATGGTCTTTTTAAAATTAACCCATTTTCAGGCAGATGGTATATTTTCATTTGAGGAGTGTAGAAAATAGTTTTAAACATTGTTCTCTTTTGTTTGCCTTATGATAAATAGGCATAGAATCTCAAAAAAGTGAAAAAAATAAAATTTAATCGCTTATAACTTTCTGTGGGCATGGCCGATTTATTCCATTTTTGAACTTACAGAGTAGAGTGTTTCGCGAAGTAAATGTGCAACTTATCAGCCTTTTAAAGTTTATAAGTTCTGAGTGACGAGAAAAAATCCAAAAATTGTTGCTAAAAAAAACCGAGCTGCGTTCAGTTTACGTTCCACTGCGCGATTCCGCTCCCACCGCTTTAACCCATTTTCAATACCAACCTGCGTGTAAAAATTTTCAATGTTTCTAGCAAATTTGGAGTGGATATCTTCATTTTTGCCACCAGGACAGTGCTAAAAACACACACCACACAGACGGACATACATGGCTAAGTCAACTCAGAATTTCACGCTGATCAAGAAGAGATATGCTTTTTAGCGTCTCTGAAGCTTCCTTTTGGACGTTGAATACATTGTGGAAAAAACGAAATGAGTATACGCCCATCTTACAGTCACGGGTATAAAAAAAAGAAGTTATATATAGCTTAGACCGAGAAAACATCGTTCGCTATATCGTATCGCGTTTTTGCGTACAGCACAAATTTCAAATAAAGTTTTTATACGGTTTGATACAGTTGGACGACTTCTTAGCACGATATCCGAAATTATTTGATAAAATTTACAAGAAAGCATTTCTTTCAATAAATCTTAGTCTTCAAAAAAAAAAAAAAAAGGTTATGATTTTAAAGGCTATCTATAGGCGAAGTAAGATTCAAAACGTTGCAGTTAGTCGAAATGAATCCAGAAATGAATCGATCTAGTTGATCTGGATAGCACGATTGACCTTCAATGCATAACGTTTCCCGATTGGCACTGAGAGTTCAGCGAATTAACGATTTCAGTATTTCACGCTGATCACTGCCCCCCAAGTGGGTCTCTTAGTAGAAGGAAAGAAAGAATTTGTTTTTAGGCCAAACGTCACTCAGGAAAATACGCATTGCCTTCCGCAAGGATCGCCAATCTGAATGGAGAAAATGCCCTTCGAGCTGGAATCGCATCAGACGGATGCGTAATACAAGCCCCTCAGATGCGCCCTGCTGAATGAACTGAAGAAAAGGAAGCTAACGATAAGAAATACAAGGTGCACTTTTGAGACGAAGAGTGATGAGGCAAGTGCGTGTTATATAGTAGCTGTACTTTGCCTCCAACGTTTCAAACACATAGGGTCATTGTTGTCAATATTTCAATGTGTTACAAAAATATTTGAAAAAATTAATATGCCTTCCGTGGTGTCGACAAAATATATAAGATTTCTCCATTTTCAGATAAAACGACTATTTTTGGGTCCACTACAGTATGTTGGCGCTATGTTCAGTAGATTGTTGTGATGTGAGACTTTACAATTTGCATGAGATTCGTTCCTTCGCTTGTGATAGGTATTGACAGAAATTTCTAATAATTTTTTAGGAAAATTTTCTAAAAATTTTAAGTAGAAATACTTCCCATCCAGAAATTTGATCTGCGTCAGCACCTATCTGATATTTTTTTTGTTTTTTTTTCTTTGCATAAGAAACATGTGTCCTTTTATATAATATTTTCTTAATCAATTAAAAGACTTTAAGTTCTTTAACGACTTCGATCAGTCTGTCCATGTATGGTATTAATTCTTACGTGAGAAAATATTAAATAAAGTACTGAAGCTTAGGATAAGTATAACTGAGTCAATGTATTTGTTGATGCTTTAAAGTTTAAAGTGATCTGTCTTAATAAACGTGTCCTAAATCGATAGAGAGAGAGAGAAAAAGAGAGGTTTAAGAAAAACAATTTATTGCCATTCTCATATTAAATGTAGATGATGGGTTCTAAAGGTTCGTTCTAAAGTACATAAACCTCTCTCCTGTTTTGGTTCATTTTTTGTGCTTTGAAAGGATGATGATTCTATTTGTGCATCTATGCACACACGTATAATCAACGACAATAGGAACAACAGTAGCAGCAACAAATCGAAAATATTTTCCCATAATATGCGTATACGGTTGGATGAGTGTAAAGTAGATGAAAACATTTTACACCATAATTACGTGAAACTACTCAGCACGTGCCCGTTTCGGTTCTTTGGCATTCTTTGCAAGCTCCACGTTTGTTCGTGGTACCTTAAAAAGGTAGTTGGATTAACTTATTTCTTCTTCTTCTTTTCCTTCGTCTTCATAACAATGTACGTGGGTATGTGGGTGTTAATATGTAGTTAACACTAGACCTACCGACTACGGCGTTTTAACCCTGTTTAACTCACAATCTTCAAAAAAATATTTATGAATGTTATGATGAATAATGATGAATGTATGATATTCTGTTTATCGAGATGCCGATGACCTATATGTATATTTTGTTAAAGTCATCTAACGGATATTAGGACATTCATCGTCTAATGACGTGTACACTGACAATAAATTGGAACATTATGTAGGCGATTCGGACCATTGTTGGACTGAATATGCAGCAGATTTTGACAAACACATGGGCAGAGAGTTTTCCGATTTACCTTTACGTGATCGAAAATTATGGGCGAAAACATGAAAAAATTGTCGGTTTCAGTTTCTAATCTATTGCGAGTGCGTATATGAGCATATCACAACTTTATTTTTTAATTTTGATTCTTAATCGATCAAGAAACGCTTATGCTAAAGGTGAGCTTCCTTCCTTTGGCAATTCGACAAGGGAAGGGGATCCAACTGATCCCTTTTGGTGGAAACAGGTATACGCAAATAATCGGTAGCTACACTGTCTTAACACCAATTTAACTATATTCACCGATAACTATATATAAAGTATTAGGGTTTTATTAATTTTCGAGGGATAAATTCATTTTTTCAGAACATGTGTAACGCTCAGATAGCTCTGTGTGTTTAACGTCTGCACCTGACATGAAGTCTTAATCAGACGGGTTGCCTACAACCATCGGCAATCGATATTCAGTTGATTGACGACCCCCCAGGGAGAAAGGGAATCCCCATTGAAGGGGGCCTTTCTACCCTGAGGTACCGCAATAGAAGATGGGTGTGGACCAACTTCTCGCTTAGTGGTTTGCGTCGAGGCCTATCTAAGCACCCCTTTAAATGCTCCCCACGAAACTTTGAGGTAACCACAGCCACCACGAATACTCCCCGAAGGGCCGTACCCAGCAGTCAGGCAAGTAGGCATTCGTCCAGCATTCCGATGGGTAGTGTGCATCTTCCTGCCGGAGCAATCCTACTTTGGGCAACCTGACCCCCGTGGACACCCTTTTAACTTCTTGGCTTATCGTCCATGAACTTACGCCAAGCTATACAGCTTTGGGTGATCTCATACTGTACGCAGCCGAAGCCACTCTTGCCTTTGGACTATCCACACGTCCCGGATAGCCAAATCCAACTATCTTTTCTCAAGGAAATAATGCTTCCAAGGTTGTCGTCGCACAGCACACACACCCAGCTGTGCCCCAGCCCACTTGATATCGCTGGCCATCTTCATTAGATGACCTCCACCAAGAGAACCAAATAGGGAAAGAAATGCTCCTTTTCAATCTAGAAAAGAAACCCCTTCCGACTAGACCCCTTCCGCTTCCAATGAGAAACACCTATTGCTAGATTATAGATAGTAAGCCTTAAACCTTTCTTTGCCATTTACTGTACGACTCCAAGCCAAAACCAAAGGAAAACTTAGAGCCTTAATGCACAGAAAATGTTTTATAGGGAGCACCACGAAGAGGTGAAGGTTTCGGCACGTCTATGGGTGAACCAATTGATCCCATAGTTTCGCTCCCCAGTGTAACGCTCAGACTGAAGCTTCGAAGAGCCTACAAAGTATATATATTCTTGATCAGCATCAAATTCTGAATCGATTTGAGCATGTTCCTCTGCCCGCCAGTCCGTCTGTCTAATATCTATTGTAAACATTTTCCTGACCGCAAAGACGAAGATATCGACTTCAAGTTTGGTAGTAGCATTGGAAGTTATATCCGCAGTTTGGTACCGAAAATAAGTCAAATCGGTCGAAGGAGGCACTTATCGTACTACGTAAACTGAGAACATTTCTGTTTTTCGAAAGGAATCAACAGTTCGTTTGTTGCTCACTATTGCTATTATTATATATAGCGATGCTATAATATTTATAAAAATTGGCTATCCCTGTCCGATATGAAAATTAAAGTTTAATTTTTTTTCAACACGTGCATAGTGTGCAAAAGTAATCTTTAAAACCCCATAAAGCATGTAAATTCTTGGCCAGCTTCAAATTTGGAATGTACCTGAGCATGTCTGACTGCCCAATTGTTAGTATCTGTGGTACACATTCTCTCCCATTCCCAGGCATAAGGATATCGCCTAAAAATTTGCAAAACAATTTGAAAATAATCCAAACCGAAAATAATCAAACAACACGCTTTCAACACCCACACGTGCATGCAACAAGAACTATGAAACCCTTGCTTTCAGTGTTTTTTGCTCGGTACTCATAAACCCTTTTATTCTGCAAAACAAAAAAAATCAGCGGCGCCTATCCCGGATTACAGAGAAGGGAAATATATAGTAAGTAGCAAAGATGAATTGCAATACATGTGATACATTGCAAGGTCTACATTTTTTGAACTCAAACGCCGTACGTAGACTGGCGGATAGTCGATATTAAATCAACCATGACTTACTTTTTATCTTAATATTCTGAAGTATTTTAAATCTTTAATTATTTTTATTGCTTTTGATATTAAATTGTTCAGAAAAAAAGCCATAATAATATAGTAATGAGTAAGAACATCAAATTGTCATTGGTTTCTTTTCAAGCAAACAAAAAATAACCAAGTCAGGAAATGGTATTCAATTGAGACCGAATTTTTTGCACCCATCAACGTTACCCCAAGAAAGAGTTAAAAAAAAAAGAAAATATAAATTGTCATCCTTTACAATACTGGAGGGGTGCGGCTGATTCTTTCTATTTGCAGAATAAAATTATATGGTGTATGTGTTTATGAGTACCGAGCAAAACACACGGAAAGCAAAGGTTTCATGTGCATGTGCATGTTTTCGTTGCATTTGCGTGTTTGGATTACTTACAAATTATTTTGCATATTTTTAGGCTATATATTCATTTCTGGTGTAGTTTATGAGCAGCAAGCAAAGCCACGGCAAGCAAATGTGTTCGCATTTTATGTTGCATTGACGTATGGGCTTTGTAGGCGTGTTTTTCGACCGGTTTCAATATCTTCTTTCAATGTTTGTGCCAAACTTGAAGTCGATGGCTCCATCTTTGCGGTCGGGAAAAAGACATTAAAGAGACGGACAGAGGGACATACTTAAATCGGTTAGGAACTTGATGATATTGATCAAGAATATATATATTTTGTAGGGTCTCTGAAGGTTCCTTCTGGGCGTTGCAAATGTTTTGACAAAATGAGTTTACCTTTCATCCTTCGGTGATGGATATAAAAAAAGTAATTACTGAGTAAATATTGACATTGCTGTTAAAAAAGCTCAACCTAGTTTTCAGGGTCAAGGGTGGTCGTTGCCATGTTTATTATTCTTTGAATGATAAAGTCTTTTTTCCACTTGGTTGCTATTCTGACTCATTCATCTATAAGTGGTAAGGTATACTAAGCTCGTCAAGCTAATGCTTACATAAATAGCTCGTGTCCACCTCATCGGCATAGTATCGTAATATTAGATATTAGATATTTTGTTGTACAAAATATTGAACTTGCTAATGACCGGAGATGGTTAGCTAAATCTTAGTATCAATGCATAGCAATTTTAATCGAATACGTTTTAGTGTAAGGTTCTATTACCAGAATTTGAATTGACTTTAAAATTTTTTAGAATAAGTCCACTTGTGAAAGGGTATCGAATGTTCGGCTCGGCTTGCGTATGTAATCTTCACCATTGTTTTTTCACGTAAACTACTAAAACCAAAACCACACCCAGATACACATCTATTGTCGATTTTTAAACAATTTAGCGTTGTCCTTCTGTCCTTCATTAATTTTGAGATTGATAGTTTTATCTCGAAGCATTCGTATATAGTTGAAAAAAAATGGAAGATATTTAAGTTTCTCACCTACAACAGGCAACGATATAAAATTTGTAATAAATGTAAAACACAGTTTGCGAAAAGCTCATAGCAAATACAGTCCTGTTGTACTTGGAATTGTTATGTGCGCTCAACTAAAAATATATTTTTAAATCATTATATTTATCTTTAGTGATGGCGGTGGGTATTAAACATTCGCTGTATAACGAATGTACAATTATTTGTTTATTTTTGTCTTATGTTTTATTTTATAGTCTCGTTACCCATACTCATTTTGCATCTAGAGGGTGTACAATTTTATTATGTACCCTCTGCGCCAAACCGAAATGTAAACAAATCAAACAATATTAAGAACATAATCCTTACAGTAGCAGATAAAAGGACACACGCAACAAACAAAACAAATATCAACACAAACAAGTCCTTTTATTCAAATAAAAGGATTTTTTTTTCATTTTGGTTTTTAATATACTTTTTCTCTTTTCTGATTATTATTATATGCATTTGTTGGGTTTTTATTTACGGCTTTAGAAGAGGTTTGCTAAACGAAGGCTTCAATTATGCAATTGAGGAAAATATATATAAAAAAAAATGTATGAAAAAGTGAACAATGAAATCATAAATCAATACTGATCTACTTAGGTTTAACTATGAATAGTCTATATATGCATACTTACATATATTATATGTACGACGAACAAACCCATTAATTGTTTTGATATTATGGGTTCTTTTTTTTTTAATAATGCATTTTTCCTGAAATGGTGTTTGTTAGCTGTCATTATAATAATGCATTCCCAACCATGAATACAACAAATGCTTGAAGTGTTGCTTAAGTGCTTACGATTATGCATACCTTTATAATCTGCATCATTAATTATAGTCGCTTTTGCATGGTTTGTTGTTTCGCCAGATGAATGCACATTATCCTCATATGAAAACCAGTCTAAGAATAGGAATTTTATTACTGTGTGTATCGCAGATATCATATACATACATACATACATACATACATGCATACATACATTCGAGAGATTATTTTGTTTATACTTAAGTGTGGGTATTTATTAAGATGAAGTTTCTGCGGCAATATCTCGTAATTATGTGTGGCATCATTTGGCAGGCAAAAGCTGCTTAGGCTGAAAAAAGGCATTACGCAAATAATAATGGTTGCTGTCGTCATTTTGATCGATTAACGTAAACACAAACGCTTTTAAAAAAAACTAAATATATAAATAAAAATATTGATTATACTTTTAGGTAAAATCTCTTATAAATTGTTTATGGCCATCAAGGCTTAGTTCACTTAATACAAGATTTTTAGGTTCGGTGTCGCCCTGAGACCTAGGCGTGTATTTCTATGTTCAGCTTAAAATTTGTGTACTGTGATATATATGTTAGCTCAAGTACGAATGCCTTGAAATATTGATTGGCTAAGGCCAAATTTACAACTTCTCCCCGTACCTCGTTACATACTTCGCGCTAAAAATCACAAAAGGATCAAATTTGGAGCATATCATAATGAAAATTATTATTACATAGTGATATGCTCGATAAATCTACTGTGGTAAGTTTGCACTATGTGGCTTCATTTTTCAAAGATACTTCCCCACCTAAGCTTTTTTTTGTGCTAACAAACTACAATTTTTGGCGTTGATACAAAATTCTATTAGAAGAAACATTGTAGGGCATTTAAGGTTAGGTTAAAGTTGTCAAAATTTCTTGCTTCTATAGACAAAAGTGAAGAATTTTTCCTATTAAACCTAACTTTTGTAAATCGCAAACTTCAATTAATAACTAAAGGTACGGGTGCAATTGCACTTTCTTAATATTTTGCAAGGTATAAAAAAATATAAAGACTGTAAACGTTTCAAAGTTTAGAAGTTGAATAAATAGCAAATTCTACAGGCCTAGGAAATAGATGAACTTTTCCAAAAAATGTTCGAAGCAAAATTACTTCATGTACATTAAAATTGAAGTGAGATTTTGCATAAAAAACGAACTATCAAAAGCATAAATATATATCGAAACGCCCGCGAGTTGCGTCCACCGCTAATGGCCATCAAGCCAGCCAAACTTATAATGCCCATTAACCTGATCGAGTACATCAAACTTCTTTCTCACACGCAATTTACCATAGACTTTAAGAAGTTAGGAAGTTAACATTTCTGTTGAGATGACAATTGTACTGAAACCTATTGCACTGAAATACAGCGTGCTTCATATCTTCTTTTGTATTCGTCTATTACGAACAGTTTGGCGAACTATTGCGGTCTACTCTGTACAGCTAGTTCCGGACGTAGCCATGAATAATCAGGAACCGAATGAGGTAAGAATTTACCATCCCCTGGGACCTATCGGTTCATCGCATCTTGTCTGAGATAAGAGCGAATGTGCATCTTGCTGTTTTTGTTTCTCCTATAGCGATTGCCATATCTTCACTCGAGACTAAGAGCTGGTCTTTTGCTATTGCTTTTAGAGAGCGGGCGTTGTCACGACAACGCAAGTGCTTGCACCTCATTTCATCTGCCTAAATATCGATTGGCTAGGCGCCTGCGATTACAAGGCCTTAGAGCGCTAAGACAAAATTTCGCCCCCAGCTTCCGGTCCATCGATTTTCTGACAAGTTCATGCCCCCAAATTGCTCTCGCATACACTATCATCGAGGTTACTATCGTGTCCATTCGCTTTCCTATTAATGGCCATCGGCCCTTTAATATTTGGCATGATTCTCGCCAAGGAAGTCTGGATGGCAGGTGATTTCCCGTATAATTGATGTGTTATAAGAAAAAATACAGCAAAGGAAGATAAGAAAATTACTTATCGTTATTCTGGCAAAAAAAAACTTATTTAAGAGGAAAAAAAATAGATTGTTTATATAGTACTATTGTGCAGTAATTGCTACTGGTGGAGGAGCGAAATGTTTATAAATTTAATTTTAAAATATTCTCTCTCTATAGACACAAAAGCATATTTTTGTGTTTATGTGCAATAGATGTAAAGTTGCCAAAGGAATTTTTAGTTTAAATACTTTGTCATACATTTTAGTTATTATTCATAAATTTAGTGTATGCGTGTACGAGTATGTGGCAGTGAATATTATACACACTTATCATATTTTACAGTCATCACTTATGTATCAACAACTTACAAAACCATAAAATTATGAACAAATAACAACATGTTTTCCCATGTACGTATGTCATGTCTTTTTATCCATCTGCCTGTCTGTCTGCAGGTCTGTCTGTCTCATTTATTGTATCTGTCTATCTTCTTCTGTCTATCAGTGCATCGTCTGTGCGATGTAGTAATTCTTGTTAAGCTTTTTCATTTACAAAATATTACGATTTATATATTTTGACACGTACTATCATACTATATGTGTGCGCAAATGTGTGTAAATTGCTTTCCTCATACCTCTACCGTTACGACAACAAGACAGGAAAATAAATAATAATACCGGTTGACAAATTATACAAAACATGTTACAAACATCATCAACATCATAATAATCTTTGCGTTCGTTACTGTTTACGTTCATTGCTGTTATTGCCGTATAGAAGTTTAGATATACGTCGTTAAAAAGTAGATACACACTCTCACACACAGGCACCGGCACACGCACACGCACACGCATACGCATACCTACACACGTTGTCCAGAGACAGATCAAACTTTGAAAGCAGATTGACTCTGCATAAGAAGAGAGAGAAGAGAGAGAGAGAGAGAGAGAGAGAGAGAGAGAGAGAGAGAGACAGAGAGAGAGAGAGAGAGGGGGAGAGAGAGAGAGAGAGAGAGAGAGCGAGAGCGATTGGAAGCAGCAGACAGAAGTGCTTTGATCGCATATGCCAGAAAGCGGATATTAATCAATGGCGAACGCTCCACAAGGTCGTCCTGAAAAAAGTGAAATAGGAAAGGTCGTCCCAAGCTACTTATCCATTTATGCTCCAGAAAGTAGGACCGTCACTTTTCCAACAGGGATCGCCGTACGTAGTTATACACTTCTACACTTCTACGGAAAATAAGGCATTCACTAGAAGAGAGCTGCTGAAAGCATGTCGCAAAATTGGTTATAGAAATACTCCCGGTCCGTATGGATCCTCACACCCGATGCCAAAGGTGGCAGTTCGAGGAAGACCAGAGATTTTGCCATGATACACAAAAAATGCTTAGAAGAGCCGATTGTCTCACCTCTAATGGCAATAAGCCATCTGACGAGCCATTGTCGTTCCGGCCCATTTGTCTGTTAGCTACAATCGGAAAACTTCTGGAAAGAATCACATACGAAAGTCTTCTCTAGTTGGTAAGGAAGGCGGTGTCCTTTCGGATAACCGGTATGGATTAAAGAGAGCAAGAAAGAGGCCGTGAAGCATGTAGTGGTGCTTGCTTCAGACGCAATAGCCAGAGCGCGATGGTTAAATGGTGATAAAGAATGCTATACCGTGGTTTCACTTGACGTGAAAAACCCCCAAGGCCGTAATATATATATATATATTAGTGCAGCGACCGAGGGAAATCAAGTTAACTTCAAATCCATCTATTCGTCCATTGAAATGACTATTGTATCTTCTAATATGTGGTCTAAATCTCAAACGTATTTTCAATATCCAATTGCTTACGCACGCATAAGGTTTAAATTAAGTCGATGAGAGAGTTAGGCAGCAATTACTCGAAACCTGCAGAGAAGAGGTTTTCCCCTCATTGTAGTAGTATGTGTAATAATCTTTCTATTATTTTATTATTATTGTCGCTGTTTAAATACACGTTATATACACAATGGTTGTATACGAGCGGCTTCGAATACGTCGTGTGAGAGACAAAGAATAACTAGTTTATCAGAAATGGTTTTTACGGTACCGTAAGATGTTATGTTTACATTCTCGACATAGATTCGAAGTCCAAGTCAATTTAAATTCCTCTTGTGCTTAAATTTGTTTTTATTAGTAGCGTTTAGTTTCATTCTGCGTTGATATTTCCAGCGGAACTGGATAATTTTCTTAGGGGAAGAACTCGCGCAATTTATGTTTCGCTATGCGAATGCTGACAATTCATTACTTTTATATAAGCGCTGCTTGCTCAAATTCCTTGCTTTCTACTGATTTTCATCATTATAGTGGAAAAGTTTTCATTGCATTGCGCTTTTCTTTTTTTATTGCATATTTTCTTCTTTCGTTTTTTTATTTAATATTAAGCATTTCCGTTTGCGTAGTTCTTGTTTTTTGCTAAATTTCTTTTTCAACTCATTTTTTTTTTTCAAATACCATGAGGATTTCTTTTCTTTACGAATTAAGCTCTGATACCTTATTATCACTTACACTCTAAGCGGAACCTCAATGCGAAAGAAAAGAACATTCAGCGGAATTTTTCTCTTTGAGAAAATGCCTACTTACGCCTTAGTTTGTTTTGCTCAGTTCCTCGCTGCATTGCTTTGCTTTGTGCTTTATGCAATCAACATTTATGTACATACACATTTGTCGATGTCGAGAAGGACACGATTAGCTCAAACATGATGGATAAATAAATGCTGAGGTCGACACGATTTTCGTATACTTTACTTATGACGTAGTTACATTTTTTATCCATTATAGTTGGAAAAAATATAACCGATCAGCAGATAAGTCTATAAATTTTAACAAAATGCTAGAGTAACCTTCTATTATACCAATCTGTCTGTCAGTCCACCTGTTTATTTTGGATTCTTGTGTTCAACCTGTAGGTAACAGTTTCCGGGATACTTTGATGAACTTGGGGCCTTGAAGTGTTTTGGCCCAAGGAAGAATGCCATTGGAAACGATCCAGGCAAGGCATCATATAGCGACTTATTAAAATAAGAAATAAGCACAATGTAATTTTCAGAATTTTGTGGGAAACGCCACTGAGTAATAGTATTTCCGTATTGTAAATTTTGTGAAATTTTGGATTTTTTTACACCCTTTGCCATATAACCTTTTCCTACCGAAACTGAATCTTTTTATGGCTAATTTTCAATACGTCTGTGATGAAATTTCGTTCTTAATAAAAATTGCACATAAAAATTCACCTTACCTTTTTTGAGCCCCGTAGGTCTATTTTTTTGGAACCTAACCCCTTATAAGCGTTCTAATGAAAAAATAAGCCCAAAGAAGTCTAAATTTTAATATTTTTTGATGACAATTGGTCCTTGGCATATTGCTGACAGGGAATTGGGCTCGCCCAAGTCTATTTTTTAAACCGCACTACACATAGTGGTTCTTATGAAAACAAGCCCTGCTACGGCGACAAAGTATATTTTATGGTTTGTTATGGCGGAAGCAACTGGAAGATGAGTTTGGTCCACTTAGTGGACGTTTTAAGTATCCTTCAAAATGAGCGCTTTCGTCAAAATTACACGTTTACATGAAATAACTTATAATTTTTGGTGTACAATATAGAATAGGGGTAAGTGGCGTATTCAGTGAAGTGGTGTAGGGTACGTAGTGGCCGGGATTGGCCGACTATAGAATTTTCACCTGTTTTTTTAATGTTGTTTTATTTGCGTCCAAAATTATTATAACTGCTAGGGAACTTGATTTAGACTTTGAGTGTGAAAAAACACTTCTTCAGAAAAAAGGTTTTATAAAAAAAAATTACCGAAAATTCTTATGAAAACATAACATTGTTTTCAACATCATACTCGCTATAATTCTGATTGTAATTAAGGTCAATATAGGAACTGTCACGAACGAAAACAGAGGCCACAATTTATAAAGTTTCGCAGACTGATTTCGCCAATTTGCGAGAATAATCAGAGATAGTTTGAATTTGAAGATGAGTTTTGTTTTGAAAGGACAGACAGATAGGAATAAATGAGTAGATCAGTCTTCCTTTTCTTGCTCATGAAGTATGTGTACTTCTTATCGGACCTCCAATGCACACTTCTATTGAAATTCCTGTAGCGGATAATAAAGGCAATAAGAAAGTCTTCTCATATTTTGAATGAAAGTATCTTTGATCAAACTTTAATAAAAGTTTTGACATGACACAGTAATTGATGCTACATTTCTAGTGCAATAAGAGTATAACTACTATATTAAAAAATACCATTCGCGAGAGTATCAGCGAAATGTGACAAACTTAATTTAACTTTCATGTAGGGATTGTTGTTATGAAAATGTTGAAAGATTTAAATTTTTTCTTATTACATTTTTTCTACGTTTCTTTTATTTCTTTACGGTTTTATATTGTGTGCTTGGCATTTTAATTTTATTCACTAGAGAGATATTGGATTTCTTTATTCTTCTTGTGCACATATCAAAGTATGAGCTTGATGAAAACGTACTAAAGGGAGCAGGCTGAAATGGGTGGGCGGATAGTGAGGGGCAGATACGTGTAAGATGTGGGCTTTACACATGCAAAAAAAAAAAAAAAAAAAAAAAAATAGGAATACGAAAGTGAACACGTTATAGATGTTTGTACTTAAACACAATGTATGTACTTAAGGCCAATTAAGAATACGGAACTTCTATTTGCCTTGTGAGTTCTAAAAAAGGTAAAGTACAAAAAATCGATTGCTTTTCTTCACTTTCCTGCTATGGTTTCTAGTCATTAGTCAAGAAATGCGAACGCTTTACAATTAAATCACCTTTTTCGTTGATTCTGATGAAAAGAGAAAAATATATTGCGAAGAGTTTAAAGACAAAAAAAAAAAAAAAAACAACGAAAAAGATGTTATTAGCTTTGCTGGGAAATTTAATTAATTAGTGCGTTGTTTCTAGTCATTAGTCAAGAAATGCGAACGCTTTACAATTAAATCACCTTTTTCGTTGATTCTGATGAAAAGAGAAAAATATATTGCGAAGAGTTTAAAGACAAAAAAAAAAAAAAAAAAACTCAAAAAGATGTTATTAGCTTTGCTGGGAAATTTAATTAATTAGTGCGTTTTTTATAATCCCGACGAAAGCTACAGGAAGTTAAACCTCCAATTTTAAAAAAAATTAAATTAAAACCATACGATCTCATCTTCTTCAAAATAGTGTGCCTTTCCACTTACATTCCATTAAAGAAGAAAAATAATATATTTTAACATGTAACGGACTCGTGCATAAATAGGAAACGGGCATCATTTAGTCTCTCAATTCAAATTTGCTTTATCAGGCGGCCTTCCAATATAGTGTATGCGTAATTTTAACACCAGATTTACGGCACCCGGAAATTTGACGGGCTTGTGAGTTCAAGCTCAAAAACTCGCCATAAGGAAGTTTACATCTTCAAATGTTACATATTGGTTTTTAATGGTTTAATGCAGCAAGCAAATATGTCTTGTGCTATTTTTGAAACACGCCCACTTCATTATTTCTAGATGCGTTGTGCCTATTTTTACTGAAACCCGTCAATTTGGTAGGTGAATATTGTAACCCGTTACAGCCGAAACAATTATAATCGATAGCTAAAATTTGACGCGAACATTTCCTGATCGATTGGGAAAATGTCGCCAAAAATGGGCGTAACCTAGCAAGCATACACGCTTCAAGTGTGGGAAAAATTGAAACAATCTTGAAGAACACCGTCAATCTTATTTCTTATTTATTTTATTTATTAATTTATTAAGTAAATACAAAGCCATAGCTTACTGGATTTCAACTCCAAGCACAACTAATCGTTTCTGTAGCTTCGGCTGTACCTTTTCCAGCTTAATCCACTTAGAAAGAGAATGAAAAAGACAGTGTGCTGCCATCTATCTTTTGCACTTCGATATAGTGTAAACGATAAGTTGAGATCCATTGATGCTAGCAACGTGCAAACGTCAATATCTAAGTTATCCAAATCTGAAATTTCGGAAAAAAATTAACACGTCGTGTACGTTTTAAAGATATAGTAAAAATCGGAAACTTTGGAAGACTTCATTAATTTTTATACTATCATAACATTTCACAAAATTGACGGAATACAAAGCTACCTGGATGGGGAGTGTAGAGTGAAATGTCGCTTTTCAAACACGGATCATTACAACGCAATCTGATTAGTTGTGCTCGATATATCTAACGTAACGTAAATGTAGACAATCTAGTGAAAAAATCTCTCGATATTTCTTTCCAAACTTAACATTCCAGTTGAAGGCCATGAATCAAATTTGGGAATGGGAGCAAATTAATAAACCGAAAATGGTTTTGACTCACAATTTACATAAGATATTTATCTACAATTCAATAGAAACGTCTGAAAAGATCATCTAAATAGTGAAGAGATAAATGACATAAATTGTTTGACTGACACATCTACACGCACAGTTAATATTATAGTTTGCTTTTTTGCGCGGATGCTAGTGGTTGCTTTACTACGTAAACGATTTTTTATCTTGGTTTTTTCTATAATAAAATCTTATTGAAGTGACTGAACGTCTGGACGACTTTGTGAACCTGAATGTGTTGGAGAGTTACTGAAAGAGGCTGGCCTTACAAATTTAAATGTTCTTTTATTCAATATCTTTCTATTCCTCTATATTCATTATTGCTTCCTTATTAAACACACAGTAAAAATAATATTTTCATTTTCATTGTATTCGTTCGTCAACTAAATTTATCATTATTTCCTTAGTATTCTGTATTGAATTTCGTTTTACTTCGTAAGGCGTGCATGGAATTTGCTAATTAAACTCTTTTGAATCGCTACAGTACAAAGCTATCCGCTCGTATAACTAGTACATGACAATGACATACTGAGATGGCAATAATATTTCATTAATGTAATACTAAGGACAAAAGAAATAGGGAAAAGAAAGCAATAGAAAACAAAAAGAAAAAACAACATTATAACCTTTAACAAGAGAGAAAACCAAGCACCACAAATGAGTAGGAGCCACACTAACATTGACTTGAATTCCTGGTTGCCTCATTAACGTGCACGAAAGTAAATCATGTCATGTAAATGTGTAGATGTTTCATATGACTTAAATGTCAACTAAGGAATAAAACGGCAAAGCAACCAAGGAAGATGAACAAGAAAAAAAGTAGAAGAAAGAAAGAAAAAAAAAAAAAAACTTGAAATGACTCCGAAAGACTTACGAAATTTAACATAAAACATATAGGCAAAGACGATGGGAGAGTTTCGCATAAATATACTTAACATTGTAATATATGAAAGTAATATAATGTAACAAAAAACCGTGTGCACTGCTATGTGTGTTAGTGAATGAACAAATGCGGTTCTACGAAACATGAGTTGGTAGAGTTAAAAAAGAACAAGTAAAAGGACTCTTGTAGGCCGCGACGTAAAATGTTCTACACCATCCTACAGTTACTCATACAACGATTCTTCAAAAAAAAGGCGTTATATGGGAAGTCGTCGCAGAAGTGGTCCCATTCGAATCATTCTCTATAGCGGCCATCCTTGGGCGAGCACACGCTTATTTTGTCAAAATATTTTAAAAATTGCGACTCGTAGGTTGAACACAAGAATACATGAGGGACAGACGGGCGGACAAGCTTAGATCGATAGAAAGTAATTCTGAATCGATCGGCATAATAAAAGGCGGGTCTAGTTCATGTCCTTTTGAGTGTTGCATACATACGCAAACACTTATTATAGTCTTGCACACCAAGCAGGTGTAGGGTATACAAATGAAACTGTTAACCAGACTGAAATAAACGAATAAGTTTCTCAGTTATATATAGTGTAGGTGCACATTAACACAAACATATGCGTGTAAGTAGACTTGAACAAAATTTATGTGTCCTTAAAACCTTTTCATCTTTTTTCCTTAAATCTTTATGTTTGTTAACATTCTTAACCTAAAAAGCCAAACGCACAGTTAAGAAAAGACATGGAAAGGTTGACTTATAAAGTTAAACAAGAAAACGATAAAAACCTGTTACAAGAAAAAAAAAAAGAAAAAAGAACCAGAAAGAGATAAGGAGATCACCAGTTGACAAAAGAATTTTAGATGGTAAAAAATAGGGAATAAAACATACCAACGTGCAAAAAGCTCGAAAAAAAAACGTAAATAAATAAATAAAAAAACAACCATGTGATTATGGATACGGAAACTACACAGGAAAACCACATGCAGACAGAAGTCCACTATAGAGACATACGTATACTTTTTTTCACTATTGTTGTGATGTAGAAAATATAAGGCAAATAATTCAACTTGTAAAGCTGTAAAAACGTATTGCAACGAGCTTATTTATTACTCCAAAGAGGCGCGGAAAAACAGAAAGATCACGACGCCTGCTTTCAAGCAAAACCTTATGTGCAATATGATGTTTACATCAATTATAAAACGAACGAATAGAAGTACGCTTATTTCCATGTCCCGTTATTGACATTTAATTGATTTGAAAGCACCTACACACACATCCGCACACACGTACAAATTTTGGTTTTAAAAATTTAGATAAGAAACTGTCATTAATTGTCCTCTAATATAGTCGTCGTATCAAGCAGAAAAATTAGCTAAATCTAACGAATGGTTCGCTTTCAATCACCTAAGTACTAAGTGCCTAAGAATTATGTAAATGCCACTAAATCCTATGAAGGTATGATTTGAAAAATCTACCACAAATAGATTACGACATGCGATTAATATAACAAGTGAATCATATTTGAACAGTGAGTTCTTGCAAAAACATCCTTCTTTTTTTCGGTTCTATAATAGTAAGAATATAGGACCGCTGCAGACATCATTTACGTCAACGAGTTAACCGTAAGTATCGTAGGCCAAGTATTAGTGGATATTAAAAAATGCAGTCCAAACTGAATAAAGAGTGTTTTTTATTTGTTCTCCTCATAAGCTGTCGAATTGCTGTTCATAAGTTCCATGAATAGTATATATTCTAGATAACTGTAAATGCCAGATGTATTTTTCTGTTTGCTGAAACAATTTCTTTTTATATATTTTTTTTCAATCGGCCATGAAGTCATCTTTCTTTCATTGGTCCTCATTAATATTGATAAAGTTAAGAAGCCGAAACTTCTGAGATTTAGAGAATTTTTTGTCGCTCATAACATTTTGGATGGTATTTACTTTAAGGCTGCAGTTACCGTTTCATAAAAAGTGTTTTAAATGAATTGAAGGCTTAAAAGTGAATTCGCTAAAGGCATTGGAGGATTTCCTCTCAAACATGCCGCAAAATAGGGTTAAAACTTATATCAATTTCATTGGTTCCTCTTAAAGACTTCAAATGTTGCTCGCAAGCACGTTGCTATTAATATGTGAAACGAACTTTGTGTTGGAAAGAAAAAACTATAACATGTTGAAATCGTCAATGTGCCGATATTTTAAGCTTAAGACACTTAAAATATTTTAGTTTTATACTTTTTATGAAATATTTGTGGTTTGTTGAACGGAAAGGGAGGGAGGGAGGCACTTTTCTTAATGCGAACTACTTTGAATTTTGTGATGAAAATTTCACATAAATTTCCTTATAAATTGCATATTAAATCTGGAAGTCTCCTCGTCTTAATCTCTGCTAATAACATTTTGTAAAACAAATCATGTATTTTAGCTAAAAAGTGTCTTAATTAATTGATTTATGTTGAATGAAAACAGTAGTAGCCGGTAGCAACAATAACAAGTACAATCACCTTACAAAGCAACTCAATTGCTTTTGCTGTACCAGCATCTGAAACATTAAACAGTTAAGCACACGTACAACGGATAAAGCACACAATATAACCGATATTAACATTAACACCATCTAAAATTTATGTGTGTCAACTGGCAAGAGCAGAGCAACTACTGAATGTTGCCGCAATAAGCTGCCAAGTTGCAAGCTAAACACATACAAACAAGCAAACAAACTGCCAAAGCATGAATACTTTACAAAAGCAAGAACGTTAAGAAGGATGCGAACGAGTATATTAAGTGTATGGGCAAACAAAAACATACACACATACATAGGCACACGCACGAAAACCTACACGCACACAAGTAATATATATATATATATATATATATATATCGCTATATACTCAAGTACACAGGAACGATAACGGTAACATAAGAATGTGAAATAACTTACAAGCGCGTACACATGTGCTTGTGACCAGGCCAGACCGGAGTAAACCTAACCATCATGAACAGTAATTGAGGAGTTGTGCGTTTAATTAAAATACTGAAGTTGCTTGCCAGTAACAGCCATTTCGCTCTTCATACTGCCTACAACACGGGCCAATGCTAGTAATCAATGTATGCATGTAGATGCGTTCATAAAAGCATGGAGGAGCTATCAAACAATTCTATCCCTCCTCTTCCCCGATAAAATATTGTGCGCAAGAACAGATTGCTAAATCGAATAAGTATGATAAAAATGTCATCATTATGGTGGAAAATTTATGGTATTAAACTCTCGTCGACTGCATTAAACCGCACCAACAACAACAAAGTGGAGGGAATTTATAAAAACAAAAAACAAAACAAAAACGAAACGAAACGAAAAAAGCGAATCGACCATATTTTCTCTTACTTGTAAAACTTTTCTGCAGGACGCAAGGATAACATCTAATGGTGCCATATTATCTACATAAACGTCTGCTTGTGCATGTAAGAGATTGAAAATTATATGAGACTTAAATTATATATAGAATGCGATAGCGATTTCGACAAGTGTGGAGCGTCACATCAATTATACTTGTGGTTCAAAATATGTACATATGCATATATAGCGCTTGCTCGCTATATATACGTGCGCCTCTAAACATTAGGGGTACGTGCTTTTCGCAAGATAAACATTATGCAGGCTGTTAGACGATGAAGTATGGTACATGCGCTTGTTGCTATAACACGGTCGTTTATGTGGTGCGCTAAAATTCTATGCTCCGCCGGTGATGACCAAACTGCAACTTTTTTCACATTTTATTTTGGCTTATTCTTTATTTTGCTCGTTGATGTTGATGTCGGTGTTATTGTCGTTGCCGCTTTCGCCGTTGGTATTGCTGCTGTTGTTCTTGTCGTTGTTGCCCTTGTTGCTCATTGTTTTAGTAAACACATTGTTTAGCATATGCATCTTGTGAAGTATCAAGCCTTCGCGTGAGTGTGTTTGTGTTATAAAATCATGTCGGATACACTAGTGTTAATATCCGGAAATCAGTTAAAATCAAGTCACGCTGCATTAATGTCATTACTACTTACAAAATATCCAACCCCTTTGGTGTTGCTGCGTATCTTAATATATTTATATATATATATATATATATATATATATGTATATATACATATATGTCTATGCGTGTTTGCCGATTCATTTATGGGTATGTATACAAGTATATAATTTAAGGGTTTTGTTGAAACATTTCGCTTTTTCCACTTAGAATTAATGAACATGTGACTGACTGACTGACTGACTGACTAGGCGAGCAAATCTGATAACATGGCACGGACCACAAATGGCAATAGATTTGAACTGTCCACCTAAGAGGAAATTCGTGCGCTCATACCCAAACATGTACCGTACGTTTATTAGATAGAAGTCAATGTGGTATGGATGAGTTTCAACTGCTTGCGTGTACATATATCTGCGATCGCTTTCCTTGATTTACTGGCCATGTCTTTCGCATTGTTTTTTCACACGCCTTATACATACGTACGCCAAAGTGCACACGCACATACATATATATGCGTACATAGGGTTCTCAAGTATAGGGTGCTCAAGTTTTGGTAACCCTGTTTCACCAACGTATGTCAAACATTGAGTGTTTAGTGTAATATAAGCTGTATTGCGATATTGATCGCTCAATGACTGCTAACAACCACTAAAATCGTAAAAACTTAGTATAAAAGTGCTGACTCTGTCAAGCTATGGTGGAGCTATCCTTCCTCAGCCATAATCTTTTATTATTTTTTGGTAAACCATTAAGTCGCCTTCATACAATTTCCGGGATTTTTAGGCGCAAAGTTGGAGTCCACAGATCTATTCCGAAGTTAGCTTTATGAGCATTAACTGAAAGAGGCGTTTGTGAAGAGCGAAACTACTGATAGTCGGTTAAAGTATGGTAGCAGCTATATAGTGCATGCGTTAAAACCTTCCAGCTATTAAAATTTTCCGTGATCGGGCATTGTAGTGATGAATGACGACGCTTTTCTTCTTGTGCAGCTTTAAACGCGTTATTTTAATTCCGCATTTTAGTCGGATTAATTGTTCCCAATAGAGAGTGCGAGCAAGTAAATCGGAGCAGCTCATGCAGAAAATCACATTTTGCAACTATTCTTAAAGTTTTACCCTCGATTTTTTCTCACATTATTGACATGCGTAGCTCACGTTTCATTGACCGTAATCGATCTCTTCGAACACAGGTCAAATTCATTGCGTTTTAGCAGCGATTTGCAGATATTACTCTACGTCATTAAGTTTTTCACTGTGAGTACGTGTGGTAACCAAATATGAAACTTCTTTTTTATCCAGCGTTATGCAAATTTTTGTCAAGGGTTTGAAGAATTCCATCGAGTTTACCGATTATTGTTCACGTAGGCCGGGGACCGAACCGTAAGCGTGCTGTTGCTTTTGGTAAAGTATGCTCATCATTAAAATCGGGAAATTTTTCCAAATACCTGCGAAGCTTGTTGTCTTGATAGAATAGAAATAATTTTGCTTATTGTCAGAATGCAATCACTTGCATCCCCTTCAATTTTCAAAGAATTGACTAATGTCACGATATTTCGTTTAAAATTATCCCTGGATTTTCGTTTTACATTATCCAGGTTCACACATTAACTAAGCTGGGCACTTTTGCTTGCTGCCATTTTCCTTGCACACGAAATTATATTTTTTCCTTTCGAAAATGCAGGACTTCATGACGGTCTTTGTTATCTATCACTTTGGTTTTTATTTACTCACTGACACACCGCTTTTAGAAATATTTGAAACATCTGCCCACACATTTAGTTGCTCATAGCAAAATAAATCTTATGTTCATAGAGACAACCATATCCCTCTCCTTCCTTCCAACGCATGTAACGGTTAGTACTTGGCTAAATACTTGTATGTACGCGTATTGTTGTCGCTCTAGTTTTAAGGAACTAAATGCAGAACCTCGTTTATAATTAACCTCTGCTGCAAAAGTTAAAACAAAAAAACAACAAAGACAACAATTGGTTTTCTTTTTCATATATACGATATTTATTCAAGCAATCCCATTTAGTCACTTCACTTCTTCAATTTGGTCACATTCTTTAGTGTCACAAGCACGTAAGTTATGCATATATTCATATCTCCGTACATATAAGCAGTCTGCTTGAATGACACTGATATATATTCAATTTGAGAGGAGAAACGATTTAATTGCCGTTTCTGTGAGACCTGCATACCCTACATTCATGCTGTTTAATCACAAATTTTTTTCAGCACCATTCCTTGAAAAAGGCATCGACCAATTTGGGCAACAATGTCGCCCATTCAAAGTATGCAGGCTTTAATGGTAGGTAAGTTGACCACGTCACCATTAGAGCTTTTAAGGAAAGTCGGTAGAAGGATGCGGACTTTCAAAAGCTCTTTAAACATGCGCAAAATGCATTCTTAGAGCTACGCAAGAACGTGAAGAAGTTTAGTAACAAGTTTTACGCTCTTTAAGATGATGTCTGGTCTACCCAACGTTGCTACTACTGCAAGCAGTCATTATATTCTTTAGAGGGCTTTAGGTGGCTTCTATATTCGATTCCAGACCTTGCATTCGTATTCGGTTTATCAGACCCCCTTCGATCGAGATCATCATCGATCTCGCCAGTCGTGTCCGATGATAATCATATTATCGGTCCCCAACATGTTCACACTGATACGAATTGAAGGTCTATCGTATGAGGTTGTGAGGACTAAAGTCGGAGGCCGCTTTTGACCTACGTCCACTTCAGGCTAAGGTTATAGTACGTATTTGCGAGTAGCAGTGGTAGAATAAGTATCTTTAATTGATCATGACTAACGAAACATATGACGTCGACTAGCTCCCATTTTCTATTTATGTACCCTACTACAAGCAAGCTATCGTTACGAAAATCCGTTAATTCGTATTTTTTGTAAAATTTCTGCCAATCGTTGGTAATCTTTTTCCTCAGCCGCCAGATGCATGACGAGCCATGAATGTGCACTTGGTTTTTCCCTTCTTTAAAATTTAGGTTCTTAGAAAACCGACTAATTTTTATGAAACTCAAATCATGATGAAAAGCATTTTCGTAACAATGTGATATAATTATTCGTCGAGTGAAGAAAATCACTCGACAGAGAAGTAATTAATATTTTTCAATCTTCTTAGACTGATCTAATTGCCAGACCTATATAAAATATAATAAGTACACAAAATATATGTGCTTTCTCATGTATAATTTTGAAAATGACTCATACCTTCATATATGACACGTGCACGTATACATCTGCGTGTTCGTGTACGATCATTACTGATTATGGACGACAAAGATGTTTTCTCTTAGATGAAACCCACACCCTACAGGGTATGTTTCAGGACTCAACCTGAGTTCGAGAGTTACCTGAGGACTGGTCTTATTCCATGTATGAAAATAGCGCCCTTCAGGCAAAGATTGTCCTCGTCATTTAATGATACACACACATATAACTCAACGTTCTTGTGGCATCAGTCTTGCCCTGATCAAATTCCGATTGTACAACGAAATAAACAAGTTCGATAAGACATGTCTCCTGTGTCACAATAATGCGAGTCACGAAATGAAGAAATTTGAGCAAGAATTCGAAACTGAAGACAGTCTTTGCTATATAGCGATCGAAATGAACAACGTAAGAGTAGTCGAATGCGCTTGCAAATCGATTAAATCGGTTAATGAAACTTGACGGTATTCCATTTCCGTACAATTCGGAAATTGAATACAGCTTGCATCGAGTTGCTCTTATGCTATTAAGCATGAATACATTTTGCTCTCATTGCAGAGCATTCAAATTCAATGATGAAGCTATTCGTGTTGTATAAAAACAAATCAATTGAGTCCTGCTTTAATTGAAAACTCGATCACTTCAAATAAAATCTATATATTTAGCGATAGGTATGCACACAACAATTTCATTTTTTTTTTTCAATAAAGTTTAATACATATATATATATATATACATATAAATATATATGTACATTTATTCGATTTGGAAATTTGATGATAACAGTTTCCAATAATTACAAAAGACGCTCTAATTTATGGACTAACAAATGCCAGATGACATGGGATTGCTTTCAGATGTTAATGACAGTTATACCATTCTGGCAAAAAGCAATTTACATTGATAAGCGAAGCGCGTATTGTCAAAATAAATATATCCACTTTTTCCTTTTTGTTTTTTTGATAACATAAATGTGGAGAGCTATTTCATATGTATGTTAAAATGTATATAAGCATTTGTGCTTGTTTTGTATTTGTTTTTTATAAAAATATCAATTCATATTTACTTCGGTTATATATATAAATATGCATGAATTCGACTGTGTTAATAATGCAATACGATAAGTTTACTTTCGTGAAGTTTTTCAGTGTTACGGCATCACTGTTTCCTTTTCTCCATCGCAACGCAGCGATTGTCAAATAATAAATTTGTTTGTGAAATTTCTTTTGTAGCTTTATGTAGAAATCTTTTACAAACCTTTTAAACAAATTTTTAGAGTCACATAAAATCTTATCTCAATTTCAACTTTAAGTGACAACTTTAGTGAATTGTCTTTTAAAAGACATTAGCGTATATGTGCTCGAGTTTTTTGCATCTTTTGCCTTCGGTTCACCAGTTAACTGAATCGATGTTAGCGATGACGAGTATATTCGTCATACACAGAGAGTATGTGCAATATAAAATTAGGTTGTAATCAAAAATAACTTTGCAAGATGACATACACGCGTTCTAGAATAAACATGGAAAATACACATTCACAGTGATTAAATTTTATGAGGAAATCCAACAAGGACGGATGGGCGAATAATGACCTACATATTCGTCATATCATGAAATTTCGTACTTTTCCCATCACGTATATATGTGTATCGTCATACACATTTAACTGATCAATAAGCACTGACAGTAGTGACTTTTCCCTCTGCTATATAGTACGTGAGATCGTGAGATCATATTATAACTGGATGTAAAAAGATATACAGGTCCTTGTGGTGCTATGAAAAGAATTAATGAAACTATAAAAGGATTAATGAAGACATTCCTATTGATCTCGCAAAACTCGTACGATATGAATTTCGATAACCAAGCCAATGATATTTAACTTGGAATTTCTCTAGAGCATTGGCCATTTAGAGAAAAGAACAAGGTAATTATGGGTTTGAACAATCTCATGAATGATTAATATGAAAAAGTCTTACTGCGTGTTCACCATAGTACTGTGTATGTGTAATTCGCAAGCATAAATAGCGCAACTGATTAATTTGTGCTCATAAGTCAGTCCTTCTTTCTGTTAAGCTGATTGAATAAGATTTTTGAAAAGCATTTAATTCCCAGCATCGACCCCTCTTCATTGAGATCAGTGCACAGAAAATAATTTTCGTTAAGCTGTCTGCGAAACCCGACAACGAATCGCTTTTATTTGGAAGGAACTTTGGCCTCAACTAAAATGTAAACCATGACCATTCAAATGGGACGTTAATAGTTAATAAAAATCTGTATGGTTTACCAATGTTCAGTTTGAGGGAATATGCATACAAGTTATGCATTAAAACGACAACAGATATTTTATCTGTTAGACTTATAAACGCACTTGTGCAGTCTATATGTTGCTGTTAGAAAATTGAGTAGAAAGTCAAGTCACAGTTTTTTGTTTGTTTCTGTTTTATTTTAAATTAGTCCGCATTTTTTGCTGTTGTTTTTTTTTTTTTTTTTTTTAAATATTCATTTTCAATATGTTTTAGAAGCATATTGCAGTTGCATTTTTATTTCCTTGTAATTCTTTTGGCAAGAATTTCTGAAAATCTAGTTAAAGTCGTTTTACCGCATTATGGCATTAAACCCATTAAAATTTCTTCTTTTTGGTTGTATTATTTTTTTGTTTTGTTGAAACAATGCGTAAAATGTATTGAAAACAAAGTCATATAAAAACTTTCTGGTATAATTTCATTTTATATAAATTTTGTTGGACTTTGTAAAATTTAGTAGAAACAAAAAGAAAAATAAAAAAACTTTTTTGATTTTGTTTCTTTTCATTTTACTACAACAATAAAATTATGGTAGTTGTGTACAGTTTAAACTTTTATTACAAAATTTCATATACAAAATATTACTTTTAATACTAAAAAGGGGGATTTTTCTTTTCAAAGAGCGAAAGGAAGCAAATACAAAAAGGAAACCACAATCGTACGCACACGAATGGTAAGACACTAAGAAGACAACATTTGCTCAAAAATAAATAAGAAAACCATTTCGAAAAACTAGTATTTTATTGTTTCCCACAAAATAAAGGAAAGCATTTATGCTTAGAGTCTCGTTACTATGCCTAGTTCTTTGTTTATAACTTTTTAGTTTCAAATACTTGCACAAATTTGCCTGCCAACCAACGTTCCCGTTAAGACAATGTTCAAATAACATTCGAAAAAATTATTATAAAGCTTCTAAAAAGGAAATGAATTTAATATTCACCTTTGCTCGGGGCTTTCAATATCCACACTGTAAGCCATGTTGTGTTATAGCAAGGGGTAGCGGGCGTTACTTTACTCTCTATGTCTACATGTCCAATATGTGAGACAATATAACGATCTTAACCGAAAACAACGAAACAACGATATACGATACCGCTCTTATTTTATTAATTTCTTATCATCGTTGCGATTAGATTGAATTGTAAAACAACAACAAAAAAGTTTTTCCTCTTTTTTCAACTTATGGATTATGGAGGTTGTTGTAGCTTATTAGGATTGGGCACAAGACCATTTTTTTTTTCTTCCGAAAGCAGAGGTATTCTCAGTTTATGCTGTACGCTGCGGGAGTGTCCTTTAATCGATTCGCCACATTTTCAATGCCAACCTGCATGCAAAAGCTTTCGCAGCCGAAGGTCAGGAGGATGTTTCTTGCAGTCATTACACAGATGGACAAATCAATGGATATGCTTAAATGGCCTTAGAATTTGATGTGGCTCAAGAACGTATACAGTCTTAGGGGTGTCTAAAGCGTCCTTCCAAGTTTGACGTATATAAAGCGCGGTGCATTTGCATATTAATAATAAGCTTGAAGCATGCTTGAAATTCTTTCGGACCATTAAGTGTAAAAAGGGACCCTTATAATAAGTTTTTTACACATATATGAATACAATTGTAAACGGTAAGCGTGGCCACTATCGTTGTATGTCTGCATTAGTAAGGAAATAAGAAACAAGGCAGAAATAAGTTTTACGTTGCCCATAGGATTTCCATCTGTACGAAATGAATGGAGAAAGTTGCATTTCCGTGTACACTCTTAAGTTGAAACCACAAAGAAACTCTGACAATACGCACAATTAGCTTAGGAACACGGGAAAGTGATCCCCATCAACTACTAATTAACCCGCTCGCTTTTAATGAGAAATATTTCCATATTTATGCATTTGCTTGACCTAGAGAATGTTGAAGATTCGATTCAAAATTAATCTGACCATTATCTATAGTTGTTGAGGTTTAACTGGTAACTATATTATTTCTTTGAAAAACATTACGCGCCGTAGGCCTTATAATATTTGCGTAATGTTGGTCTGCCCATCAAGCTCTTGGGTGATATTAAAACTCTCAGAGACGCTCAGCATAGCAGAAAACCAAAGTGAACTGACGCATTCATGATTAACGACTACAGATCAGGGATAAATATGAATATGATACCAACATCAAATAGCTCTTAGTTAACCAAATATTAGAATAATCTCGAAAACTGTAAAGTTTTACATTGTTTTCAATCAGCTTCTTTTCTTTTCTTTTTTTTATACCCTACACCACTTGTGCAGGGTACAGGGTATATTAATTTAGTGCGATCGTATTTAACAGGCAGAATGGCTTAAGACTGACTCACCTTTTATTATACCGATCGATTTAGAATCATAATCTGAATTGACCTAAACCTTTCTGTCCGTCTGTCCGTCTGATATCTGTCCATGGAAACTTGTGTTCACGCTGCAGGTCGCAATTTTTGAGATATTCCGATCTAATTTGATACAGTAACGTGTTTTGACCCAAGGACTAATGCTATTGAAAATGGTTCGGATTGGTGCACTTTTCCGATCACTCCACATATAACGCCCTATTTTGAAAAGTCGTTATATGGAAAAAAATTGTAATTTTCAAAATTGCTCAGCAAAAGTGGCTAAGCTGTAGTATTTCGACATTCTAAATTGGTACGGAAACTTTGGACCGGCTGTGACAATTTTTAAACCTCCTCATATAACGAAAACTAAAGTTCACACGTCGGGAAGGTATAACTTTCAACGCTTCATGAAGAAAATTATAGCGTAATAGTAATTTACGTACCAAATTTGGACCTTCTCGGGCTATTTTTTGGATCCTACCCTTAATAAGGATTTTCACGAAAATTGACCCTAAATATTGTAGTAATTTCATATAAAAATTAACTCTACAAAATTTGGCCCATCTACGCCTAGGTTTCCTAGGCTTCCTCTGTGAGGAGTAAAATTGTACTACATTTTTTTTTTTTTTTGTAGATATCACCAATCATTTGTTATTTATAAATAGTAAATCGTGTTGTAACGTAATCTTATATTTTGCTTTTTCCGTACACTTAAAAATAATATGAGTGGAATTGGGTCGGCACTAGCGTAGTGACATGCACACTTTTAAAAAAATGAATGAATAATAAAATATATTTGAAAGCGGTGATGTTTTAAGAGTCGCTCATACAATTCACACAAACTTATTTGCTTTGCTTATTTCAATTACATGAGCAAAAAAAAAAGAAAAAAAGAAAAACAAAAAATTGCTTTAAGCGATATTCCAAAACAGTTCGTTAAGCCTTTAACATGGAAAAATTGAGTCCTTAGTGTAACATTTTTGAAAATTGAATTTTATATTACTTTTAAATCCCAATTCCTATTTACTTCGACTTTAAAGCCATAGCAGAGCGAGCATTAAAGTTAGCAGAGCATCATCTAAACAACGCAGGAAAAGGAAGAAGAACAAGTTTTTCTTTGGCACAACTAAAGCTGGTTGGCTACAATTAGATGGGATTCTTGAAAACATTACCTCAACCGTTGCAACCAACCATCATTAAAACTAATGTTAGGAGGTGTTGGCGAGTAAATGAGTGAAAGTGCTCGCTTCATTCTTAATGCTTCCGTTGATGAGGTAAAGCGTCTGTGTTTTTCTATTAATACAGCAAAGGTGTTTCAAGACTTCGCAAAGCTCAACGCGACTTTGATATTAATGTTGATGTTATTGAAAAATAACAACTACATTTACCGACAATATACGCAATACAGAAAAGAAGAAGAAGAAGTGAAGAAATTTTTCATTGTTTGGAAGTGATTAGTGCGATTCGTTTTTATTCTGCATCCGCCAGCGATTTCGGCAGTCGTCATTTTATTTATTAAATTGCTGTTGCCTTCCATTCGGCTTGCGCTGCCGTCTGCATTCGTTCCTCTAAAGGCCATTATAGTGAATTAAGGAAAATGCTTGCAACCAAAAAAGTAGAATGTTAATGAAATAGAAAACCTTTAGAACAGATTTTTTTATGATGGATTTTCAAGTGCACTAAGATTAAAAGGTGTTCTGTCCACAAGCTTTTCATTACTTTCTGGCCATTTTTTATTTATTTTTTTTTTTGTTTATCTACTTTCTTTTTTAAATTCCCTGTCTCTCACAGTTCTTATATGTTGTGCGTGGGATTGTAAACATTTGGAACTCATATCTAGATTGAGTCTGTGCAATGCATTCACATGTGCTTACTGTTGATCCTCTCTATCAATCACCGAGGTGGACGCACGGACAAGCAGTGGTAAATTGTTTCCACATTTAACGTTAATTAAAAAAAATATTGGTTTGCTATTTATGAAACAAATTTGGAAATATATGCCATAACCGGGTAGAAGTCTGTAAGTAAAGCTCCGTATCAGAAAATGTTTGGCGAAGTCGGGCGCGATCGGTCAGTCATTACTTTTGTTAAGTACATAACTACTTCAACCGACTAGATACCCGGCATTCGCGATTACCTTTACTACATTAATCCATCAATTTCATCTGGGCGTCTGCGAACACTTGGAATAATGAAGATGTACGCTTTTCGTTACAAATGCGTTCTTTGGTCTTGTTTGCCTGCTAATATTTTTAAAATCTCTCTTAAATCTCTCTGAAGTTTATTAAGCTATGTAGAGGAAGCTAGCTATAAAGGAATTGTCGGTCATCTGACTCCAAATCGCATTAAGCCGTATCAATAAGATGGGCACCAAGTGACAATTGGAAGGTTTCACTAATCTATGACAAGGCTTGCACAGAGGATCTAAAACGTTATTGTATTAAGCCAGCATAAGAGCAACGTCGCATGTCTTCACTTAATAATTTAAAAAAAAAAAAAGCATTAATAACGTTTGTCATGGATGGTTGACGACCATCTCCTAGGGTATGATCACGGATTTCAAGATAGAACGAAGTTTCTTTCGCTGGTTATATTGATCGTGTATTTTGTCGTGCATTTATGTGTATTTACTTTATATAGACAACCGCTCAAGGGATGTCTTGTGAATATGTAAGGCGGTCGTGGCCACAAGAAATGGGGAGAGAGAGAGAAATATGCTTTGGCCGCAGCTTTGTCCGACCACATGCCAGTCGTAATTGTTGTTGTTAAAATATTTTAAATCGTACTTTTATAAAACTTGGCAGCATTTTGTAGGTAACTGTAAAATTGTCAGAATCCGTTTTAATTTATGTATGAACTGATTAACAATTTGTATGTCTTATGAACACTCTATGAACAATGCCTCATGCGCTCTAAATATATTCAATGGATATGAAAACGGATAGAAGTTATCGGCAAGATATATAACTGCTGACATTGACAAATCGCAAAATTCCTTAACGATACGTTAGAAGTTAAGCATATTTTGTTAAAAAGTTTTAAAATATTTATATACCTTTTATTTATATACAACTCTTTAATCGACGAGTCTCAGACAAGTGTTTATTTCGCTCTCAGCATACTTTACTTTGTTCTGTTAAATTGGTATCACAAACCCTATCTGCCATCATAACTTTTCGACCAAGCCCACACATTTCTTGTAGGGATAAGGAGCGTAATTTTGGAAAAGAAGCAAGCAATATATGAATAGGTTTCTGAACAACATGATGTCTATAGAGGATATTTTTTTGATGTCGGTTTTCTTTAAAAACATACATGTTTTCCGCTTTCTGTTTGAAGAGCTGAGTTAATGCAGTTATGGCATTTTGAAAGAAATTATTCAACATGAATATGACTCTCATTGATTATTGGATTCTATCGGATTAATTCATATGTCACTTCAAATAATTCTTTTGAAAATTATATCAATAAAAAATAATGCATATTTAAAGACATTTTTGATTGAGAGATTGAGCTGTGAGTTAATTTTTAAATCAATTGCTTATTATAGCATTTCGAAGTTCAGCAAATTTATTTTTTCAATTTAAATTTATTATAACAAATTTTTGCAATAAATCAAACTTCAGACATAACTTGGGCTTACTCTCATAGAAATTTCCTTGAGAAATACTTATTATCATTGCGTTTGTAAATAATAAACTGTAAATGCAAGTTTACTCGAATGAATAAGAAATTCCTTTATCTTGATTAAGCTAACGTAACGTACGGATCATGATTATTGCAATGAATTATTGATTTTACTTAGAAATATAATGAAAAACTCCATAGAGTATTATTCCGTTTAATGGCTTTCTTTATTGACATACCGCAAATTACATAAAATTAAGAGAAAAGAATAACAAAAACAAAAAATATAATGGCAGAAGGAAAAGGAATAGGAAAAGAAAATTATAAACGGCGTGAACAGAAATGCATAAACACTTACACTTACACTTACACACACACACTTGTAGATATAAATTTTAATAAAAAAAAATTTCTCTTCTAACAATTCCCTTATGGGGAGTCATGGCCCAATTGTGCGGCAATAAATTAATATAAAAATTCCTTGCGCTTAAGCAATAAAACGGTACTTGAAAAACTGAAGGAATTTTAAAAGTTTATCGCTTCGCACATATATGTGTATGGATGTCTGAATATATATGTATGCATGCATGATGACAAACTCTTGACTACCGCACGATGATTTTTGTCAATTCCGCAATTAAAGGAAAGCGTAAGAGAGAGAAAATGAAAAGAAAACGAGCCGACAAGAGAAATTTATATGAATTGCTGTATTAATGACAACAACGGAAAACTTAACGCGAAGCAGATGAAGCCGCCATGTCAGTAAAAGTGGAAACTAAACTGTATTATATTTATAATGTTTGCACAATTTGGTATAAATCACACTAGTGTACGGCATAAAAGCGCGGTCTGTTGAGAATTTCCTATACTTTTATTTTATTTGTTTCCCCCACATTGACCCAGCATGCTACTGATCGGCTTTCATATACTCGCTGCTGGATTTTGTGACATCTATGGATTACTGTCTGCCATATTACTCGTTGCTTCAACTTCTTTCCTCCCGTCTGCACTCCACTTCTCTCCCCTTTTCACGTCTTCCAAGCTTAATAAACGTTGTCCAATAGTATTCGTTCCACCATCGTTTAAACTATCATAAATGTTTGTAGCTGCTATCAATAGATTTCTTTTTTTTGTCAATAATACAAGAGGTTTTATCTTTCATTCATTCGTTCGTTCATTTTTCAATAAAATGATAGCTGGTCTGTGTTGGCTATCGCGGACACATACATATTAAGCACAATGTAAGGTAATAACTGCAGTAGGCATGAATAACTTTAGCACAGAATAAATAGTAGACGACATACCATACTATATGCAGTTGGATTGTGTTTTTATCAAAGCCATCCATAACGATGGCATCGAGACGCCGTATAGATTGCATCAGTTTTTTACTGCAATAGGCTTTCAAGGTATTAATCTACATGTTACTTTTATTATTCCAGCAATCATTCATGTTGTCAGTTGAAGTTTTAAATTTCTTTCAGATTTTATTCATTCTGTCAAATTGTTAATGAGGTTAATAAAAGAGTCTATATAACCTTATCTATCTACTATGCATTACGTTTTGCAAACTTATGTGTCGCAAGTTCGAAGGCTCTTTTTAATAAAAATAAGCAAAATTGAAATCAAAATGAATGATAGAACGTGCGGAATTAATCGCAACTTGATACAACGTAAATAGAGAAAAATTTATTTTAATTTCTAATTTAAGCTCGTTTAAGCTTAATAACTTTAACGATTATCTCCTTTGCGTATTTCCTTTTGCACGCTTGTTGTAAGTTTATTTATTTGATAGAAAAAGCTGGTAGTGATTTTATAAAGTTGCGGAAAGAGCAGACGTCAACGGCACAAGAAACCAGAAATATAATGTGCAGTTCGTGTCATTTATCCATTGACACAGAGGTTAATGAGAAACCCCTGCACTTCCTCTGCTTAAACTACCCTTTACTCAAGCGTTTCAGCATACTGTCTATTAAAACGTTTCAATATTATCTTATTATAAGGAATTAATATGGAAGTTGGACTTTGGCATCGAAAAACCGCGATCGTGTTCAGTTAGTTTTAATCATACTGTCTCTTTCATTCGAACGCACTCTTCACACAAATAAGCCTCTGTACCTGAAGCATTGCAAATTTATGATGCAACTTTTCCAAACCCAGACATAACATCGCACGCCCTTGACACAACGTATTCAGGCGAACATATCTGAAAAGTGTAATACAATCGATATAAAATATCCGAAGGTTAAATTTAGAGTAATATGGTAGTCTAACATCACAGAGACGTGACATCAATCGTATGGCAAGCGCAAGTGAACGCCAAACAACATCTTCATAAGCTGAGAAAAGATCTGGTTTTCAAAAGCAACAAGTAAGAAAATTATATGTCGCTATCTTTTCATCTCCTCTCTACTCACTGCCTTTATGTTTGAAATAAATATGTAGAAGTAGCGATCAAAAATCCTCAGCCTTAGTCTTCAAAACGAAAACTTGGTTTCAGTTCATATTGTACTATGGGGGTGCTCGTTGGCCGATTTGGCCCATTCTCGATACCAACCAGTGTGCAAGAGCTCTCCAATGGATTTGTTGGCTTTTAAGCTGATAACTGTCTCTTTTCGACTCCTCAGAATGTTTACCATAAGAAACTAGAACGACGAAACGACAATTCAGAATCGGACACATTACATACATGCATACATTGTATAGAGGCTCTGAAGCGTCCTTGCGTTTGTTGCAAACGTTTTCACTAATATGAAAATACACCACCAACTGTATATTGGTGGTGGGTAAAGAAGATGCGACCGCACGCGCATACAATTTTCTCACTTGTTAAAAGTTGTCAATTGTAAAGGCATTCAGTTTATTTGTTTTTACGTAAAGCTTCACAAAGAGTGAAATATTGTGACATGAAACTAATTGTCCGGAATTTTTCGCACAGCGTTACTTTGCAATTTCGTGTTCTAAAGTTGTAGCTAAAAAGTTGCAATGAAATGAAATGAATTTAAATGATTTGACAAGCTGCCGGTATTTTTCGGTAGACGGAATGCTCTTAACACTTTATTTTAAGCAAAAACTTACCGAAGAAGTCTGCCTTAATGATGAATTGAAAGGTAAACGTTAAGCTCTTCAGCTAATATAATTGATTTGACGTAATAGAACTGCCGTGAAATAATGTTCACACATTTCTAGATATATACTTATATTGTATATATATATATGTATTTATATATAATTTATGTTTAGTATGTCTGAAGATATGAGCGAGATATGAATGGAAAGTAAGTCGTGGCATGTTTTCTCTCTTACATAATATTAGGAATTTGCTTCGTTATAGTTGTTGTTGCTGTTATTCGTTAGTTCGTTCCTTCATTTTATATAACACAAGCTATTCTGAGTGATATTTAATGTACTTGTTGTCTGTCGTTGTCCTTGCTAGCCCGGCTTGTGCTTGTCCGGGTTTTAGTTATATAAAACGGGATATGTTGCCATGACAGTTATTTAAAATATACGGAAATAAAAATGTAGTAAAAAAAAGCACAACAAAAATAACGGCAGCAGAAAGAATAATAAAAACTTATGCAATACCAAATGATAGATTTCTTGCAGCCTTTAGGGTCATGTCGTCCATGTACTAACATCCATATAATTGTATTCAAGTTATTGAGTCTAAAAGTCTCTTTAGAGTCAAGCAACGACGACTGCTTGATAATATTTTTTAGCTTATGTTGTTTAGCTTGTTTGCTTGTTTGTCTGCTTATTTATTGCATGCTAGTAGGTGGATTGCCATTGCAATGGTGTATTGCAACAGTTTGTATTTTATCTTGCATTGTGTTGTTGTGTGTGAATAAATTTACGATGAGTTAAGGTATTTGCCAGATAATTTTCTTATTATTATATACACGCGGTGTAGTTAACTTGTATCTCTTCCTTTTTCACTCTTTCCCTGTCTGTTTTTCTCATAGTGCCTGAAATTCGATAATACCGGATTTCTATGTAAAAACAAAAAACAACTTTGAGATAAAATCAGAAATGGATGTTAAATTAATGAAACTTTATAATCGTTTTATTTGCAAGAATCTTAAAAAAACTGTTCACACAAACTCTTTTTAGGCGAGTTTTCTTTCTTCAAAATAACAGTATTTTCCTACCTATTACTATATATTTGCAACTTTAGTATTTTATGCAAACATTATTTACGTCATATTTGTTCACTCATTCGCGCCAACTAAGGTATGCAAGCACACTTCATATTATATGCATTTGGAAAAAGCTCAGAAAATGAACGATCTACTCTTTGGCTTTGTCTATCTAATAATCTGTTCACTACCTTTTCTATTATACAATTACGTCTTGAAATGGGGCAGGTATATGTATATGTATATATATATAGTAGGATGTATACCTTTATGTAATTTTATACAAGATGTCATAGGTAAAGATAAGCATCTGACACAATATTTTTAATGTGAAAAGACGAATGAGAATGATTAAGTAGGGGAGGTGAGACAAGGAGAAACGAAAAGGATATCTAGGAAAATTCGATAGAGATATGTGGCGGCCGCCACTGTCAAATAATCAGAAATGTGCGAAAGTTAAGGTCAATGCGTAATTAGCAAAGTTTCGTTGGTTTTCTGTTAAATCTCTTCAAGGAAATATTAACGAAAAAAAATTTAGCTAATATGTAGATAATCGACTCGGGATCCTAAATTGATTTTAATATATATTATATAAAATACTCAGTGTGCGGATGTTCCAAGCTTTGCTATGTCTAGCAAAAGAATCGCATTATTTTGAGAAACTACACAACTTGGGACGACTTGACGACTGTCAAGATTTCATCTCATACTCTAATCGTTGGTTTATGCTTGGTTAGAGTTTGGAAAATCGTACGCCAGCTCTTTTCCGTGCTTTGCTTATTTTTAATGAAATCATATGAATACCGTTGACGATTAACGCAACGATTCTCCAAAAGAGATTGTTATGCAATAAAGCTGTTGAAAAGTAAACGACCCGCGCAGTTGGAAGAGGACAGCTAAATATAGACTAATGTACATATATATGTGCATCCACAAATATATTTATGTATGCGTAGTATTGAAAAAATCTTCACAATTATGCCCAATAATCGGAAGTTGAAATCGCAAGAGATAGCTGTTATCCTAAAGATATTGTTACGAAACACACGTTTGAGGAAACAAGTCTCCGCACTACTTAAGCACTACTTAATTGTATAGAAAACAAAGTTTCCTAAAATGTTCAGACGGTAATAAAAGTGAAATGAAGAAATGAAGATTCTTGGTATTCTACCTTGCAAGGTCACAATATAAAGGCACCGTAAGTAGGTGGCGATTAAGGGAAATTCTCGGGAAATGTGTCATGCAAAACTTAGAGGGCAGGGTAGAGGGCAGCAGAACATGATATTCGCGATTTATTCTCAAAACGTTTGTAAGCAGAAGATTTGTTTAGGGCGAACGAAGTTGAATCTTCAAATTCGAACGAAAAAATTGATCAACCTTGTGTGTGCTAGGAAAGAGTGAAGCGTTATGAAATGATAAAAGTCCGCTTTCTACAAATAAGTATCTTTTAAATTTTGTAAGAACAGTGGAACAAAAACACCTACTTCTTACGAACGTACAGCCCCGGCAAAATTAGATGAATTGAATTTAGAGTCGCTGTCATATCCTTCTCTAAGCATTGTCCCCAACGTCTCTCATCTGTTTGAAAATCAGAAAATAATATTCGAGAGAAAAGTAATTAGATCAAATGATAAGAGCATTGTGGAAGCTGAAGCGTATTTCGAGGGTCCTGACAAGTTCTCCTACAAAGAATGCATCGCAATATAGGGGAAAAGGATAGCTGGACTGATTGTATCGCTCTTGATAAAGACTATATTAAAAAAAAATTTATTTTGTCTTAAATAGTCCCCGTAATTATTGACCGATATTTATTATGCACTTTACTACGCTTAATCTGCCAGTGCAAATGCGAGCACACACTTTCATAGGTATTAGTTTAAATTAATGACTAAAACATTCCTTGGCTCGGTTTATAAACTTGCGTAAAAAGCAGGCGTTCACACAATAACTTCTAAAACAAAAAAAGGGAGGGAGAGAAAAGAACAGGGTGTAAATGCCAAAAGGATTAGAAATTTTACACTTTATGTTTGTGCATGTGGTCTTTTAGATTGCGCCGTATTCCAGTCAAGTCAAACGTCTCATTCAAAATTCTGTTTCTACGCCCCTTAACATGGTACATTAAGTTTGTTAGAGCGTATGCATCGGGATGTCCGTATTTTATCAGGAAAAATTGGCGGAATCAATGTATACCTTTTGAAAATCGGAGAGCGGTGTCCAGATTCGATCCAGAAGTTTATAACTACGATCAAATCGTTCTTCTTCGACTGTTGTCACAATCTTGTTTAAATCGGTCGACACTTTTAGCCAAATTAGTGAAATTGGATAAGTTATGTGCTTAACTCTTATCTATTCTTTAGGTAGCAACTTTGTCATTGTTGGATTATTTATGTTTGCTTGTGTTACGTTATGTTAAGTGTATGTGCAAATGCTTTCCTCTAAGTATGCTATAGGCACGCGTTAGAATATTAATGAACAACCAATGCTGTCATATATGTGGAAGGAGCACAATACATACATAACGTGCCGTGTTTGCAAAGCCTTGAAGTATTTTTAAGCAAAGAGCTGTTTTAATTTTAAAATATCTTTACTGAGAAGGAAGAGAGCATGTAGTGGGCATAGATAGATTCCGTATAAGCTGAGTATAATGTGTTTTCTTCTTCTTGTTTTTTTCACATTTCTTTTTTTTGCTTTTTTGTATTAAAACCAAAGTTTATGAAAGATTTTAACTTTATACCCATAAGTACATAGAAGTACAGTGTAAAAGAACCTCATAAGTTTGCTTTACTCAAAGTTATCTAGTTATTTATCAGAGCCCACATGAAACTTATTCTATTAACATATTCAACAGTTAATATGCTCTCACATGCCTTAGCAACGCTCTTTGTAAGAAAAGGGTTCATTTTGCTTTTGTTATTGTGTAAATCTTCATGCGAAACTTAGAAATGTTACAGAAACATCAAAGAGAGTAGAGTTAAGATATTTCAAAAAAAAAAAAAAAAAAAAAGAAAGAACAAAAATAAGCATATGCGTACACGAGTTCTGAGGTGAAAAACCTAACATATATGTATTAACATTAAGGTGCTCCTTAAAATTTTCACAAATTTCGAATAACGATGCATAGGTCAGTGAAATCTTTACACAAATTGTTATTTGTTTAACATGCACAAATACTAATGCACAAATAAAAGAAGAAAGCTATTCTAACGAAACCGTTTATAGCGAATAAATTAATCTTCTGTTTTTGTTCATTAGAACCTATGACCCGATTCATCTAAGCTGATTGGCAGACAGGAAAAACTCTTTCACCTTAAAAACAACGCATTTTTTCATAGTTCTCTGCAATGATGGCACGCCTCTGCAAAAATTTTCTGGCTTAACAACTCTTAAAGAAACAATAAAAACAATTAATTGCATAAACTCTGATGCTCTATTTGTTAGTTTGCGTAATCAAGGATTTATTTATATGTTCGTATAAGAAAAATAATTTTACTTTATTTACGCAAGCACCTACGCCTCCATGCATACATGTGTAGCGGCAACGCAGATTACGTACACATATGCCTGCTTGTACGAGTCCAGCTGTGCGAGAAATAACAACAAAGTTTGTGCGAAATTCCACTTTACTCCGCTGACATAAAAAATGCACATCATACTCCCGTGCATTTTACGTACACGATTCATGTTTATATATGCTTGCGGAGTAGGAATCGGTTCTATTATTCCATAAGAGAATTTAAATCGAGTTTGGTATGAAAATAAAGGCGTAGGCAAACTCATCTTAGTATTCATTATATTATTCATTGACATGTTATTTATCCGGTCAGATGACCTTTTTAGGATTGTTACGATTGATGGTAGCACGGCAACGTACACGAACAAAATCCTATCGACATTTATATGACGTCACGGTAGGTGATTCCTACAACTAACGAGCAAAAACGCCATCCGCTCAGTTGAAGATATGATAATAGAAACATGAAAAAGAAAGAGAAAACGCTTTGTTTTCGAAACCAATCAGCTTTGTTTTTCAAAACAAATTTTCAAGGCGCGAGCATGTTGTATTTACTTCAAGTATTACTTAATCGAGTCAGTCACGTTCATGGCCTTGATTATGGCGACTACGATATAAATTAACTTTCTTTAGCGTGCAGAGAGTAGTAAAATTGGACTGAAATAAGCAAGCGAGGTGCCTTTGGTGATGCTTACCGCGGCCCTAGCTGTCGAGAAATTTAAAAATTCCGAGACATATCTGATTTCTATATATCAGCTTTAAAACAATATCCTACTGTGGTTGTATGTATGCTATGCAGATCTAATTCAGAGCTTGTTAATCCGCCCTTCGACTTTTATGTAGAGAGAAACTGCCCTACAGGACTAATGTCGTAGTGATGAGGGAAAATCGTATCATCCCGACAAAAGATATCTTTTATTATAGACGACGCGATGCTAAGCATTGAGGTGGGCGGTGTTGTATTGCCGTGGGGAGAAACAAGTAAAGAAAGCAGATAAATCGCTTAGATTCATTCGACCTTAGATAAACTATAGGTAGATGCCAGTGACTGACGTGAGAGCTTGGAAAGAGGAAAACACTATAAAGGCGCTGAGTTGTAATATTAGGAAAAACTTGAGAATGTTATGATGAACTCGTAGTCACTTCCAGTATATACCATGTAAACATAAGATGTTGATTGGTCAGAGCCATTTTTACATAAAAAATTCACATGGGTCTTGTATATATTTATTTATGTACTTATGCGTACAAGTTGCGAAGGAACCATGACGTAACAGATATGTAGTAAAGGGTTTAGTTAAACTCAAGTAAATGGACTAACTAGAAAAGGCGTGCATTACTTTCCTAAGTCTCTTCGAAATCCTTTGAAGTTTTTACTACAAGGAACTTTTATTCCTTTATGTTTTTAGCGAATAAGAGAAGTGTTTTACCATAAGCGCATCCACAGTGCAGGACTAAATGAATTTCAAACTGTAAGCGTTCAGCGAATCGATCAACCGTGCATATCAATAGTCAGCGTAGGTTGGAAAAAAAAAGTATTTGTTGAAATTTATACGAAGCATTTCTCCAGCATATGTGAAGAAGTAAAACTAATGATAATCCGAAGAATTTCTTTCCTTTTATTGTTATTATTATAGGTATATAATGCCGCAGTTGTTGTTTTTATATATTTTGACATAAAATACCAAGGATAATTGCAATCGGATTTACGCAAATACAAATGTAAATGCACATACACACATATTAATATTGTGTTCTCTTACGCTTATAGATATATGCGCGTACTTATGTATACTTACACTTAAGCGTCGTAAATCTTCAAAGTGCGTATGAAATACTTAAGCATAAATTATAACGAACGCACCACATACGCACATACATACATACACACACACACGCGTGCGTGCGGATACGATAATGTGAGTGCGTATGCGTTTAAACGAACAGCGTACGTACGAAACAGAATCAAATTCTCTGAAGAAAATCGCATATATACTCGAAAATAACATCAGTAACGATAGATCACAGCCCACAGCTATACTTAAGGAAATAATGGTGTTGTTGAAAAAACAAATTTACACGAAATTTGCTCGATTTTCTGGCTGTTTTTCTTTTGATGTGTTGCGCATAAAAATACCTTACGTACAGACACACACACACGAAGTGTATAACGAAATCATAAATAATATTTTTCTTGATTCCTTTTATTTTTGACTTCATTCTCGACGGTATTGAATTGTTTGTCTGGTTGTGGTGTTCTTTCTAGCATTTTTTTGTTTTTTCTTTCTTGTATTCTGTTCATACGTGTGCACATGAACATGCATGCACATATGCATTCAAGATAAAAAATCGTGTATTCTGGCCGTTACGGTTGTAGATTGAAATTTACATATGAGCGCATAACTGCGAGTCACATACGTAAGAAAATATATTTATTGGGTTTACGGATACAAAACAATACATTGATAAATAATTCCTTGCATATGTATGGATGGATGGATCTGCGCGTACGTATATGTATGAAATGTATTCGGGCTGATGAATCGTGAATTTTTTGCACTATAAATGTGCACATATGGGGGATACGTTTCGTTGGATTTGTCATTGATAGTAACAAGTGTTTCTGTTGTACTATGTCTGTTGCGAGTTCGTTGTTTGCTCTTCAGTTTCTCTTGATAATAATGCTAACTATATCTGAGCTTATGTTATAAATATATATATATATATAACAATATTTGACAGCTTGTAAATAATGTTTGTTGTCACTCATATCCGTCTCTTTATAAATTTTGTTAAATCTCTCATTCACTCTTAAAAACATTTTATCTCATACGTACGTGCGTTTGCTTGTATAAATATATGTATGCATTCAATTGAATATGTAACTGTGTCCTACCAACTCATGTACTCATTAATTTCCGAATAATATCAAATATACATGTGTGTTTACTTGTGTACGTTCATCAGCTTATCTTCTTATAATTCTTTAATTTCTCTTTTTCTGGGCTTGCATTTTTTTCGCTGTTGTTTTTTTTTTTTTGTTTTTTTTTTCTGCTTGAATTCTTTATTTTTCTTCTTTATACTGGACATTAAGTGTGTAATTAAATTTTAAGTAGTTGTGTCCTTAATGTGATAAATAAACTTGTCATACTTCAAGATAATGTAAAACAGTTTGTTTCGAGCGCAGTTGATGATAATTACGATGACGATCATGATTGTGACGATAATGAAGCAATTGTGAATGTTGTTGCTATCATTGTTATTATTGTTATTGCTTTCATTATTGTTGCTATCCCTGTTATATCTGATTAAACGTAAAATAAAATGAAGGCAAACAAAAAATAATAAACGAAAGGCCATTAATTGGATTATTGTGAATATTGCCTTCTTGTTGTTGCCTTTGTGTTGTGTCTCAGCTATCTCCCGATTTACCTGTTATCGCGAGACGAAAACACTTTGGATCCGTTCAACTTTGCAAGACATCAGCATATCTCTTCTCATTTCGCTATTGTTGTCTGTGGTTAGCGCTCTCACGATTGCGTATTTAGCTACTGACTGTTAATGGAATGGAAAGATTTTCGAAGAAAGCCGGAAAACAACACTACACACTACACACGAACATCAAAATCCGTTTATTCATTACATTTGACCAGTCCGTACTCAATACTTGCAAACTCTCAAGCTAACTAATCTCTTGTCCTTGTAGGCTAATCATCGCATTATCCTCATTACACGTGGTATTGTACAGGTTTGCAGCGTTTGCAGTCACGCATCGAAAACCTCATGTTTTAACCAGAATAAATAGCAGAATCGTATGTCTAATTGGCCCTCTGTTGAAATCCTGATTACGATACGAAAACTTTACTTGAAAAGTCAGATTTGGTCTCAAAAGTTTTACACCCTTATCGATGTTCGGCACGGGTATATTAAGTTTGTGCTGATGTTTGCAACATCTAAAATCACTTGAGATATTCTCAGCTTTTAGTGTAGCATTTCAGAAAATGGTTTTGAATAGACTTCAATCTATTTGTCTGTCTGCCCATCCGTACGTTATTTGGTAAATTCACATGCTTCACTTCAAGAACGAACTCTGTACTAAATGGTTTCGTTTAGACACAAATGGTTTCGTATGACTATTTACGACGAAACGCTTTGTCTTACGGAAATGCATACGGAAATGCTGATACGGAATATGGATTAGGAAATAGCCCCATTACTAGAATTGCCTTCTATATAGCGCTTTATAAAAAACAAAAGATCTTGTCTGGCGAAAAGATTTCATTTTTAAAATTAGTAAACGGAAAATTTTTGGGTGAAGATTTTTGATAAAAAATTAATTCACTTTGACAGTAAATTTAGATCGTGTCAGCTTACATTTCGACTCTACTCGCATAGAATGCTCTTTCAGAATGTAGGTAAGCGGGATTGCGTAATGTGTTTAATAATCGCACGTCTCCGACAATAACATTTTCGCTTCTTTTATATTATGCCAATCAGAGGAAGATTTGAGATAGAGTTTGCGATTTGAACGCGATTTTCCGGTGAACGTGGTAGATAAATATGAAGGGTATGCGATGCGTATTCACATAAGTTTGAAATGCTTGACCAATATTATAGACGCTATCCATGGAGAACACTATTAGTCAGATCAGTTTGGGTAGAGGTTTATATTTTTGGCAAATACACTTTAGAATAATTTCGAAATCATAAGGGAATTAAAAATTTCTATATTTATTACATAAAGGTTTACACGTACAACATAAGGCAATCAAATGAAACTTTTCACTTCTTAAAAGTCATATCATTCATGTTTTGCTTCAGACTGTGACTTAAAGTGACATCCGAGTTCAGTGTTGTTCAGCAAATCACGACGGAAACATATGCAGTTCTAAAGCGTAGCGAAATCGTTAAAATTTATTGCAATAACAACGAATCTTTACGGGGTACGTTTTGCGCATAAATAAACAAATTTATGGTCAACATAATCGACCTATAGAGCAGAGCTCACTATTCATAGTGTAAGGGAAAAGTATGAGTTAAATGTGTTTGCTGAATTGTTTGTGATGTTCATTAAGAGTCCGTCCGGTCAAAAACGTAAACGTACTGCTGAAATTATCGGTACTGTAAAGAAAAGTGTGAATTAACCGTTAAGTTTGATAATTTCGTTGCCGACGGTATGTGGTGTGAAGAAGATGGCGCAACCAGCCAAGCATCTCGCGACATACACTCAACTTAATGAGAGAAAAGCTTAAAGCGATAGAACTGCGTCCTTTTTTTTTTTTCTTTGGGACTATGTTAAGTTATTCGTTTAGCTTAGTAAACCCAAAATTTTCAACGACCTTGAAATCAAGATTATTCGCGTTATCGGCGAAGTAAATACAGATTTGCGTAGATGCGGAAAAATGACCGAAAATTAATTACTCCAAATCTGAATTCTTACAAACATCCAAAGGCAATAGTCGTTTTTACATAAAATTATTTTTATTTGAAAAGGCCATGAACGCATATTTATATATTTTAGTAATAAAATAAACTCGTTCGCATTGAGTTCGTAGTCTTTTGTTTTAATTTCAAATTAAAATTTCCTAAAGCTTTTTTTTGATCACCTTATGGAATACGTTTGTTGCAAAAATAATAAGGTTTTATTTCGCTTGCTACGTGTTGCTAGCAGTGATGAGCGTGAATTGTTTGCTGCCCAACCTGTCTTGAGAGCGAACATAGAAACTATTTCCAATTTTTTATAATTTACGTCGTTCGATTTGCTGTAACTTGCTATTGAAATGGTGATCTTTGTTGACTGAATGTCGAATATGAAAAGCATCAAAAGCTAGGATCGGTATTAGCGGTGGCCAGTGCCAGACTGCGCACAGGGGGCGACGTGGGACGTGGATGAGTGGCTTTGTGTTTTTAGACTGATTCAAAGTAGATAAAGAAATGGAGACTATGATTCTCACTATAAACAAAGCTTTCATTTAGAATCTACTCAAGACGAAGATTATTTAAAAAAATGTATAAACAAAAATCTCTTGCTTTCAGTTAATTTTATGCTTAAAAATGAATGAAATGTGCCCTACAATTAAGTTCTCGTCTATTGTTTTAAAGTAACTAATAACAAAAGCATATATGTACGAGTGTGTATGTATAAGACGAAGAAGAAGACGAGAATTAAGAAATATTTCGAGAATTTCACAACTTTTCATAAAGTTTTCGGCAAGAGAAAGACAAACAAAAGCAGAAAGAAGTACAACAAGACATTTTTATTTTTTTATTTTTTTTTTTTATCAACGTTTTCCTGACGCAAAAGGGACAAAAACCGTTTCTTCGCTTTTTTTGCTTTTCTTCTTGTTTTTCTTTTCTTTTTTTTTTTGTTTCTTTGGTAATTTTTGTAAATGACGCAAAAGTCTGTGCAATTGCTGAAGTTGACAATGTTGACACTATGTAATGGTCGGATAAGAGTAAAAAGAATTTTTCCGGCATAGCGAAGAGAAATTAAGAGATCATTTCAAATGAATTTTCATTAAGTGAAAAAGAAAAAATATTTGCAAAAAATTTCGCGAAATATAATTGTTAGTTAAGTGTTTGAAGAGAACCGAACAAGAACCGAACTAACTAAGAAGATAAAATGAAGTCATTATTTCATATGAATGTCTGCAAAACTTATGCTTTTCATTTGAATGTTTTAAGCAGCATCACGATACGATACATGCGATTCCTAAGCAAGTAAATTTGAACATTTTTGACTAACTTACGTTGACAAAGCTGCTGATAAAATAACTGCTAATAAGTTTATACTCGGCTTAAGGCGAATCTAGGTAACTTAATGCCTTAAGCAATTGCATTGCATTGTATTGTGAAAATATGATCGACAACGGAAACTGTATATATTTTCCGAAATGGTTTCAGTCCTTCTTTGTTTTTTTCTTTTTTTTTTTTGCTTTTTCCAACATGTTCCTCCGCTCTGTGGTAAAGTTGTCCCGTTGAAGAGCGGGACAGGTCAAATCGAGGTGCATTTGACTGGCCCACCAGCCTATTGAAAGCGTTTTCGCCCAAGCTGAATAACTCTGATAAAAGAAAGGCAGCGAGTCCGTCACACCAAGCCAAGCCATTAATTTTTAGTGCTCAGAATCGATGAGAATGTCACAAAGGGACTCGTAATTGGTCATTTTCGAACAGCATTGGCTTCGTCTGCTTAACAGATGACGGTGATGAAGCTTCGTACACTACTATCTAGTGATGGTAAATGTGCGTATAATAACGTTTTGACGCATCAGTTAATTTCATTGCAAGAAGTGGCGTTGTACGTGAACAGAAAAAAAAAAACAAAAGCAAAAATCCAGAGAAATGGAATAGTTTCACTTCACCTCGCTTATAGTGGCAAGCTATCTGACATACGTAAAAAATTCGTATTTTTTTTTTTTTTTTTTTTTCAGATGATATTTATTCTGACATTTATGCGTTTGTGGTAAACGCTAATGTAGATAACGAAAATTGGTATAAACTTTTAAGCAGGAAGTAGTAACAAACACTCGCACACATCGACACATATATAGGCATAAACAATCATCACCTACCAGTTTTTCCGCTAGCAATTACAAAACGTGCTACTGCTGTTGCTAGACGTTTTGTACTTGAAACCAGCGATGATGATGATAGCACAGTTCGTTGAGCTGACGCAGTCAATGCAGATTTTCATTTCACTGAAAATTTGTTAAGACAGTTTTCCTTTTCAGCGCCGTTGTTGTTACTGTTGCCGTTGTTGTTATATCTTTTTTCCTTGTGCGTTAACTTTGCTTAAGTGATAAAGTGTTGAATCATTTAAAGAGTGTGAATGAAGAAAAGCGGAAGCAATTTAAAAAAAAAAAAAGAGATAAGAGAAGTCAATGATAAAGTTTGAATTTTTATTGTTTTCCCTTTCTTTTCTTCGTTGCTTTTTGTTTTTTGTTTTGCTCTGTTGGGTATTTTCAAGCTCAAGTGCAGGTTGCCATAGTGTTAAAATCTTGCAGAAAATTTTTGAATCACTTGGGAATTGTGATAGTGCGGAAGATAATACACTCAGCTGAATTTTTGTGTGCATATGCACGTGTGTGCATGTTTCTTAGAGTTTGTCTTACAATATCCTTTTGTACATTTTACGTTAAAGTAAGACTTCAACTGAAAGCACACGCACACATAGACATTTTGCTGCTAACAAAACATCTTTTCAGATGACAATTATGGGAGTTTATGGTTAAATGCAAAATATGATGCATTTCAAGTTTTGGTTGAAATAAATGAAAACAAAAACACAAACAAATAAAATAAAGGAATAAAAAGAATTAGAGAATTGTTTAAGCGAATTGAAAATAGAAATGTTCAGGAACTTTTTTCGTTTGCATTTACGAAAGTTTGTTTAAATCTTTCTTTTGTGTTTTACAAGACTTCAATACAAAATTTCTTTCTTTGCATTTAAACTTTGACTTCCTCAACCACGTCACCAATGTCAAGTTAAGACTTAAGTACCATTTTTCCGGAAATGTTTATATGATTCTACATAAATTCCACAAAATCCTATTAACTTTCCCTGTAACCTATAATTTTCGTTATATAAAAAAAAAAACCGTTTCTAAAGTTTAGCTTAATGGAAAACATCGTGAAGTTTGCGAGTTCTTCGTTATGTTCTTTTGGATGTTATTACTTAATTAATTGCGCTACCTTCGATTACTTCCAAAAGACCTTATGTTATCAAAGTAGAAGCTTTATTAGTTGTCGTATCGATAACAGTCATAATGAGCACTATTGCTCAATATTCAATTCATTTCGCTTGTACGTCCATATGTCCATTTATCTATTCCTTGCTCCAAGCATGTTAGAGTGCAACATAAGTCAATGTAAAAGGATTTGCCATCGTACACTGTTCTCGTAATTTCTTATTTCGGAAACGAAATTCGTTTTTATAAAGAAAATAAAAAAATTTAAGAATTTCAATACAAAAAGCTTCCCATGAAATATTACATTAAATATTTACATTTGAATTTATTATTACCACTTATTTAAATCCTTCTAAAAGACATAAACTTCTACATAATTATCACCGAATGACTTATGATAAAATATCCGCTGTACGTAAGCATATTACTCTGAGCACTGGCAATATAGTTGTTATTCATTTTTTTAATTGGGTACAATTTTATATAAAATATTTCATGGATTATTTATGATTTTAGAATATTATCTAATAATATAGCTTTCCGCATAGTATACATGTTAATAGTAATTGAACATATACGCGACGCTGTATGGAGGAGAGGGCAGAAAGAAATATGCACCCACATAAACCTAATGCACATATGACACATTCTCCCTCGGTGACCGCATCTGAAATACAGCGCACAATAATAGAAATGTATACCAGTAGTATCGTATATATCCACGAATGTCTGTCTCTGCGCCAAACATTCAACTCATCAAATAATGCCACCACTGCTACCGAAACTGATGATTCAAAATAAATCCGAGGTCACAGAATAACGGATGGATTTTGAAGGCACATAACATTCTCGTACACTATCATATTAGTTCTACAATATGGTTGCGTTATTATAAATGTCTGTATATATGTATATTTGTTTGTATATATATGCATTTACTGATGTGTGTCGCACGCCACATGTGCGCCTATTTCAGGCCAGAGGGTGCGAGTTGTTTAAATGTACACTGTTTTCTATGCTGTATTGGTTTTAGTTGTCAAAAAGTACATCGAAATATAAACAAACCGTGCAATAAGAAAAAATAAAGTTAAACATAAAAACAAAAACCAAAAACATATGCCCTCACGTATGGATAACATTATTTGAGAATCTTTGTGAAGGAAAAACAAATTGTAGAGCGTTTGCACACAAGCATTGCGACACATTATCTGTTAAGCTGACTATGTGGCGCTTGCATTATATTATGTTCAGAGATTAAAATGATTTAGAGTAACGTAATGCCAATGACTGCAACAAATACCAAATAGTGTATGACACACACTTCATTCACTTACGCAAGGCTACAAAAATACGAACACGAAACATTTCTCGCCATGATCATCATCATCATCATCATCATCATCATCTGTTTTAAGCTTACCATCGAAAGCATTTGAACATGAAAATATGCATTCATCAGAAATATCAGCTAAGCATCTGCCAGTGATTGGTTACATATGTTTAGGAAGCACATACATATAGATGCTATGTATATATATATATATATATATATTTGTGTCTATCTGCATGTGTTGCCATCTTTGACTAAAACATGTCTGTTTGCTCTTCTCTGACTGACACAGTTCAAACAAGCCAAAAATAAAGTAACATAACTAATTAATGGTTTGTTTGGACTTAACGGGACTTGTTTTTATTGTTCTATTATTCTATTAATTCTATTTTCTTTGTGGACTGTTTCACTCATATTTATAGATTGGCTTTTCTATAAATATAAAGAAATCTATCCGCTAAAGATATAGATTTTGTTATTTACACAGACGAAACCTATATTCGTTCCACTAGCAATGGTGTGAGATACCAACAATTAGTTTTATATTCAGTTTGCCATTCATTTTTTATCATGTTTTTTCTGTGTTTCACATTAGAGATTAGTGTTAATAAAAGAAGCTATTCAGACCTGTCTTTTCGTGGGCCAATTTGCTCAAATCACGTTCACAATCTCTCTTCCTTTCTTTTAATTTCTTTTGATTTTTTCATGGATCTGATCGTGTTTATGTCGAACATCAATTACATTTTTTTTATTTCTACGCAATGAGTCCCTGATAGCATGTCCGCGATATATGTAGGTACGGTCAGGCAGGATTATATGTAGAGGGGAAGCAAAAAACGTAGTTAATGGCTTATATGCATTTTAATGACGATTATTATCAGCATCTTTCCCTTATGTTTGGTGAAGATCTGAAGGTCGTACTTCAACCATGGTTTAAAGTAGCGGATAAGCATGCATACTTCTTTGCGAAAGAGATACACATTACACATCATATTTTCTTGTTTTTCTTTAAATGTTGGACTTAGACCGATTGTAATTTTTCCCCTTTTTTTATAAATTAATGAAAAACGTTTTCTGCTTACCGCTGTAGGTTAAGGCTAAGTATACTTATTGGCATCTTTTACCTCTACAAATGCACAGCGGGCGAATCGTCACTATACCAAAAAAAATTTAAAATAGAGAATAAAAAAATTCATGGATGTAGTTTTAGCTTACGTCTGCAGTACATATTTAAAAAAACCCAAGGTAATCATTCGTAAACAATCCATCACTAGCCAACAGTTGATAATGATTGGAGATCTTTAAATCAGTGTTAACGTTGAAGGTTATTTATGAATGAACAACGGCGCCTCTCCATTGGCCATTTGATATATGTTTTATCCACCATTACCTAAGCGTTTCCAAAAAGCTAACAATTATGTCAGACCTACAGTCTACATGAGCTACGCATGCGGGAAGAGTTTCAGCGACTTGGTATATTTCCAGCTACAATCGATGATGGAAAAGTAGTTTACTATAAATATATAAAGATCGAAACCTTTGAATTACTCACATAAGTTGACTGGAATTTTTTTTCCACTTTGATTTTCTTCTTTCCTCAACGTCTATGTAAGTGCATTTTACTTATTTTCACTATGGAATCTAGTATACGGAATAAAAAAGTATGGCCGAACTTTTCAAATTCCTACGAAAACCAATGTAGAAATGAGCAGAGCTGCATCGATGCCGGATCTCATTGATCATTTATGCTTTTTGATCTCTACGTGCCGCTTTTAATATCTGATACGAAAATTCTTAACGAGTGGCAAAGTTCTCTTCTTATATTATAATACATCAGAAAGCGATTTTACGAATTCAACCCAACTATTTCCTTGCACCTAAGATTACTTACTACTCTTCTTTATTTATATGTGCAACCTAAAAACGAAATAACTTTACCGAAATTCCTGTCAACTTTCAGTTATTTTAAATTAAAGCTATTCCAATGACAAAGATATGATGTCCTTTTTGCTACAAGAATGTACAAAGAATTGAATAAACGCTTTATACGTACAAGAGGACTATATATATGTAAATGTACATTGTATATGAGTTTGTGTGAGTGTATGCATGCATATGTGCGTATACCGGTTTATTAAATCAGTTAGTGAACATAAATTTTGATAGCATTTCAAGAGTCACAGAGATTTACTGATGATAATGATAATCAACTAAAAGAGACCGACTATAGAAGACAATAACTGACTAGTACCGAACAGAATGCATAACAAAGTGAGTGTAACGTTTATTAAAATAAACCAATAATAATAACACACAACACAAATGTGAAACTCTATGAAGCATTAGCCTCATGGCAAACACTTGTTTATATATTATATATATATATATATATATATTTATATTTATATATATTTATATTTGTAGATAAGTACATTGTACATAGCTCAATACTAAATATTATGGGAATAAACGTAGTGTATATGTGTAGTATACTATTTTGTATATGTGTATGTGCTGTATGTATTCTTTGCTGTGCAGTTGTAAATCGTATATAAGCGGACAATAACATGTGATTGCATGCTAAGTAGTGAGTTGATGTAGACGATATACCTCTGCGTACGTCTATCTATATGGATGCCGCGTGTAACAAGGGAAAAAATGTGGTTTAATATTGCAATGAAAGTTGCACCCAAAAGCAAACTAATAACGATGCTACTATTCTGTAATGTTTTATGTATATATATATATATATATGGTATGCACTGACATAAGTAATATTATTATTGAAACTAAGGCGTCCGAAACCATTCTATATAAATGTGTGAATGTGTAGATATGTGGGCGGGCAAATTTCGTCGCGTTTGAAATAAAACATTTCAATCAGTTTTAATAACATTTGGGTTGGTTTGGTGGGTTTTTATGAAACTTTAACAAATTCCTATTGGGCTCCTATCAAGCCGTTGCACAAACTTACCCAACATTACTTTTTGGTTTATCAGTTTCGCCGCGAGTTTGGAAGGATTAACACAACAGCGTAACACCACCAAGAAAAGTATTTCGCGTATAGAAACATGAAAGGTGAAGGTAAACCATTTTCATCATTGGAATTAAGGCGTCGCTTGGGAATTTTTGATTTTTATTTCGAACAATTGCTACCCTAGCGATCGAACAAGATCGAGAACATTGACGCTGCTGATAACAGACGTGCAGTGGTAAGTATAGTGCCTATAAAAATTTTACCTTACCCTACTTACTCAAATCATCGATTATGAGGATAGACTTCCAAATATGGAAAAATTCAACCATTGTTGATCGAGTCACTGTCGCTAGTCAACTATCTGCTTCAGTCCATGCACATATGGAAGTTTTTTCGCTTAGTGTACTTCTTATGTAAAAGCGATTGTTCTAATTCGAGATAATTCCGAATCTTATAAATTAGGAACGACTTTGATTGAATTTGCAAAGGGTTGAAAGATCCGTTGGTGTCTCAAATATTAGAAATTCGTGTATCGCAATGCGACACGAATGTTACACATATTCACAAATTGCGCACAACAGACTTCGAAGCGCTACTTTCGTTTCTTGTGACACGATATAAACCAAAACTAGACATCTCGTCTTGGAATGTGCCTTCGAATATCTAACTCACTGACGAAAAAGTTTACAAGTCGATTTGTTTATAGTCGCTGAGACATTCTTTATTCTGCCATTTAGTCAATTCAAGCCTGGTCAAAATCTTTTCAAATTGCAATAAATTGTGTTCGTCTGGATTGTCACTGGAAAGTACAATTATTCTACAAGCAAAAATTATGGTGCTTCGTTTACGCTGTCAACACAGGATGAAATCAACGTAAGCTGGGGGCGTCTTGAGAAGACTGAAAAAAGGGGCGCTGGTTCAACGTGAATGACACCGGAAGAACAGGAATGTGAAACATTTTTTTAAAAATCTTTCTCTCTCTCTCTCTCTGTCTCTCAATAATCTCCGTGGGTGGAGTTGTTGTAAAATTAAAGAACGGCGACTGTCTTGAAATTTCGGCCTGGAAGCAAAATATTTAGCTTTAGCTGTGGAATATTAAGATTTTGGGCAAGTGAATTTGGTTAAGAAGCTCAATTGGACAAGCCGTCAACAGTGTTACCATATATGTGGAAGACCAGAGACTTATTGAGTAATGTGCTATCTCAAGGTAAAAGGCAAACTGAGCATTCGTCTTCCTTCGGTAAAGAAAGGCGGGTTAAAAAAAAATTCTGTTGTAATGACTGTAGCAGAGTAATAATTATATTAAAGAAAACTTCGCGGTGGCATTTCATCAAAACGAAGATTATTGCAACAAATATATATCAGTTTTCTGGCAAAATCACATGCCGTGATTCCAATTCCACTAAAGGCAAAACATTGCGGTGCGTGATGTAAATGTGGGTTTTACAGTCTTCTCAATTTTCGAGCACAAACTTTCTCGCGAATCATTGTCGAATATGAACGTTTTTTCATTGTCCGTAACCAGTCTCTTCAAACAAGGCTGTAAATTTTTTTTTCTTTTCTAACAATCCACAGGTGGCAGTTCTATCCATTTAACTTTTCATTGTTAACTTATGTGATACCCAAATTACGATCGTCTTTTTCTAACCATTCTTGTGCAAATGGTTCAGAATTGTTTTTTGGGCAATCTTTAGTTCGGCAGGGAGGTTGTAAGACGTATTGACCTGATCTTGCTTAATCTCTAGAAGAGTGTAATGAACTTCACAATGATTGGTCAAGCAGAACACGCCGCTTTTTTAACATCAAAGCTTTCAAAACGGTAACAAGCGAACTATATGCATGCCGTTCTATCTTTACTATAACGGGTAACATCTTTAGGACACATTCTAAAATGCAGCGAGTTCGTTGAGAATTTTCTTTCATTTCACCACGCAATTAATTTTGATTAAACAAACAAATATCACTGCTTTGTCAATGTTTTTTTAAAATTATTTTTCCGCTACCACTTGTTATGCACGTTATGCGTTGTATGGCATAATAGAGCTAAGGTCGCCAAAGTTAAGAGGCTTAAGTGAATGTGTCCAAAAAACATCTCGAAAGCCTTAAAGTGTGTAGTAAATCAAAGTTCGCATCGTTCACTTAACTCATAATCACAAAAGTACACTTTTAACTCGCTGTATGTATGTGCGTATTGTTCCTATATAGCTTTATATGTTTAGGCAAAATAGTATTTTAATTTACAATACATAGGCATATAAAAGTAGACGGCATGCATAATATTAGCACAAATTTAAATCTATTGTTGTGTTGCTATTCTGTTTTTTCTTCTTTTGGAAAGATTTTCCATATGACTTCAAATATTATCTACCAAAGGCCAATTGGTGTTTAACTTATTGACCTTAATCTTTTGCTTACTTCCAAATCATGTATGGCTTTCTCTATATGCTTTGTCGACTTGTGCGCTCTTATAACCTAGAAACAACTAATAATTTGTTGTTGTAGCTAAGTAGGGTATATTGCTATGCATTTATAAATATATATATAAATATAAATAATTCCTAGGAGTAAGTACGAAAAAATATTTACGAAAAATGCGACTTTATCGCTTTCGAATTTCAATTCCTGCTTCTTCGCCACTATAAACATGGACTTATGAGGTGGTTCGTATATTTCACTATAAGTTAGGCGATATTCATTTCGAAAACAGCTCTCGTTTGACAAAATTTTGATATTTTGTAAGTTGTTAGCTCTCGTCGTATTATAGCGGCTCTGCATGACTTTGTTTGTACCCAGCAATTAATGCTGAGTTTGAACGAAATTTTTACGGATCAAAAGCTTATTATCAAAAAGTTATGAAATTTTGGCAGGCGTAGTTTGGTTATTAGGGCTTTCGAAAAATAGTATGGAATTATTGACAAAAATGTATTGACAAAAATGTATTATCTTATTTTGGTAGAGTGAGTCGTCTGCGAAGTTATGCAGCTATGGAGCTATGGTTTGTGAGGGTAAGAATTAACTAATTTAAAAAGCCAAAGATAACGTATTCTCTATTAATGACCACCGAGCTTGAGATATAATGACAGCTGAGTATACAGTGTACGGATTCTAAATTGATGATCACAGATTAATTCGGGAAATAGGTAACATAATCAAATCACCACTGAAAGTTTTCGCAGAGCTACTTCAAATACAAAGGCACGCCTACTATTATTGAATTACTTTAATACTTTCACATTTTGGATGGAGGCTATATGTACCGTTATTATTTTCTTATTAACTGCTGTAGGTTCATTCTTTCACTTATGACAACCAGACATGGCCAAAGGATGAAGTGTTTGCTTTTTAAACAAATAAATGGTTTTTTAATTTTACAATTTTAGTTGATGATCACCGAAAAAGGTTACAAACGGGGCTGAAGTAACTAAAACTAAAATAGCAAATTTCTAAAAAAATTTTAAAAATCTTCAAATAGCAAATATTCTAAAATATTTTTATCGATTAATAAATAAAATAAAGTATAAAATAAAGAATTTGGCGAAAATACATAAAGAAAAAGCAAAATATAATGAAAAAAAAAATGATCTTAGTCTGTCCATTGGCCTTACGACGTACGCGTAATGATTATCTTCACACCATGAGCATAAATAATAGATTTGCTAATTTGCTTAACCTAAGCTAAACAAAAATTATTTCAGTTTAATTACTAGTTCATCACACTTTTTAAAATTTTCCACTAGTAAACTTAAAAGTAAAAAAAAAAAAAATCCTTTCCATTATATTGTATAACTTTTTCAAAACAAGGGAGAGGGAGAGAGGGATCAAGAGATCCTTCTCTCAGAGAGACTGGGTAAAAAACAAGGAACGCATAAAGTAGCTAAGACCTTTTCTCCACCCAACTTTAATATGGTATAAACATATATATATATATTATTTATATAGTAATAAAAAAAACAGTATAGTGAGCATGCATGTTCGCCTGTATGTCTATGTTTAATAAAAAGTGTATACCTGGTGCAAAAGCCCAGAAGGTAAAATCGAGTTATACAAACACACTTTTCTTACACAGTGCACACAATTTGTGCCTGTGCACCCTACAAACGATGTGCAAGTATATGTTTGTGGTTGTGTCAACATTGAACCCTTAATAATGTTCTCACACATGCATATGCAAGCAATCAAAATATACACTCAAAATGCACACAATAACACACATAAAGCTCTATATGTGTTCGCAAATTTTAACGTGTTACGAAAACTAAATTTTATAATTTTCGTTTCCTTGTTTTTCTCTTTTGTATGGCGCAGTAGGTACACTGGGAGGTATTGAGTTCTGAAGATACGAAACTCCTATACATTATCTTTCAAACTCATGTACACGTTGATATTTGTCTGCATACTAAATGATATCTCATGTTTAGCTCTCACCATTTTTTAAAGTACTCATATATACATCTACACGCCTACACAAACATATATATTACATACATATTTTATATATGTTTTATATAATACGAACATTACCCAATATTCGCACTTTTATACGCGGAGTTCGTTTTATAAAGACACGTTACCAACATTCTGCCATATACTACTCATACATATATCTACATCTATACATTATATAATATATAATACATATATGTATATATAGATATATATGATATATACATATATGTGTTAATACATATAGTACGAACATTACCCAATATTCCGTTCCAACGTTCCCAACATTCTGCCAATAAATACTCTTTATAAAGACAGATCCATACGCATACCCATGCAGTAGATATATATGACTGGGGGGAAAGCCTTTTCATATTATACGACATGCAGGTAATTCTATTTGGGAGGTAGAGCACGACACATCTTGGACTTGTGGTGAAGCAGAGCGTTTGGGTTCCGCACAATTTGACTGAGAGAAATTTTTCATATCATGTATCATCTCTCCTTACTAGACATAATGTGGAGCCCGTTTGGAACAAGCAGAAGTACAAAAGTCGAATATAAAGCGAAAACAGGTTTACTGCGAACCTGGAACATCCCCCGCAATTATTGCAAAAGCACATCCTCATCAACGGTAGGCGATGAACTGATTGTGATCAAATGAAAAAAGCTCAGTGTGCTACGAGTTGCTTTCACAGTGGCAACCATCACTCCAAATATGCACTTTAGCCAGCTTGATAAATTGAATACAGCTATCAAAGAAAGGCGGACAGTATTAGCAAGCAGAGAAGCAATTCTCTTTCATCAACGCAATGAAAAATCCCATGCTGCACTGGTGAGGCGATTAAGGCTAAATGAACAACAATGGAAATGGACTTAGTCACCAACCCTATCCATCCATTTTTTTCTAATTGGCTCAAAATTTAATGACGGGAAAAAAGTGTACTTCTTTTAAAGTTGTCGCCATGGCAGCTATTGAGTGTTTTGGGCGCGAGGGTGTAAGCTTCTATGCTGTAGGAATCGACAACTTGCCGGGAAGATGGCAATGAGCGGTTGAAAATAACAACAAGTAAATAAATGTTATTAAAACTGATTGAAATGTTTTATTTCAAACACGACGAAATTTGCCCGCCCACATATCTACACATTCACACATTTATATAAAATGGTTTCGGACGCCTTAGTTTCAATAATAATATTACTTATGTCAGTGCATACCATATATATATATATACATATATATATATATGTATATATATATATATATACATAAAACATTACAGAATAGTAGCATCGTTATTAGTTTGCTTTTGGGTGCAACTTTCATTGCAATATTAAACCACATTTTTTCCCTTATTACACGCGGCATCCATATAGATAGACGTACGCAGAGGTATATCGTCTACATCAACTCACTACTTAGCATGCAATCACATGTTATTGTCCGCTTATATACGATTTACAACTGCACAGCAAAGAATACATACAGCACATACACATATACAAAATAGTATACTACACATATACACTACCTTTATTCCCATAATATTTAGTATTGAGCTATGTACAATGTACTTATCTACAAATATAAATATATATAAATATATATATAACCTCCCTGCCGAACTAAAGATTGCCCAAAAAACAATTCTGAACCATTTGCACAAGAATGGTTATAAAAAAACGATCGTAATTTGGGTATCACATAAGTTAACAATGAAAAGTTAAATGGATAGAACTGCCACCTGTGGATTATTAGTAAAGAAAAAAAATGTACAGCCTTGTTTGAAGAGACTGGTTACGGACAATGAAAAAACGTTCATATTCGACAATGATTCGCGAAAAAGTTTGTGCTCGAAAATTGAGGAGACTGTAAAACCCACATTGACATCACACACTGCAATGTTTTGCGTTTAGTGGAATTGGAATCATGGCATGTGATTTTGCCAGAAAACTTTATAAGATTCGGAATTATGTCGAATTGAAGCAATTGCCTTCACACAAGAAGTACACTAAGCGAAAAAACTTCCATATGTGCATGGACTGAAGCAGATGATTGATTAGCGACAGCGACTCGATCAACAATGGTTGAATTTTTCCATATTTGAAAGTCTATCCTCATAATCGATGATTTGAGTAAGTAGGGTAGGGTAAAATTTTGTAGTTACTATACTTACCACTGCATGTCTGTTATCAGCAGAATGAAATACGGTAGTGAAATACAAAACACAAAGAATACCAATTAATTAACATTATGCGCCGAACTAACAACGGCTAAGCCACTAAAAGTCTAAAATATAAAAAGAGATCTATGAAAGACATCTTGCTTTTAGCACTAGATTTGCGATACCCATCTATTAGGCGGGTGTTTTATTTTAAGCTTAATAATTCTTCATAAGAGAGTAGCTACTTTTAGAGGGTATAGATTGGTTTTTCGTTATATAGCGCAGCAAGTATATATGTGTACCTTTCTTTTCTGCCGCCCGTCCCCTTTCTAGGTAATGTATACCAATTTCTACGAAAATCCGCCAATTTAAGGCGTAAGTTCTAGGAATCATTAAAGTCATTATTATAGTTTCTTCTGCAATGTAGGCATGTATGTGAATAGGCCACGTCCACCTTATATTCGTAATCGATCCGGGAAATTTTTCGCCGAATTTCATCTTCCTGCCTTTATTTTTGCGACTATGACGATTCAAAAATTTACTCGTTAAGTTGACAGGTTTTTGTAAAAAGTGCTATACGCAAAACGTCCGTAAATCTGGTATTAAGGCAGATGTGATCGCGTATTCATTTCGTATTCATTTATTCATTTATTAAGGAATTACAAGGCCGTAGGCCTATCACCTAGCCACACAAACGCATTTCATGTGCAAACAGATTCAAAACATAAGCGAGTGTACAAGCTAGCTAGACGGCTGTAAATGTAATCACCTTACTCTATAAACTCTTTAATCACCAATTCCTACCAGCAGCAAACTGTAAATTGTGAGCTTAGCGGTGCAAACAATTTTCTTCTAAACCTTAGAAAGGAATCGTCAAAGGATTTCAGACTCACTGGTAACGCATTCCAATGTCTAGCAACGCGAATAGCAAAAGATCGTTCAGATGATGCTATTAGAAAATTATGGTATTGCTATGAGAAGGTTTCTATTCTAGATCCAAAAACAACTGCAATCGTTCTATTAAAAGGCTTAGAGACAGGGTTTGAATGAATTTGTAAAAGTAGATAAGTAGCCGGGAAAGGAGAATTTTAAGAAAGCAGGGACGGAGGAGGGGATATGGCATCTGAGTTTGACGGTATAAACAAAACTTATTAGAACAATACATTGTAGCCTGTTTAAGTTATACCTTGGGCACTCATAAAAGACATCACCACAGTAGTTAACATGCGTCATGAACGGGGAACTGCGCATTCGGTGTGTTTAACCTATAGAGGCAAATATAGGTTTAGATGGTACAGTTTTCGCAGCGTAAGACAAACTTTACCAGAGATATTATCAATGTGCGGGCCAAAGTTGTGTTTGCGATCAAGGGTTACCCTAAGACATTGTATTGAATCCGGGAACATTGAAGAATAAAGCTTTAGTGTTACTGGAGTTAGTTCAAAGAATGTTATCTATCGTCCAAGAGTTAAAAATTGCTAAAGACTCGTTAATGCAAATAATTTGCATTATCTCTATGAAGCAGAAGAATATCATCTGCATACGCAAAGAAAGCGCTATCGTTACCAAGATCATCTAGGAAGAGAGGAGGGCAAAAGCCGAATCTTGCGGTAAACCAAATAGTCTTAGTTATGGAAGGCTTAGAGTCATGCATAGAAACAAACTATTTACGATCCGAAATATGCGACCACATAAGTTTACAAGCACTTCAAGGAAAGTTCAATTTATTATACAATCTGTTTATTAGCTCAGTGTATGGGATTTTGTCAAATAATTTTATTAGATCTGGAGCGAGAAGAACACAGCTCATATCAACAACGCTGTGATCCCTGGTGGATTGCGTGACGGAAATTGAAAGGTTCATGTTCGAACGGAGCTTCGCGGGGCGTAAGGGCATTACTGTTATCCTAAAACGAATCAAGTTGTTCCCTCATCATATGCTCCGGAACTTTTAGAGAGGCAGGGCAGGATGCTAATCGGCCCAAGACGATTATGCGCAAAAGAGGAGCACTGTTTAAGAATGAGTCTTATTCGAATTATTTTCCACTCCTTAGGAGTGGAACTTTCAACGCAGAAGTATCTGAATAAAATGGATTTAAATTAATTACCCGTACGCAGTGTATTTTAGTGTATAGACAGATTATTGATACGACATTCCTTGAACAGTACGTGTATGTGCGTATCTATATTTTGTTATATATATTATCATTATACAAGGGTACGTGAAGGTCTGCACAAAATTTGCATCAAATACTTTGCATCAATTTCAAAGTAAACTATTTACAACTTAAGTATTCCATACACTTTATAATATTTACATTGCTAAAGGTCAAAAAATGTTTTTAGCCAAAAGGAAATCAAAAAAAAAAAAGTTCCAACAAGTTGATGAAAGAAAGTTTTGAGCACAAGATTTTGTCTATATAATAAAATTAATTTTTTTTTTAATAAAAAATGAAATATGTTTATATGAAGAATTAAAAAATGTACTCTATGCAGGCAAACCTACTAACACAGAAACCACAAGAACAGAATATTTTTTACTTACGTTTTCATATGGACACGTAATGCAGATAATATTTTAATACTTAGGCCGAATAAAAGGAAAACATATGCATGTATGTAGAGAATAAAGTTTTAAGTATCTTACAAAAAAGGAACCTTTGAAAAATAGGAAACAACACTATATTGGCACGACTTTATTATTTCCTGTTGAATTGCAAGCAAAAAAACGGGGCAGAAATTGGAAAGAGAATGAGAGAAAATATATTTCAATAAAATATATATAAATTTTATGTGTACGATTGCACGCAAATGATTAACGGCAAGAAACTTTAACGCGACAGTCAACGACCAATAATTCCCAAGATTGAATAACAAAAATAAGCATTTTTCTTCACTGGGAACATTCCACTTTAATTGTGAACACAGTTTCCATCAGGTGTGGATTAATCAGTCCAAGTTTTTTCTACCATTTTCATGTCATTTCAGTTCAGTTTTCGCAATATTTGATGTAAACATGTCGTCCTAAAGACTCCTTTGAGGGCTTTTTGTCTCTTAAGACAAGAGACGCTGGCAACTATATTTGGAGAATACGATGGATCGGGCAGACAGTAGTTGAAATTTGTATTCATGCCATTTTACTATTGTAACGCGCTCAATGGTGTGTTATTTAAATTTTCGAAGCCGCCAAAACAACTATAGAAAGTTAAAGGTGTCTTCTTACAATATATTCACGAGCAAAACTTGAGTTTAAACTTGAAATTGAATAAATTTAACTTAAAAGCAACGTTACGCTGTCTAACAGCTTTAGACGATTTTGGAGAAGAAAGCAAAAATATTGGAACAAGTTGTTCAACGATGTGTGGTTGTCGACCTGAGAATGGATTCGAGTACTTACTAAAGCCATTTGAAGGAAACGTTAAGAACCATTCGCTTAAAAGCAGTCTGACTTTCCTTACCTTTTCTTATGTTAAGATTGCCCCCTTTATTGCTATATGGAAAACTAGACTAAAGGACTACGTTTCTTTATTTGTTCTATGTCTATATCATAGATAGCCTCAACATGTTTCGGCACTCTCAGAATCTTGATCAGCATGAGGTTTTACGCCATCTTAATTACATAACTCGAATTATCATTTTATGTAGATGCCAGTTTTTAAAGACTGCTACGGTTTTCTATGCAGTTTTAATAAAATAAAAAAAGGAGACAAAGAGGAAGGGAAAGATGAAACGACGGATCCATACTAAAAAATGGATTGAATAGTGATGGGCACAAACAGCTGTCTGTAAGCTTTGTTTAGGCTCGCTGTTTAATGTTCTTTATCGCATACGTATATGTATCATAACCAGGGAGAGTGCAAAAATGAAAAATTTGAAATCTTACAAACTTAAAGATCCCGTATCTAATAGCTAAAGTTGAGAAGAGTTTGTATTAAAAATAGCCCCCTTTAGCATCTAAAAATGCATTTGGATACTACGCTAGGGCTAGCCTGGAAAAATATATTCAAACGTTGAGTACTCAATATTCGCTCTAATTCATTTACTCTTCTTTAGTCCTGTTTACTTTCGCTTCTCGCACTTGTTTCCTTGCAAAATGTTTTATTTGTTGGCGTATAGAAGTATGTTTGTGTCAGACTGTGTGTGCTTGGAAGCATTTAACTTAAGTGTCTACAAATCAAAAATGTAATTTGTTGTAAATTTTCGGGCGCCTGCAGATGGCTCCTACTTTTCTTCTTCACGTTTATTCTTTCGACTCTTATTACAGATATATATATATATATATATATATTGTTTTCATTTTTATTTTTTTATTTTTGTTTTATTGTTTTTCTTATTACGTTTAACATTGTGACAGTTCAGCTCATTCTTTTTTCGTCCTATGAAGTGGTTTTATTTCTATATATTATGTATATGCACTTTGCTTTTGTTTCTTACTCGCTTTCTCTTTGTCTCTCTCCCTCTCGTTCGCCATATTATCTGGTTATTGTAATCCCTTACTTTCTTTCCTACGGTAGAGTCTTAGATGTTTACTAAATGTTTGTAATGCATAGTATAATGAATCGACGGCCCTATACTGTATACAAGTACTTTTGTTCAGGGTAAGAACGGGGACGTCGAATTAGTCTTGACTGTCCGTCTTTTTCCAGTTCATATATCTTCTGAATTCCAAATTAACATATAAAGCTTTGCCTTGGAAGCTAAAATTAATTTCGCCTTACTTCTCACTACTCCCTTCAGGCCCTGTGCTCAGTTGCTAAGAAAGTAACTAATAGTTTTTATATTTCTTCAAAGCTATTAACTCAAAAATGTAACGCTTCCAGTTTAAGTGACTTTAGGTGAAGATTTTTTACTAATCTCAAAATCGTATGTAAATAAGAAGAAGCGAGATTAATATAGTGGAACTTTCCATTCTAGCACTAGATACAGTGCGCAAGCTAATGGTGAGTGTTAAATATTCGGCATGTACTGAACATAGTAGCCTGTTCTTTTGTTGGTAGCCTCATTGGATTTCATTTTCATTTTGCGGGAATGTGTCATTTTATTGCGACGTCTGCCTGAAATTTTTCATTTCTTTTTAAAGGCATAAATTATTTACGAGAGTAAAAACACACACACCCACGCACATACATTTGCTGTATTATAGATAAAAAAATATTAAAAATATTGATTTTGTTATATTTTTTTTATTTAAAGATTTTCGTATAGAGATTTGTGTTTGTGGGTTACACCCGCTCTATTTGTCGTTCTTGACATATTTGTGTTTTCAAGTTACTTGAAAAAGAAAAAAAGAAAAAAACAGCAAAGTAGAGTATCACTAATTTCGTTGAGTGGTTTTCTTAAGCGACTCTTCTTAAATAGATTTCTTGAACAATTTTAGTGCTTTATGCTCGGAAATTACTTTCAATTGTCTCAAAATGTCTCAATCTACTTCTTTTACTTGCCATATTGTAGGAAGTAAATCTTGCGAAGTTGGTCGCAGCGCACGATTGGCAATAGAAAAGGTCGGATTTGTACGAGATTAGCGTTTGAGACCGACGGACGCTTAAAATTTTGTAACTATACATTAGATAAGGTTTGCCCTAGGAGTATCCTGCATTTATGGACAATGCTGTACGAGATTTTTGGAGCGAAAGTTAATCTACTGAAGTCCATCATCGGGCTACAAAAAGCGGTCTTCCAATCGGAAATTCGTTTACATGTGTGTTCCAAATGGAAAACGAAACACCAATTGCTTGACAGACATAACTAGGTATGGTCATTTTAGCGCTTTTCTCACTCTCGGGTCCTGGTGTTACTTCCGATGCCTATTCCTATTTAATAAATCAATCTTCTTGTGGTGTACCTGGACTTGAAGCTGCTGTGCTAAGAAATAATCAAAATTCCTTACTCACTATATATTTTTCAGAATTTTCTTCTTTTGCTTGACTTAATGGCCTTGGCTTTGGCCTTTCTAGAGTATAGGAAAAAATGGGTTTTATGTGGAAGAAATTTGCCACGTCAATAGCTTTGCTGCTGGCAAGTTAGAGAGGTAATGTCTTACCTCTTGACTGTTAACTTCTCTAATACGCTAATAGATGTTTTTGAAAGCATTGTTCGTTCAATGGCATTCACATAGAGAGATACCTTTGAATCGCTATGAGGCGGAGAACAATGCCAAGTAATTGGAAGCTTGGAGCGAAAATTTCAATGTTAATTCTAAACTCGGATAGGGAATTATACATTTTTTTTTGTTGTTGTCTTCATCATTCCTCAACATGTAGGATGTACATGCGATTCTATCTTTGGCGGATGCAGCGAAATCGATATTGACTGGCATATAATCTTCGCGGAAAGAGCATCGGCCAGAATGTTGGAAGAGGAGTTTCATGTTCCTCGACGACTGGCGGCCAATGGAAAAATGTAATGGAAAATTTTATTTCCGTTTGAAAACTGTAAACAAGAATTTTCGAAACGGCATTCGGTATCACACACTCTTGAATGTTTAATAATATTTCTAACATAGCAGTGCAAAGAACAGTACACTTTAGATTTTCGACGACTTCATTTAAATATGATTTGATGACAAACAATTGCCTATTTTTGATCGAAAATTAAACTTTTTCTTTCTTCATATGTTTGCCAATTAATCAATGTTTTTAGAATTATCGACATACGGCACTATCGACAGGCATGCGGATTAAATGAACCTTTTCTTGGGCCGTGCAACAGCTTAGATTATAACATTAAACTGAATAAATTCGTGGGATGGCATACGCCATAGATGTCACCATTAGTGACGAATCCATGTGGCTTTTAGATAGAACCAAGCTTCATACGAAATGCGACCAAATTTCATGACAGTTCCAGCTGTTTTAGTGACGCTACACAAGAAACTTTGCTCTTTCGATTGTTTTGTAGAAAAGAAAATCGTGAAAACTCAGACACACGAAGGCACTTTATTTGAAGATCGGTACTATGTAAAAATTATACGAATGCGTCCAGAGACAACCTACTTGTCGTTGTCTCTTCGTTATCGTCATTCTTTCATATTTTTGAAAAGCAATTCTTTTTTGTGTTTTCAAATCGAGTGTGTTTTTTGAAAATAAACATAATCCAGTGAAATATTTCCTTTGAATTTTCACAGGAAAATTTAAACCAACAACTTGTCTCTGATATCACGTACAGAGAGAGGCAGGTCTCAAAATCCAATCATGAATCATGAATAGGAAACAATTTTTAATTTTCAGTTTGTTAGGGTAATAGTGTTTAAGAAGCAGAGATGGGGGAGCACTAGTGTTTGTACAATAGATGACTGCAAACATTACAAGCGCTAAGCAAAGTGGAAAACATTTTCGTTTTCAAATTAGTCGAATGTTTCTTGAAATAGTTTTGGGAGCGAATAGTTTTTAATATCGTTTCATAACGTGATGTTACTCTTTTCAATAAATAAATACAATTAATTTATATATAATTAACAGCAAGCAAAGAAAAAAAAGAAGAAAATTAAAGTTATTAGGAAAAAAAGATTTTATTGAAAATCTTAATAAATTTAGGATAGGCTAAGAATTTTGGAATTTCGTAAGCAAACCATGTGTAAACTACGTGGTATACTCTCTTTCTGTAAATTCCTTTATTGTTTTTAGTTTATACATATAGAAAGCAATACTTTGCATACTTAGGCAACAATGCAACAATGCCTTTCATCGTGACATAAAATGAATGCCTGTCTGTGTGTGTATGGGTGTGTGTTAGTGTTGACATACTAACACATTGTATAGAACAAAAACAAGACAAACTGTTGGAGTGCAACCCATAACGGTTCTATGTGCTTACATGTGCATACGTATGTGTGTGTATATAGGTATGCATGTATGCATGTATGTATGAATTTGCATACGTTTATGTATGCTTTGGTTCTCTGGGTTTGGTATCCGCCAAAATACGTGACTTGGCTGCATATTTTATTTAAAAAAAAAAAAAACGGAAAAAGTTAGAAGCAGAAATTATAAAAATTTATAAGATTTTCTAAAGCAGCAGCCGCAAGAAAATAAAGAAAAAAAAGAGAATAACAAGCCAAAAATGTTTCACAGACAATGTTTTAAGAGTTAACTGACGTTTCTTATACGGTGTATGTGCATGAATGTGCTTTATTGCGTAGTGTGTGTGTGTGTTTCAATATATATATATATATTTATATAAATATATATGTAATGGAGTGTAGTCAAGTATTTGTGTGAGTAGCTTGGTTTTAGTTTTTTTTTTCTGCCACGTTGCACTTTTCGAAATTTTGTTACAAACAGCTTTTGCATCTTAATCTTTAGCAATTCTCCTCTTATTTTTCTATTTTTTTTTTTTTTTTTTTTTGCTCATTGCTGCATAGCTTTTATTAAATTTCCTTTTAGGTAAAAGGGTACGATAGCAAAGGAAATACATACATGAATGATGACATTATTATGCAAGCAATGTCACCAAAACGTACTCCTCGTTTTTCATTACAAAGATGGAAACTTTTTCTAATACACCGTTCAAAGGATCCTTTTCGTGTGAATTTATTTTATTTCCTTTTTTTCGTTTGCTTCCTCCTTTCGCGCTTTAATAGCTCACTAATAAATCATACAATAAAAATAATAAAATATCAATAACCCAATGTTTGGACAAATTTCTTGTATATGTATGTAAAAATTACAAACAAATACTTATTCAGGAAGCACAAGACCTATTCTACTGTCTAAGGTATATTCAAAAAATTTGTAATTATCGCACGAGAAGCATTTGAAGAGTGTTCAAGTCTTCCTGCATCGCTTATTCCAAGTTGGCGCATAGATTGACTTAAGTGTGTGTGTATGGGTGGGGGGAGGGGTCATTAAAGGATCCCTTGCGTTGAATGATGCCGTTTCTTCGATGCCTTGAGATCTTCACCTTTCCTTCCGGACACGGTTCTATTATTCAACGCGATATTTAACTTATATCCGATTTGGTGCGAAATTTTTATAAACGGGAAATACATGTATACATACATGTATATGTATACACAACACACTATATTTATATATATACATATATCAGATCATACTGAAAACTCTCCGCGGTTTTCTCCGCGGTATTGTGTTGAAGCCTTTATATCGGACAACACTTACCTGCTAACTCTTTGCTCATCTAAAAAGTTATATTGATTTGAAAATGAGCGAAACATCTGAAGAAGTACGCTATGTGATGCTTTTTTACTATAAAAAAAGTAGAAACGCTGCAAAAAAAAATGCCAAGTTTAGGATGAGAATGTGAGTAAACGAAGCGTTCAAGAGTGGTTTCCTCCATTTCGTTGTCAAAGATGCACCTCGCAGTCTCTGAAAAAGTCGATGGAATTTTGCAGCTGGTGCAGCAAGACCGGCACGCAAGATGTTAGGAAATAGCGGAGGCACTCCGCTACATCAACCACATTACAGCATGTAATCATTTGAAAAGAGCAAGCTACAAAAAGAAGCTCGAAACTTTTCGAGATTTATGAATATGACCCATCATTAGATTGTGTATCCAATTATTAGATCAATATTATACATCTATATCCCTGAACAAAAAAAAAAAATGAAACAATGGAAGGATAGGATTGGTGGTGTTTCGAATATTATTCATCAGTGACGTAATCGACGTCCGTTTGCAAGTCATTCTCTTTAGGTTCTGTTTACGCCTATTAAGTGTACCGTCTGCTTTTTCGTTGTGTAGTTACCCGCCTTTTACTTTCGTATCTTAACGTTTCGCGCATCTCAGTAAACGAATTACTATGCTCTCTTAGTAATATCAAAGTGCATCTCGGGTACGTAAAGGAGTATTTTGTTTTCCTCTATGCAGTCTTATAAGAAAGGGTTACCGCATTTTACTACTAGCAGCACAAAAATAAATGTCGCTAGTGAACTTAAAAGGAGTGGCATTATACGAGTGGATTTATACGATATTCCTTCGCGCTGGTATCAAGATTGACGTCAAATTCACAGCCTTTCCGTACGGTCGTCTTGTGCCAATGCTTCGACTTTACGACAATTTTATCAAGTGATGAGCGTCACGACTACGATCGACATATTGAACATTTTCTTCACTCATTAAGAAATGACGTCAGGTCGTACAAATCATTGTGTATGATATCAAGTAAGAACTATGAATGTCATTGGGTCCGGGTACTTGTTTATAGCAACCGGCAACAGTTGTTTGTTTTGAGTTTCTGTTATTCATAAATTTCTCCGCGCTGACTTAATTATTCTTCATAAATGAGTACTTTTTCCGATCGTATAAACGCATGCCATATAGGTCAAACAGATTAGCCGACGAAGAACGGAAAAGTGCTCAAAATTATTCAAGATTAAGCAGAGTTGTCAACTAATGGTATGCTAATGGTATGCTCGTAACATGCATACGGCATTTTACGGCAGTGGTAATTAATTATATCATACATATATATGACATATATGTTCTTATACGATCGTGTATCCGCTATTCTCGCTATTCTATTGACTTCATTGACTGAGATATCATACATATATATGACATATATGTTCTTATACGATCGTGTATCCGCTATTCTCGCTATTCTATTGACTTCATTGACTGAGTTTGGAATGTCTTTGCTAAACAAAAACTATGTTTATTAGTATACCGTGCACATGGCTCCGTATGGTACAAGGCTACATTAATATTTTGCGAATGTATACAAAACTCAAGAGGAGTTGAGATGGATCCACTTTTTATAATATCGATTATCGATTCAGAAAATGATTCTGAAGTTTGTACGTCTGCCGGTTCTTCTGCCCCTCTGATGTCGGCCCATGTATTTTTGTACTTAACGTCCAGTTCGAAATTTTTAGGATATGTTAGTGAAATTCGCTGCGCCCACGGGTTTTGAGCCAAGGACGAACGCTATAGAAAATGGTTCGGATGGTACCACTTCTTCAACCAATTCGCATATAACGCCTTATTTTAGTAAGTTGGCACACAAAAAACTATTGTGATTTTTAAAATTTCCTGGCATAAAATGGCTGAGTAACAGTATTTCGGGGTTCTAAATTAGTGTAAAACCTGTCGATCGAATGGGGCAATTTTTACACCCCTTCTCATATAATCGTCTCTACGTTTCTTAGGAAACTGAATTTTTACATGGTAAGAAGGTCTATTTCTCAATATTCCTTGATCAACATTCGTCCATAATAGAAGTTTGATACACAAATTAACAGAATTTGGACCACGTAGACCTATTTTTTATATCCCACGTTTTAATGAAAATTAAGCCTTTACACTAATTTTTTGATATTTTTAATATGTTAAGACAAGGGTTTCGGAAGAGTAATCTGAGAGTATAAAACTTAGTTGCATCGAGTGGGTCTATTTTTTGAACATCAGTCAGGGATTGTCACGAAATGTTAAACCCTTATATGCTAACAATGTTTAATTTCTAATATATTATGATGAAAACTGGCCCACAGTAGCAATGAAGCATAAAAGTTAACCATAGGGGGCTTGAATCACTTTGGTGGATTTACAAAACCCCACCATATGTAGAGCCGTTCCAGGACATCACATTCTAATTCGTACTTTTTTATGACGGATATAACTGGAAAATAATAAAATGTTTGGAAAGCAAACTAACTAAATATGTTGAATTTAGGTCACGTTAGTTGACGTTTTCAGCATCCTCCAATACGAGGGCTTTCATGAAAAGTCTCCTTTTACACAAAATAATGTATAATTTGGTGTATTTGGGGTATTATCACGGAAATGAATTAGCGACAGTATAAGGCGAAGTGGTGTAGGCGGAAAGTCCGTCTTGCCTTACTGTAATATCCATATTTCTTCTTTAAAGACAATGATAAACACATTAGACCGCGCGATCGCTGACTTTTACATTACGATGGTTGTATGTAGATCAACTCTGTTCTTTCACATTATTTTGCTTCGTTTTTATCTTCTCTTTTGCAAGGAAATGTCAGGAATGTTTTACATAGCGATTGTGCAGATTTCAAGGCCACTTGCGTTCGTATGTACTGTAGAAGGTATTGCACTTTTAGTTTTTGTGAAATTAAACCAGAAAAAAAGGCAAGAACAACGAAGGACTAAACAATTAACTGAGCTTAACGCGTAAGTTTGTGAGATTATGACTGCATTTAGAAGCCAAGTCTCTCCAAGTTCATAAAAAGCGCATATGAAACTATATAAGAAAATGCCATTGAAATGATATGAAAAGAAACCAAAAATACTGCCTTTTGCGTAATCAATTTTCGAAATGTTTTAGGAAAATCGACTCAAAATAACGAAAGAAAACTTTCCGTTTTAACGTTAGTCTTAATTAAGCTGAAACAGTAAGAATGAAATTTATTGTGATAATAAAGGAAACGCAATATATTCACATCTCTCTCAGGGACTATCCCTGTACCGTGAGAGGTACGTTTCTCATTCTGCCGGTTCTCGCGGTTCCGAAAATCGTTCTTAAAATAAACGAAACCTGGTCACATTAACATTAATATTTATTATGAATATTTTTACATTAGTATAAGTCATACATTTGTAGTTTGTTATGCAAAAAAAAAGAAAAAAAAAAAAATTTAGATCTATGCCATGGGTATCTAAAATTCGCTTTAAGAGGAACACAAAATTATTGCATTTTTTGCGCATTCTTTTTATGGGTTGTGTTATGGGCAACTTTACTATTGTTTTGTTATTAACGTTGCTGCCGTATGTTAAATTATGGCCATCACGGTTGATTTTGCTATTTTTCATGTTTGTTTTGTTTCGTTGTGGTAAAATAAACGTTAAATGTTTATTAAAATTAATTTTAATTTTTGAAAGAAAATATTTTCACAAGTGTTCGCATTGGGAAAAACCGCAAACGGAATGAGTCAAAAATGTAAAAAATTTGCTTAAAAAATTTTATTTACATAATTTAATATAAAGCAACATAAATACACTCTTGTATCTTGTATCGTTTGTTTTTTTTTTAATATTATTTTACTAAATTGGGTGCAAAAACACTCAACTAACGATTTCTTGTACTTTGTGTGGGAAAGAGTCAGTATTACCAAGGACAAGCAGATGACAATGATCGGTATCTCCAGTTTGTCCTACAAGTGCTCGAACTCTGTGAGCATTTAAGAGTTAGTACCTTCTCTGTTGCAACAGGTGATGAACCAATTCACATAGATTATAAAACTCAACTATAAAACTGTGTTTCGAGTCGTGGAGAAGGGCGTTTGGGAGCCTCTCGTTGCAAACTTACGTGTTCCTTCCGTCAATTCCGCAAATATGACAGCCATGTACAAGAGGAAGGGTCTTCAGGGCCTGCAGAAATAACTGTGTTTCGATTCAGTTCAATGTTTAGCGTCCATCTACATTTCTTATTGATTATGTTCGAATAAGTGAAAAACTTGAGGCGAGCCTGTAAGTTTACGCGGTCGCAACTGTTATTTCGCCTCGCTCACTAATCCTTTTATCTCTCCGTGTCAAAAGCAGGAGTGTTGAACAGGTTTTTCACACAGCGTACAAATTTGAAGACAGCCAATGTTGGTGCAATTAGTAGTTATCTACGTTGGGTTGACTTCGGCCGCGTTTACCTATCTAATTCAGTTGACTGCCAACTTGAGTTCGCTAAAGGAATTTCTTGTCATATATTATGTTTTATTCCTAATTTTGTATCTTTATCCGGTAACATGCTGGCTTTCTGCTGATCTCTTTCGCTCAATATATCGTACGGCATATCTCTTAGAGAGTATAATTTATATGCAATGCCTTCACTCGCTTGAAGTTGTTCTGTTTCTTTGATAAGAAAGGTAAGGAAACAAGCGTACATCGAGTTTTCTGGGAATTATAGTTCTAAGAAAATGTGGAACTTGTTCCGGAATAAAGATAACCATGACGAACTGAACGTAAATGCTATCGATGATTTCGTCATTCTAAGTGAAACAGCCGTGAGCTCTGTTTCTCTTTCATAGGGAGATATAATTCTTTCTCCTTCCAAAATGTAGATGAGAATGTTTCGGCAGCTACGTCTTTTTTCGTAAAGCTACCTCTAGTTTCGTTGGGTTTCATCTTAAGCACACGACAATTATCCATCGATTAGCATTTTATATTTCTCTTCAAAATAACGGAACACAACCTTAAGGAACAAGTTCCATCGAACATGAATAATCATAATATTGCACATGACGCCCAATTCGGTACTCATTCTGGTCGCAGTACTCGCAGGCGTTTGGTTTTCCTCACGCAACTTATTAGAGAAAATTTTAACAGGTAAGAAAATTATATTCGATCATGACAGAATATTTTATACCCATCACCTAAGAAGACCCCATTATCTGAAAAGTAGAAGAGCTACATTTTCAGGCTCTATAATATGAAGTGGAAGAGGCTGTTTTTCTCATTTTTAAAATAAAAATTCTTGTCGTTTAGGCACGTGGACGTAGCAGGTGTGCCCTTAAAAAAATTTAGGTCCCTTCTACATTCTTTTGCAAATTTGTAGGCGATCTCTTTAGTTTTGCGAAAAATTGAAAAAAAATTTGAATAGAGTATCACGTCTAGGGATAATGCGGGATCACAAATTTAACTTTGATGAACACTTGGACAGTATCTCTGCTAAAATATTTCTTACGCTACGAAAATTATTCAATCTAAACCTGGACTTTCAAGTTTAAGTTATATATGCCATTGCGCATGCCCTTCTTATGTCGCACTTTAGCTAGTGGAGTAACTACTGATATAATCTCCACTTGCCCGTTGTATAGCTTGGAAACACTTAAATACACGCTTTGTCTATAACGTGAGACTGAGAAATTGCATTTCTTCCCCCGTTCGTGCTCTTCGCAATTCTGTCTTTTTAAAATCTGTCAGCCACACCCGCTCAATCTTTTGATGGAACCACTGCAATATTCTAGGCCAAGTAGGAACATTTTTAGATTAGTACGGCGCATATCTACCGTAATTTTTCGCTTATTTTAAAAAGCTTGTGAAAAGTCTTTTTCCTTTCTGTCTCCTCTTTCTTTGCTTCCTTGCATTCTAATCTAAACATTGATTTCTTCACCAAATCCTGCAGCTTACCCGTAGAATGTTCTTTTTGTTTAATGCGACCAATCATTCCTCGGTAATGGCCGCGGCTTAGGGGGTGTGTGTGCTCAATCAGTAAGTGTTAAGCCTTCGCTGACTGAGCAGTCAGCATAGTTATGATCAAGTATGGTCTGCGGCATTGAGATTTCAATCCGCGAACACTGACTTGGCAGTCGTGATTTTTATCTACTGGGCTACACGGGCGGATGAAGACGTTTACAAACAATCTTTGGTGTCTCCAATATCTTCCTATGGTTGCGGCAAATGACACACAGGACAGATCTACTAAATCTCCTTATTGTCATCCACGTGGCCTGCACGCATTCTTGCGACTGATATAAATAAGTATATCACTCTGTTTATTATCCTGCATTAAGTTTATAAATTTTGAGATTTTATTGGAAACAGAATTTAAATATTATTAAAGTTCTTTTGTATTTTTTCTTATTTCGTTGCTTGATTCATGCTTGTTATGCGTATTTGCAATATTGTGTAGACCATAAAGTAATTTCTTTATCAGAAGCCTGAGGTTAAGTCTGTAAGGAAATTAGTGAATTTACTTTTGTTGTTTGCTGTTGTCAAAGGTACAATTGGGTTTTGATTTCTTTTTTTTAAACAATTTTCCTTCATTTTGGTCGCTACTTAACTTCAACATACCTTAAGGGAATATCTGAACATGGATTCGTTTTTCACAAACTTTGAAGTTCGTTTTTCTTTCCATTGTTATTTCGGTACATAAACAGGAGAAATGAGAAAAAATAAAATCTGGTTTTACTTTAGGGCGGTTCTTGGACACTCATCATCTAAGTTAGACACACAAAAATCGTTTTTGGTTAATTTTTCAAGAGAGAATGCCTACTCGTGTGACTTTGATATAAGCATTTGTGCAAGACTCCTCATCGATGCCTATTACTATGCAGTATTGCAGTTCCTTAATTATTGAAAAAAAGTATGAAATTTTCTTTTGTTTTTAAATTTTGCTTATACACTCGTGCTACTACAAGTGAGTTTATATATATAAATATAAAAGAGTGCTCATCTCCGTGATACAAAATTTAGATACCTTCTGAATACCAGGCTAGCAAGACAAGGAGGCAAATTATCGGACAGATGTAGAAACTAACCCATTTAAACATACATTTTTGCTTATTACAAAAGCAATGACGTAATTAGTATGCTCTTATACTGCAGCATTAGATATTAAAACTTCAATTTCTTTGAAGCATGTTTGTTATGTTTACAACATAATAGCACATTATGCACATACAAATGTAGACAGTAACGTCCAATTAAAATCATACAACTGTAGCTTTGTGAAAACTTCGAATGAGAACAAAAACATGCGAAAATGTGAACTATTAGAACTTTTCTCCGGGTTCGGTTTGACTTTAGTTTTCATAAATACTTGCAGAACTCTCTCACCAGCCAGCCTAAAGAAAGAGACGGTAAAGTAGCTTATCATCTGATAGCAAACATCATCTGAAAGCGAGGTTAGTAGTAGGAGTAGGAGTGGAAAAAGTTGCGATAGTTCTTACCATCAATACTGCGATTACGTCTTCACGATTCGATTGAGCAGCGAGCAAAGTTCTGATAAAATTCAAATAAGATCATGTTAATCCGATAGTGTCTAAGCATTCGTCTATGAAACGTGTAGCAACATTTACAGACAGCGGGCTATAAAGAAAACATCGACCAATGACACAGTCGCATGACGACTGATCATATCCTTGTAGTTACGAATTTCTAAAAGAAGAATAAAGAAATTAAGAATCGATAACATACAACATTAACTTGCAATAGAAGTCATGATCGAAAAGGTTAAAATTACACACTGTTTAGCAAAGCCCTCAATGACATCCGACAACGTTGACTTATGGATTTACGAAAAGTGCGAAACGGCATTAACGCATTATGAATTGTTAGTGTCTGCCGTTATAATCGAATCGGAACTGTACTGTTGATAATTCCAACTCATGTACCAATCGTAAATTGAAAAGAGATCGTTATATATTACGGTAAAGAGAGTTTTGCGGAAGGTGAAAGCAATTGCTCGGCTCAAAAGAAACTTTAAAAGGAGTTTTGATCACACACCGCAAAAGTTGCATCGCAAATACTATAGCTGTGCTCCAATATTTCTGCATTTCTAATAGAAACAAGCAAACTACTCCCACAATTCATGTGTCATCGATACAAGACAAGTACAAAGTACTTGTCTTATGCAACTCGTTATGCGAGGCAGCTCATTTCCATTGCAGGTGACTGTATTAGCTCAAATTTCTGCTACCAATCTATTAATATTGTTTTAAGGGTTTTTTTCTTCTTCCTACTTTCAAGAGTTTTTATATTATGTTTTCTTTTTGTTTCCCTTTTATTATTTCTTTTTTTTTTTTTTTTTTTTTTTTGCAAACTTTTCAAAAGTGTTTACTTCTTTAAAAGAGCGTACATATTTCCAACAAAAACAATGAATTTTCTTCAAAATATTTGTAGACGCACACGATCGAATAGAAGAAGAGGGAAAGCAATGAATAAAAGTTACTGCATGTTCTAGATTTTTTCCTTTTTTTTTTTTTTGTTATTTTTTTTATTTTCTTCTTTAGTAAACAAAAAATAACACAACTTTTAATTTAAGCAAAATAAAAAAAGGAGCAAAAAAAAAAAAACAAAAAGAAAAACATATTATATTTTAAAAGGCTTTATGCTATGTTTATTTGTATATATATATATATATATATATATGAATGGGTGTGTGCGTGGATGCTTGTTTAATACCGCAACAGTAACAACAACAACGATAACCTCAACATAATGTTTTTTTATTTTAGTAAAACAACTTTAATAAACAAACAGTTTAACCTTGTGATAAAAAAGGTGGAATGAGTAGCATCATAACAAATTATTTTAGCGCTCCAGGATATATTTCATTTAATGTTTATAAACATAAAATGTACTTTGCGGTTTCAGTTGTAAACGGTTTTTTTTTTTTTTTTTTTTTCTAAGAAAAAAAAAAAAAGTTAATTTTATGATTATTATAAAATTCTGATTCAATTTCAAAAAACAAAACAAAAAATCCTCATCGAGGCACATTAAGGGTGTTCGCCGCCTTTAAAAACTTTCAAGCAATTGTAGTCCTATCAAAAATTATATGATGTTTAAAACTATATAAGGATCGTTTAAAAAAACAATCCACCTTAGTCGACTTGTTACGCTTTACAAGAGCAGGATATAATTTTATCGTTTTGCAAAGTAGCTGCCATTGCTCAAATTCCGTTGCTTACGAGAGATATTAAGTATTAGTGAATTGTGAACAACCAAATTGTTGTTGTTCGAGCAACTGGAGACCAGTGTAACTATAGCTCAGCTCTCGATCAAATCTATTCTTTTCACTCGATGGAATCTTTTTGAGTACTCTTTATCTGGCGCCATGTTATACTGTGCACCTCCCGGGCATGATGGTCTATAAACTTGGTTCGTATTTATCACTCAGTTGGAGTGGAGATTGGTAAGCTTCGCCTGTGCGTTTTTCTCGTCAAAATACCATTTGTAATTTTCGAAATACGTTCATTGGAGTTTTTATTCTTAAGGATGAGCGCTATTGAAAATAAAATGAATCGGACCAGTTTTGCCATATTACTTACTATTCAAGAAAATTCTCTATACTTTGGTGTGTACCTCGTTTCATAGAAACAACCCAATAGATAAGTGTTCGTATGGTCCCAAGGTCTCAAATCCAGGAAAAATGTTAGTTCAATAAATAAGTCAAAGTTTACTAGAAAAAGGCTGATAAGAAGACAAGGTAGGCTTGGTTTTGTCAGTCTTTCTGGGCATCTGAGTAAGAATCGTTCTATCTTTTCGAAATATTAACATAATCTTCTTCGAAGGTGTTGCAAACAGTTCAAAGCGTCTTGAACATTTCGAGGGATAACAGTCGATATGGAGCAGATCTGGAGAATGCGTTTGGAACTTAAAGCCAAGCTATTTGACCATTACAACTTACACTTCACTCTGCTTTATCCACCGGCGGCGCCCATTTGGAGAAGAGTTTTCTCAATGCCCAAACCTCCATACAAAATACTTTTGATATCCTTAGCACGTAGGCTAGATCTTGAACCTTCACTTTCGAGCAGTATTTTGTTCTCAAAAAGTCAAAAGTGAATGCTTCATTAGAACACACAATATTTATATATTTACATATTTATATATTTATATATTTATACATTTCATAAGCAACGAGATCCGCTGCAGCTTGCAAATAAGTGATAGAAATGACAATGTCAGTCCCTGGGATTATTGACCGTCGGATGATATAAATGTTCATTTCTAAAATATTGTATTTTCTTAGAAAACAAGCTTATCTTTAATGTACAACCTACGGCTATAAAGCGACCGCGTAAGTGATCGTAGATTATACATTTGAATATAGGTTGATTCAAAAGCTCAAGGTTAGGAAACTGTAAGTAATCGTTCCAAGAAAAAAGTCATACTTGGCTTGGCTTTTTAACTCCCCGTCACCCATCTCAGCGTGTAGATGAAAGTAGAGCGAAAATTCACCCGCATGGTGTACAATGCTAAGCAGAGATTGCAGTCACTCTTTTTAGAAAAAACACCCATTAAACCATTTTCGTAAGTGGTGGGTTGACGAGTAATCCGCATGGGCTAGCAAGCCTCAGCGGAGTGCTTGCAAGGTATAACAAATCGTTTTTCTTGTGTCGATGGATGAACGGATGTCATCTAAAAAAAAGATGACCTTGTATTGCTTCTTTTGTATTTTGCTCGTTTTACAAACAGAATTTAAGCGGTTCGAGCAGATTCATTTTTGCAAACGATGGACTGCAACCCAACCGTTCCACCAATTTTTTTTGGCAAATTTTTTCTCTGACTTAGTAGGTTTCGAAGACTAACATTAGGATTTGAAATATTTAGGATCAAATCTATGATTGAAAACTCGCAAAATTTGCAGATTTACTTGATTTGTGAGTTTGTCGTGACGACGGGAGGGATAGAAGTGTTAAGGTCATCAAGGTCATGAGGTGAAATCAACGAACAGACTATCAGTCTGCTTCTCGCCGCACCCCGATTAAAATCTCACTTTACTTATTTATTGTTGAAAATGCAAAAAAACAATGAACCTTGAAAACTTCGGAATTTATGCATTCATAATATAGAACTAATTAACGCGATGGCTCAATACTTTTTTAAGATGCTTACTATGTTATGCATGGCATCTTTGATGTGTGATGAATATAAAATTGTGAAGTCATTTTATTAGATAGCACGAAGCAATACTCATGTACATCAACAACTCAGAACGCAACGGTCGGCTGAATGACAGTAGATTTGCTTGCTATCGATGTATGCGTTCAACGTGAAGCATCTTGTAGGAATGGAAGTTTGATGAAGTAGCGACTGTAGTCATAGTCATAGTGATGATTTGCCCTGCCAATACTTGGCTTGTGTTCGTCTTTTTTTATAGTTGATTTAATTTGGTTTATCTAATAATAGTTGCGACTTCGTTTCAGTTTGCAACGTGAGTAAGTCAGTTTGAAAGACATTTTCAGAATGTCAATCACGCATAATAATGTATTGTGTATATAATGAGAGGAAAATCGATAGACAAATTTTTCAGATTTTATATCAAATCATCATGAAGAATGAGACGGGAGGTGTAAGAAAATACTTCAACAATTTTCATGTTTCTGTATTCGCGCTGAATGGTATTAGGGTTTTTCTCAATACTGACGCGATAGCCTCGGGTAATTGTCATTTTATTTTAGCCATGTCTTTAATTTCAAAATCCTAATTAATTATTATGAAAATAAACATTCGTATATGCGCTGAAGGTTTTTTTTTAAATTTATATTTAAAATTTTTGTTGACAGTCACCTCTGGCAAAAGAAATATATAAGCGTAATATAATCGTCGACACATATTTTATGATCAAATGAATCTAACAAAACCAGTCATATTTACATTTATATAGCTTCGAAGAGAGACGTACCCGCAACCACATATCTCTTTCTATCCTTTTCACATCTTTCTTTCTTTTTTTTTTGTTTTTGTCGAAACTCTCACAAATCAGTGTATACATCATGCGCATGCATATATATATATATATGTGGAATATAGATAAATGCACTACTATTGTATATAACATACATCAAAGCAGATATTTATGTATTTTTACATAAGTCCTTCAGCAATTGATATTAGGTTTTCTTTCCACTTTTTGGTTGAGTGCAGGTTGAGAACTACTGTTAGGAGTTATTATTATTGTTGTTGTTGTTGTTGTTGTTGTTGTCTTTATATTTGTAAACTTTTTTTATTTGTTATTGTTGTTGTTATGTTTGTTATTTATGTTGTTCGTATATAAAGCTTTAAGTTATCAAGTAATAACTTTTACCATTGTATTTAGGAATACTAGACTGCACATGATGGCCTTCTTATGAAAAGTTTACTATTATATGTGTATGCCTCTGCAGGTGCAATCATAGACTTTAACCACACATTACTAAATATGAAGAAATGTATGCACTTGCTAGATAGTACTTCTCTAGGTACTTGCTTTAGCATTTACATGCTGGCAAACAACCCTAAAGATATTTAAAGATTTTGTACTGAGAGATTTTCTTTAACAGCTTCCAAAAGGGTATGTTAGCTTAGTGGTTGCGTTTGAGAGATCAGAAAATTTTATTCAAAACTTAAACGGGCAAAAAGTTTGTGAAAATCTTTTTGTGCTGTGCATGAATATATGTATATGTATGAGCGGTTTACTTTGAAAGTGGCCTAAGTCCGATTTCCAAAAACTTCAAGATATCTACTGTTATACGTTATCTTTTGATTTCACTAACATTTCGTTTGACAAAGATATGCTGGTTAATGGAATGATAAAATGCTTATTTTGAAAATGACCCAAGTTATAGAATGAAGTTGATAGCTTCAAGCGGATGCGGAAAATATTATGGAATGGAATTTTACGAAATCATTTTCATTTATGTTTTATTAATAATAATTATACAAGTTTTATATAATTTTTAATATAACTTCAGCTTTAGAAAATCCACTAGTATCGCCTTGTTAACGATTCCAATACACGAGTAAAACGTACAAAACGAGTAATGAAACGAGTAATGAGAAGGATAAGTTGGTTTAAACCACATTGAAAACCCACTCTGGATTTTCCACCACGTCGGGGAAGACTAACCAACTCAACGCTCAAATACAGCGATCGAATAGATTTATTGCACCAAATACCATTTGTACACCACAATTATTTTGAACCCCCTTCGCGTACGAAAACTGTCAATTCTAACACAAAAATTATTTAATAGAAAGCAAAGTTTGAACGCCTTTTAATTTTATTGAAGAGGAGTGTACACTTTTCTTTTTATTCCAAGAGAAATGTGTACTTTCCATGGACTTGGACTTGGATTTTTTCCAAGAACTGGAGAAAGTTATTCTATTAATTTTAAAAGTGGCTTAAGTCCATTTATAGCCATCGTAAACATACTATTTTTTAAATAGTTTTCATCATTCTAATCGCGTTAAAGAATTATAGACTTTCAGAAATCCGAAAATCGTATTACTACCTAATCAGTTATCATTGTTTTTAACTTTATTAAAATGCAAAGCTTTAAATATCTCGATTTTAATGTAAATGGTCTTAGGTCACTTTCAAAATAAACGGCTCATGTATTGTAACGCAAAATGGCTTTTGTAATTTTTCGTTTCTGTTCAACTCCTTTCGGCATTAAGGTTGTATCACTAAATTATGATTTTTGGGACAGAATGGCTTTTACTCGCAATTCTTAGAAGATCTATTAAAAAATTATTTATAGTAACTTATATTTATAATGCTTCTTCTGGCCTTGTTCATTCAGCATCAAACCCATCAAACTCTCGTAACTCGGTTGACTTTGTTTTCCGCAATTATTTTGTTTATATAGCTTTTTACAACCACGTTGCAAGTACGTAAGTTCATTGTGACATCTTCCGCGATTCCTACTCCGGATTGTCGTTAACATTTCGACAATCGCCAGTTGTATGAAGCAAGTAAAACGTTATATATGTGTATTTGGATTTGTCATCTTTATGAAATTTGGTCTCATAGAAAATCGGCCAACTTTCATACAAACTCAAATCGTCAAATGTGGGGTTCTCGTAACAGTATACAAAACATGCGGTCATCACTTATATATACATGTACATACCAATATATATATATATATATATATATATAGATATTACATATGTATTTCTTTATTCCTCTTTTCATTTAGACTCGCAAAGCGTTTTAAGACAGAAGACGGCCAAATTACGTCGACCTTTGAGTACGATACAGGGAAAATCTTTCACAAAATCCTCAGTAGTAGATCTTCAATAGAAAGCATAATGTGGAGGCACTACCGTTGAAGTAAGTGCAAGACTAAAGGACGTTGAATGTACGAACTGCACTCTGAATTATAAGAGCGGAGAGAAATTCTATCACAATTATAATCACATTTACAATTGCCCCCACAGGGTACTGTAATAAATAGATCATAATAATAGTAAGCCGTGCGTGGATCATGACACGCTTTTTGAAGAGATTTAGCACTCTCTGGTAATGAATGCTTAAGCAATGTTCGGAATATTTATGTGGCTTGGTAATGTCGTATTTATCAGGAGCTCAATTTCACTTTAACTATGAGTAGCAGTACCTTAAGTGGTCCTGGATCCACTTTTTTCGATAGCAAACAATCACCGAGCACCCGAAAACGCGTCTAACCTTTATATCCATCAAACACAAAACAAAACTGCAAAGTGGTTGATATTGTCACCATATGCTGGGGACACGTGCACCAACGTAACAAAAAAAAAAGATAAATCGAAAGTCGAATTTACGTAGCCCATGAAATTGGAAAACCCACTTCTTTGTTTTACCGCACCTCGTATCAAATTTGCACGCTGGCGATTAAATAAAATTTTAATTTACTGCGAATAGACATTAGCTCAGGGACTGTTATATTATGTTTCCGGTACCGCCTTACTTCAAAAATTGTCAAACGAGTTTGCTGCACTGGCCGACCGACTTTGGTTTATTTGGCTAAAAATTTCGAGACTGAACGACTGATATACACTGCTTGATATAATATTCCGCATTGATATATAATACTTTTGTATTTGCTTTTTCATTCAGAGAGAGAGAGAGAGAGAAAGGGATTCCAAGCGAGAGAGAGAGAGAGAGAGAGAGAGAGAAAGAGAGAGAGGGAGAAAGAGAGATGCATTCAAAATATTTACATAGACGTAAGAAATATTAAAGTATTATGGAAGCAACCTGCATAAATGCAAAGAAATGCACATTCATCTAAAACGTAGATCTGAGGTTAAGTCAGGGATCGTTGAACACAAAAAAAAAAAAAAAATATTAACAGCAGCAGCATGTGCGTAAATATGTACTTCGTTCGTGTAATTGTAAGTCTATGTGAGTTTTGCGGTCTTGTTATGTTGTCTTATTAGTGTATGTGTCTGTTTTTCGGCAAGTGAGATGCACAGTGAAATGGAGGAAAAACACAAAAGCTACTTTAGGAAATTGTTTCCTTCCTTGGCAATCAGTCTGTTTGCATATAGAGCTAGGTGTTTTCCATACACACACGCACACATATATATATATATATATATATTTATATATACATATATATATATATATGTGCATTACAGCAGGTAGGTTGCATGTTTCTCCACTTAATAATATGAGCACACGAATATCGGTCGTATGCACTTGTGTATGCGTGTGTGTGTGTGTGTGTGTTTGTCGCATATGCATATGCGTCTGGTGGCAATTGTAAAAAAAAAAAACTCTTGTTTTCACAAATGTTTATATTGTTAAGATAAACATGAACTTTTATTTGTTTGTATGTTCACGTGAATAAACATAAGAGACAACATCACAAACACGCACAGGTATACTCACGCGACATACATATGCATACTTGTACACACAAACACACACATCCAAACTACTTCTTTCGTCTAGATGAACGTTTATTCATTCAATTTTAATGTCTTTCTTTTTGCTGCAGTTTATCTAGTGTAGACAACTGTTTTCCTTATGAAAAAAAAAAAAGTAAAAAGGAAAAAGTAAAAGAAAAACGAAAAACGAAAATGAAAGGAGAAAGGTGGCTGCCTAAGTAAGAAACTAAAACTAGTTCTGTGCATAAAGTCGTTACATAAGCGGTTGCATGTAAATGTATGCATGTTGGGAACATAAGCCTGTGAGTATGTATTCATTATGAAAATCTCAGATTACCTTTATGCGTATTCTTTCATTCGTTCATTCATTCATTCATTCATTCATTGTTCAAACAGTTAGTCAATCAGTCAGTCAGTCAGTCAGTCAGTCAGCTAATCATTTATCCTTGTACTTATACACAAACATGGATTCTTCTTAGCTACGGTTACGTTAAGTGCAAAGCTTGCAGTATGTGGCTTGCCCTAACAATCATAACGTTAAGATACACCGGACGAAGCAGGCTGGCGAATACTGGTGTGGCGGGACGTGGCGAGCATAGAGCTGCCGTAGCATAAAACGAAAGCAGTGCTAATAAACTGCCAAACGATAAGAGACGTGTCTAAAATACTAGTCGGGGAGCATATCACACATTCGTCGCTTTGCGCTCAAATATCATGAGGGTTATAATGGAATACCCACTCAATTTTAAACATTACAAAGAGTGCCTGACGCGGAAAGCTGCAGGCATAAGGACGGCTTTAGCGAGAATTACGCCAAACTTGGGATGGCCAAAGGCCGCCATAAGATGCGGATGCTCTCAGCGTCAAAACAGTAAGTTGGCGGCCATATATCACTGCAGCCCTTGCGGCAGATATGCGGATTCCACAGTCGCATAGCACACAGTCGCGGACGAAACAGCCCCCATATTGGCAAGCGTTCTGTTAATCGATGTATTAGCAGATGAAATGAAACGCGCCTACGAGCGGTGCCGGGGAACACTCGGGCCTAGGCGATGATATTGAAAAATTGGGAAAGAACGGCTGAAGGCAGGTGGACGCTCGCTCTTATACCAACCTTAGTACAATGAGTCGAGAGAACACATGGAGAGGTTAATTATTATTTCACACAGTTTCTGACTGGCCATGCTTCCGGAAATCTCTGCACAGACTCAATGTCCGACCTGTGCCGATGTAGAGAGGGATGACCAACATGCAATATTTCGCTGTATAAGATTTGAACGAGGCCGGCCCCAAAGCTAGTCAGGTAATGTAATCAACAATATGATTAGCACTAGGCAAGCGTGGAGCGCCGTAATTGAACGGAGAACAGAGATAGTGGAGGATTGTCGAAGTAATGCGCGTGTGTGAATGTGGAGGGAGGGATGGGTAATTCTGGTACGTAGGTAATGTAGATGGCGAAACGTGCAAGCTAGTGCTACGGGCCGATAGTATTTTTCGAAAATTTCTTCCTCCAGCTTGCATAGCACACACACATCTGCGTTCACACCAGTCACTGTGTGTAAGCTGCCAAAGCATTGACATTTTCATAATTATAAATATATATATCCCAATGTCTATACATTGTACTCAGAGATAGTCAAATGTTTGTCCAAAGAACGTTACTTGTACCTTTTTCGAAAACCTCTCCTATCTTAGCGAACACACAAATAATGGGTTAAGTCATTTCTACTGTCTTACCCATGAAATTTACATATACGACGGAGTCCTTATACAAGGTATACAATAAGCATGATACCGCATAAAAAATATCGTTATTTGTTTTTCTTTTTTCGTGTCCTCTATCACTAATCATTCGAAATAAAGCAAAGAGCTACTCACTAAGAAAATGCTTCCAATCAAATCTACGGTGTCTAAAGGAAACAAATTACTTAACTCTAGACGTAGTTAAAATCACTCAACTCCGTTGGTTCTTTTTGTAGACGGACAAGCATGGCTATCCCTATTGTTGTCGGTTTCGATAGTCGAAAAAGACACATGATTTATAAGATTGTCTAACTAACTCTAACGAAAAAAAAAAAAAAACCATAAAGTGATCTTGAATCACGGTGACTACAAATTTACTTATAAAACAAAATGCAAAAGTAATGGGCGCCAAAAAGCTGTCATTTTTCTTTAAGGTCGAGCAATAAACAAATAGGTTTTCCTAATTTGGCGGCGTACTCTTAAAAGTGACAAACCAGAGACAGAAAGACCTGATAAGTCTCTGATTTTCGTCAGTCCTTGCCTGCTTCATTCACTTATGACATTCAAAGTTGAGTAACTACTTTTTTCTATACCCTACACCATTTGTCCTACAAGTGTATACTAAGTTTGTACGAATATATGCAATACCTTGAAGGAGTTGTAATAGACCCACCTTTTATTATACCGTTCGATTCAGAGTTATTTTCTGAATAGATCTAAACTAGTCTGTCCATCAATTATCTGTCCATATATTTTTGTGTTCAACCTCGCAATTTTTGAGATATTTTGTTGAAATATTGTACACTGACCTGTTTTGGACCAAAGACGAACTCTGCTGCAAATGGTTCTGATCGGGCCACTTTTTCGGCCATATCCCATATAACAACGCATTTGGAATAGTCGATGTATGGCTAACTGTACAGTGGTGGGTCGTACAGCAGTCGTAGTGTTTTAGTATTAAATTTTTATTTATATATGAAAGTCAACTAAAAACATATGTCTTACGCCAAGATGAAGTTTTCTGTACCCACGATTGAGTCTGAGTTTGGCCACCGTGTTCAAAACACAACATTACTATATAGTAAAGCCTATGAAATGTCGTCCTTTTACTAACGACATAACGCAATTAAAATCGTTTGTTATGCGGGCTCGCGAAGCATATTTCAATTTGAAATTCTAGTAAACTAATTTATCTTTTTCGATTCGCTGTAATAACATTTGGGAGAGGTGAGAGGTCTACATTATAGTGACGATAAAATTTAGATTTCGTATAAGAAATTCAGAATTCAGTTAATTATATGGCAGTTGTGTGGCAATAATTCGAATTTTGTAAATCGTTGAATTTTAAAATTTTCGCAAATAAAATGTAGTCATTATTTCTTTGCTATTGTCTAAGCTACCTATTAAGGAAAACAAAAGAAACAAAAAAAAAAACAAAAATTGTAAACAGCTTAAGTTAAGATGATTATTATTTTACGCGTTGTTTGTAAGCCACAGATTTTATAGCACAATTATCTTTTTAGCTTTCATATACAACGTAAAAGGATTATCGTATCCTAGTATCTTTTAAATTAGTTCCACTTATTTAGACAATGTTTGTCGCGCTCTTTAAGCAAATATGTATACATAAAATAGAGTAGACGACGAACACACCCAAGCTATTAAAACCGAGCATTTTCAAAGAATCAGTTTCTGTTTTTTATGACTTCTTTTCGTCGTCATTGTTGTTGAGGTTTCTTTCTTCAGAAGCAAACGCGACCAGCGCGCGAATTCAATGTTTATACACCATAGTGAATGTGCCTGTTTTTATTATCAATTTTTTTGTTTTTGGTGTTTTTTCCTTGTTTTTGTTTTTGTTTTTGTTGTTGTATGCAGACAAAAACACCATAAAATAAAACACAACATTTAACATTGGTTGTTGTCGGTGCAGCAGCAGTTGCTACATAAAACTTGACAATAACGTACAACAATACCACTGATATCTATTGTTATCGTCACCATAAGATAAAATTCAACCGGCCACCCACGCAATAGACTCACCCAGACATGTAGTGTAAGAGAAATATGCAACGACCACTTCCTATATTCACATTTTTAATATTCATCTATACTCGTTTATGTGTATGTACATGCGTGTATAGACATATATATATAGCCATATATATATATATGTATGTGTATATGTAGCAAGTGGGCTTACATATAAAATATTTCTTACATTATTGCTGTTGACCAGACGGGACGATATTTTAAAGGATGGTTGCGGATGTGCCTTTGTGTATGTGTATGTGTATGTGTGCTTATGCGTGCTCTCATGCTTTGAGAACACGAGACAGCAGGATCCGAACAATTTACTATGAATAGCACTTTGTCGTCGCTTAGTCTTATTCGTTTTTTCTTTGCGATTTTGCTTATATTATTTAACTTTAACTTTCACTTGAACTTATATTAAAATCTACGTTGTTGTTATTTTCATTATTGTTGTTGTTCCAGTTCATGTTCATATTGTTCATACGAATTTAATTAATTTTTTTTCACTCCTTAATATTTTATATGACATAATAATGATGATGTGCTTCAAGACGCCCTCATCCATTCACTTATCATATGCCCAAAGATAAGTGCGAGAGACCTCAAGAGCAGACAATGTTCACGCCAACGAATTGCTGCTTTTGTTTGTATATTTGTGAGCAAAAATTTAAATTTGTTTTTATTATTATAATTGTGCATGTGTTTGTGTAAGTTGCAGCAGTTGTATAGTGTTGGTTTCTTGGATGCTGATGTTCATGTTGATTTTCTTGCTGTCATTTAACAAATAAAACAGCAATTTGCAATCGTATCTTATACTATATATATATGTATATATATATATATATATATATATAAAATATTAGTATATATAGGCGTGCGTGTTTGTGCGTGGAGAGTGATGATGTCATATAATGGTTGTTTTAATGCTTTCTTTCTCTTCGGTTAAGATAAATGATGTAAAAATCGTTTGCATTTAAAATGAATGACAGGCGATTTGATTTAAACAAAAAAGACTGAGAAAAATTATATAAACTCAAAAGAGAGAAAAGCTGCCGCTAACAGTTTTTTTTATGAAATGTTTATCATATCTCGTCCTTAATTTATACACAGTTGCCTTAAAACAAAATAACGATAGCAATAATAATAATAATTCAAAGTATTTTACGCTTCGGCTGAAGGCCTACATACCTTTCGTTACCTTATCTAGACAGTGTAGAGATCCTTCGTATCGACACATTTAATGATGTATTGGTGTTAGCTATATAGCATCATAGTTTTGTATAATTTGTTCGAATTTTTTTTGGTTCTACAAATCCAAATTCCAAAAATCGTAAATCCAAACGCAGATTCGTAATGCTTTACCTGCCGATGCAGCTGGTGTCTCCTGAAAAGGTTAAGAACAATTCGCACAACTATTGGAAAGTCTAGCCGAGCATTACCATGCAAAAGCATGAATTTGCGTCTGTTACCTGCTATTGATGGGCCTTTTTGCAATAACACTTCGTTCAATTTGTCCCATTGACCTCGATAAACATCTGGACTAACAGTTTCATTTAGTTTTAGCAGCTCGTAATATACTACACCTTGCTGATCCTACCACATGCATAGCACAACTTAATGGCCACAAATATTCCGTTTCGGTATTGATGTGTATGGTTCTCGTGGAGTAACCCATGACTTCTGAGCCTGGGATTGTCGTTGCAGATCCACGTTTCATCGCCAATCACAATACGCTGCAGAAAACTCTTCTTTTTTGGCCCGGCAAGCAATGAAATCCCGATGTTGAAACGGTTCGAAATGGCATTTTCAGTCAATTCGTATGTTAGCCATTTTCCCCCCTTTTGGGCCTTTCCCATCCTCTGCAAACGATTGGTTCATCAAATTCTAAGCTGTTTGGACAGTTTTTGGGAATTTAAAATTCATAGCCGTCGGTTCTTCAGGCCGTTCGTTGTCGTTGAAACCAAAACCAACAATTGGGATACGAGGGAGCAGCAGCACTATAAGCTTCTAAGACCGTTTGATGGTCTTCGCCAGTAGGTTTCTTTAAATCAAACAATAGAAGTAATGAATGTCGTTAAGGCAAGTTTGAGCGTTTCTCGATTACCGCCTCTAAACGCTGAATAGCTCAACAATACTAAATATAAATGTGTTATCTTGTGTAGAGAAAAGTCAAGGTCATTGCGTTTAACCGTTGTGTACATTGAGAATTCGCATTAGTTTATCATTTTCAAAAGACATTCAAGCACCTAGGAAATAAAATAGAAACTTTCTGCCCTCAACAGACGGTGGCCTCCCATGGAATAACGGGTTTCTGTATGCGGTAGGAATGTACATTATAGTTAATAAATTTACGGTATTTTACTTGTTCAAAGAACGTGTTAATTATTTCATTGTAATATAAAACTTGTCTAAAATCGCTACAATATGCATACAATAAGATGCGTATGTATGCAGGCAAGCGTATGCTAAACATTTTTAAATTATTCCATATTAGTTTATAACATAATTTTTCAACTTCTCTACGACGCGTTGATAGAAATATAATGTATTTTTCAACGCCCGCTTATAATTGAATTATTTTGATATTTTACATACATATATAAATATTTATGAGGAGAGTTCAATTATAAACCAAATTAGAATTCACTCGTGCCCTTTCGTTGGTTTCGGAGCAGGCTGTATGCATATGTACAGCGAATGCATAACCAGCATTTGTACATGCATTAGTTATTATGGTTAAAAAGGGAGAAAAACAAAATAAAAAAACGATACTATTTATAACAAAAATTAAATGTGATTATACTATGTTTTGGTGGTCATAAGATTAAAAATGAGCGGTTGTGTAAAATTTTGAGCGGACTTTTTTTTTAATGTTATTATTATTATTTTATCAATTTTCACAACAAACACTATTGATTATCTTTATGATTATATATAATAAAAAAAAAAAAAAAAAAAAAGAAAACAAATCCACTGTTATGATGAAATTAGTTATAAATATGAATAAATAGAGTGAAATATTATGAAACATACCTTCTGATGCGTTCCTGCGTAAGCGATTAGATTATCTTTCATTAGCATAATTAAGCCACTGATAATTTCATGCATTATTATCATTATTATTATTCATTTATTATACACTAGCATATCTTGTACATACATGCATACAAAATTTTCATAAAAACATTTTTTCTGTGTTGTTTTGTTTTATTTTTTCTCCTTCTTTACATTGTTCAGTGAAAATAAACGTGTGGGCACTTTCTTTAGTACGCATTCTAATTTGAGCAAAATGTAATCAGCGTGTGTGCATGTATATATGTTTTTGAAAATTATTACAACTTATTCTACTAGTTATTACAGCTACTCGTGTCGTCCTAGTAGCTTTACCGTAATATATTTGATATTTAAGAGTATTACCGAAAGCTTTTTCAACGGTCAACGAGTTGCCTGAATATGCTAACTTTTTCCTTCCCTTTTTGGTGCAGACCAGCGAAAGCGGCCAAATTGATTTAATAGATTTTACAAAGCATAGCAAAAGATGCGGATAAACCGTCTTACAAGAATCTAATGGAAAAAACGATCTATAGGGGTCGCTCCTCTTGGAATGTTGCAGATTTTTAAAGAACAAACCGACATGTATGAGCTTCTCGTCTTCCAGGAGCTAGATCTTTAAGCATATTCAAAACAAATTAAACAAATATATATTATCAACACTGGCTATCATGGTGTCCGCCCTTATAGAAGAAAGCCCTTAAATGTCTGGTCAAAATATAGATAAAGGCAAGGAAAAATTTTATAGTGGGCGAAGGCCCACAGTTAAATACCCTCTACCAGCCTACAGTTATTTACATAACGTTGTTATATTGGGGAATGAAACAAACAAAATAGACAGACGGACAGAAAAGCAGAAAATAATTCTGAATCGCTTGCGATCGGTAGGCTTAGTTAAAGTTCTTCTCGGTGTTGCATACGTTCGTGTAGCAAAAAAAAAGTGCTACTAAAAAATAAATAAATAAAATTTCTTAACAATGACTGATTAAACATCAAAACTGAAAAAGATCCAAGTGTCTACTGCATTTTCCTCAAATATTCGTTTCAAAATCATCAACTTAACGCGCTGCCATGGGGATTGTTGACAGATCTCATAATTAACAAATAAAAATAATAATAATAACAATAATGATAGTAATAATAAAGGAATCGAATATTCTCCCCAAAGCATTATATAGTGTTCCTACTTAATTTATATTGTTTTATTTTTATCCTTGGGTTTTGCCAAACAAAAAAAAAAAAAAAACGCAAAAAAGAGGAAAAGAAGATGAAAGGAAGAAGAAAATCTTAAATATTCTTTTTTATGGCACTGTGCTCTCTTAGCCAGTACGCACATATTCTTGATCCCTTAAGCCAAATCGGCCACATGGTTAACACAATGCACATGTTTACTCATAAGTTATTTGCCTTTTACTTAAAAACCTCGAATAAATGCAAATGTACCGTAATAAAACCCGCAACATATTTAATAATGCACACAGCTGCTCGCTGTGCAACGACTAGGCAGGCGGACACGGAGCTAAATACATTCATATTTACTATCTCTATGGCGCTTGCTTTAGCAGTTGGACCGAAACGTTTGCATTAATTCTTGTTTCGTTTTAGCTTAAAGTAAATAACTGAATTTCGCTGTAAGTTTGTACTCGTGCGCGTATGAGTAAATGTGGTTGCGTCAGTGAGATGTGCTTTGTTCTTGCATTTTGTTTGAAAAGAGATGCTATTATTTTTAAGCTACACTTTAATTGCGATTGTGGCGAGAGGAAAGTGAAGGGTTTCTCATTTGTTTGTCACATAAGAAATAATAACTCGAAGACTCAGTTATGTATATATGTACGTGTACTTGAGCAACATTAATCGGAATGCTATTCCTAATTCTAGTTATTGCGGGATTATTCTCAATCTACTGCATTCACATATATCGCTCATACGTTGCGTTGGCCCTACTGTTTATTTATATACGTATTAACGTACTTTTGCAAAATCATCAAAATGACTCTTAGGCGAGGCGTACGCAAAGTGCGTCTTAACGTAAATGTAATTTTTCTATTTCGCGTTTATTCTAAACCTCTTTCTTCATCCGAAAGAGAAGAGATTTGCAAGAAGTAAAAAATCAACGAAACTAGAGAATCTTCTTGCCTAACCTAAGCTGATAGAATAAATTTCATATTAATATTAGAATCACCGCGTGGCTTAGCCTATCTGTACATTATAAGTAGAATGAAAATAAATTAGCTAATAATTTCAAAGCTTTTGTTGAAGTGGTAAGTATTTGAACAAAAATGAAGCCAGTTGGAAATAATCGAAGCATTATATAAAAACTGGCATTTAATATTGATTTCGCTATGATAGAGTTTCCGTTCTAAGACGTCTATTGTCTCTCGCAGGGACGTTCATAACTATTTCTTTTTTTAGCTTACGTCTGTAACATGATAATATTAATATGAAATCATAAATCAATATTAGTGCATATTGTGTGGCCTAACCACACTTTCATAAGATATTATAAAAACATCCCAATGGCATTTCTTTATGTTTCCTAACCAAACCAACCTGAGGAGAGAAATTTTAGCAACAGAAAAAATAATTTTAGTACGAAAATTAATTGGACTGGAATTTAACATAAAAATAAAGTCGAAAATAGTCACAGGCTCTGATCTTTACTTTCATTTTTTCTCTTTTTCAGTATTGGTGAATCTTGATGCTTTGACTCTGAATTCCCCGTCATGGAGAGAAATTAAAGTGTTACTTTTCCGTTTCTTTTTTTAAAGTCCCGCACGTTTTTGCAACAAACGAAAACTTGTTGATAAGGAAAGTGACATTTCCTCAATGGCAACGATCACAAAATCCGAGTCCGTGTAGGCAGCGTCTATAAACAAGAGGGTTTGTTTCGAACATCAAACTTTGGTGAATTTTTCCGTCCACAACATCCCCACGTTCTAAATGGTCTTTAACTAGATTAACCGGTAGATTGGCGGAAGTATGAATGCTAAAACTTTGCTCTCAATCCAGTTTATAGCATAATTTTTTAATTATATTCTTACGTAAATTCCATTATATTCAGTTACTTTGTATGTGTTGTGCGCTTGGACGATGCTTATAGTTTTGATAACCAATTTTCGTCTGATTAGCGGTTGTCTATTGTGATGATTGCACGTACTCTGCCAATTAATAATATACTGTCATATATGTACGTATTGAAGAAACCGATTTACATTTAGAAAACACATACGCATACGCATACCATTTAATTATATAGATCCTGTGTGCATACCATCATGTATGTATCAAGTAAACATTTAAAGAATATAAGAGCATTTCGCAGATGCTGGTATAAGCTAAATTTCGTATTTCTGTATTCCTTTTGACTTATATTGATTGAGGGCATGGCCATGCTCAATAGCTGTCGGCCAAAAAGTTTAAAGTTGTAAGACAATTGACTGATCAGTAGGTAAACCAAACCGTCGATAAAAGTAAAACGCGTCTTAGAGAGACCTGCTTGTCTAAGAATTCATTCATGTGTGTGGAAATCTCGATTGCGATCTGCTACATCCTTCGATACATTAATCCACAAAATTGTAAAGTTTTCGCTTTAAAGTTTTAAGTTGGCTCTTGGATTTTGCTTTACTGTAGGTAGGCTTTATTGTCAAGTTTAAACTTGAATCAGCTAAATCGAATCAAGGTTTCACTCACAATCATCAGAAAATCATACAAATAAGGCAAAGTATGCGAGCAAGGATTGCGTCAAAGGTGATGCCAAATGGTCGGAAACTAGTTATCTACGATACAAGAACGACATGAAAAGAGCTTAGCTTTATTTTGTAAAACTAAGCAGATCGAATACCATACGTTTACTGTTTTGACCAGGATAACTCGGTTCAATCTGTGATATGCGCTTTTATTTATTGCGTATATTTCAAAACATTAATATACACTCCCCTGCGATAGAGATCAAAAAAACCTTATTAAGCTGAATACAAATTATTTCTGCAAATTTATTTAATTATTTTGGTTTTCTCTCTCTTTGTCTCTCTCTCTCTCTCTCTCTCTAAACAAACTACAACTGACCACAATTGCTGAATATTGTGTGTGTTATTAATTTTTATAGAGACCTCATAAATTTATAAAGCGCACGTGTGATTGTGGTAAGACAAGTATTGCAAAAACAAAAAAAAAAATAATAATAAAAAAAGCGATGCACTGGATTTGTTATTCAAAAAAAAAGTGTATTTTTTATAGTTTCAAATATACAAGTGAGGATGCCGTCACTATTTGTTAGTTCGGACTGAAAAAACTTTTTTTTTCTTATAATCACATTTTAATTTATTTCAAAAAAAACTATTTATAGTATATAAATGTATGTTTGTAATTTGTTTTTTTTTTTGTTTTTTTTAGATAAACACTGAAAAGGAATTTCATTGAAAAATTTTTGGTAAGTTATGCAAGCCTTAAATTCCTTAAATAAATAACGATACACGAACTGGGCGATATTTCACGCTTTATAGAGTTGTTCAAAATGATGGTGTTGCTGTGTAAAACGTAGCAACAATGACTTAAATATATCAACGCTTTTTCTCTTCTTCTTGCGAACCCTTGTTCTTTACTCTACGCCGGTGTCTGAAGCATAGAATGAAATGCTCAGTGCAAATTCTTATTAACAAAAAAACTATCAAATCTGCTTTATTTAATTGAAACTATCGTTAATTGAAAACTAACGTATCTTTTAATTACTTAAGATTATTGAAAGAAATTGATTAGAATAGTTGAGCTTCCTATCAGAGATGAGAAAGGCGTATAACTCACCGTATACATGTTACGACTTTTGTTACCTCTCATTTTGTCATTTTTTTTATATACACTTGTACAGTATATATAGATACGAACAAATACATAAATCAATATATACTTCATACCCTTTTTCAGTGCATATCTTCTATTGGCTCTCTGGTCAGACTAGAACTACGGATTTGTTTAGCGTGTAACTAAAATTAAAAAAAATTTTTCCTAAAAATTTTGCTACCAAGGCCCGCTTGGCATGCATCCTTAAAGACGTTATTTTATGAGTATATCACGCTGCAACATTAACTTGGATATGATGGCATCTATATCCGACAGAAGTACCGCTTCGTATGCGTGTTAAAACATAAAGTGGCCCCTCGCGATAATTACTTTTATCCAACTCCTTTTAAGATTAAGTTCATACCAGTGAATTGTGATTTTTTGAACGCTTTATCACATCGCTTTAATGCTCCTTCTGGCCTTGCCCGTTTGAATAACACGATTAATTTACTCTCTTCACTCGACTAACCTTGCTCTCCTTAAATATTCTGCTTAGGTAACCTTTTGCAAACTATAACTTCACTTGTGATTATTTCGTGTTGAATCCTTTCGCTCCCTTCTTTCGCTCCTAACCCATATTAACAAATGCGTGATTTTAGTTACATGCTAGAATTTCTTCAATAATCACTACCTCTGCAAAACTCCTCTGACACAGATAGTAGGCGCTGGAGGATTAGATCTGAAGAATATGGTGTGTGGAACTGCGAACTGATCAATGTGCAGTCGACTTTCTCATATGCCAATATATGAAAAACACGTTCTGTGGATACGTTTATAGTCTCCGCTATCTCTTTAATATGAATTCTACAACCGTGCATTTTGCGAACGATGACCATAGCCTGAGTTGATACGGTCACGCGTTAGTTGAGCTCTGTAAAGCTTTTTCCGTGGTAAATGGTGATGTGCACAACCCACATATAGCATCCAATTTGTCTCTAATTTGCGTATTGAATTTCAAAACAAACACTTGATCGCAACAGGGCACTCAATTGTGTCCATTTTCATATAAACACTACTTTACACTCAATTAAACGATTGTAGCTGAACTTTTGGTGAGCATTGGCAAGCATATCTTCCAAGTTTTGTAATCAAGTGCTGCCATCTCTATGCTTTATGCAATGTGTTCTACTAACACTAGCACCCTATCATAGCAAAACTATTGTGAACCTAAGTATGCACACTTTGACCCATGATGCTGGCAGCAGAGTTGCAGTAAGCGAGCTAGATACAGAAATTTGCTTTACCTCCCAATACTCTGTAAGTGATTTCTTCAAATTTTTTCCCAAGCGAGCTGATGGGCGCCTGTTTCAGTTCATTAATAGAAAAAAAACAGATCGGAACAAGTGCTTTAGGGATTTAATCCTATTCGGGCTTTTTAGGCATTTGTAAAAAGTGTTAAAAAAGGAGCATATTTCACCAATACGACGTGGTTGACGTTCGTCTTTTCTCGCTGTTATGGTAGTGATTTTCCTAACGTTGTTGATTAAGAGAATAATGTTTTACTTTAAACGCAAGTAACTGTAAGGATAAACAACAAATTTAATTTCACATTATGTCAAGCGTAAGACACATCGAATTAACTTTATCATGCCTTACTTACGCTTTTTATAATTGCTTCAAACAAGAAATCCTTGTATGTGTCAAACACAAGACGTGGAACACATTTGTATGTTAAAATACACAAACAGGCAGTCACTCCCGCTGAGCAACAAAGTTATGTACTTATGCTAATATTTGCGTACATATGTAATATGATACCACATCACTCAATATGTCTCCGGTTTAACTTGCTGTTGTTTCTTTTCAATCATTTTTTCGTCATTCAAACGCACTTATAATGAATGCTACATATTATTCACTGTTGCCCCTTTGTCCCTTTTCAAGAAAATCGATGAATATTGGACCATGCGCGTCCCAACACACGGACGTCGTAGCCTTTCCAGTCGACTTTTGTCTCTTTAAACGCTTTGCAAACTATCGATTCGACTCCGAAGTGCAATGAGGGATCATGCATCAAAGTATCATTTTCATTTCGAATCATTCTCAATGGCTCTGACACGTTGTTGTGCTGGATCAAAAGTGAATAAGCGCGGCTCCTCTTTCATTCACTTCTCTTACTTTCGCGTATCATTGTTGGCATCACGAAAAGATTGGTACCATCCAGACATCGAATCAGTCTATCGACAGTGTTACCATACATGTGTGCGATCGAAGACGTATTTTGTTATGTGTTATATCATCGTAATGTAAATAACGTAAATACTTTTTCCTTACACCACAGAGATCATATGAGAAAATATTGCAAACTCAACAAAATATTTGACGCAATCATACTTGTAACACCTGATCCTATGATATCCAATTCTTGTATTATTATCTTTTTACTAAGAACCGACAAGGGTATAGGGGTTACGCCATCTCAATTGTAACTGCAACGGCAACTGCTATAGGTCTCGGAAAGAATCTTAATGTGTATTCTCTCTCTGCAGGTGTGAGATTAAAATTTCCTTTACGAACTGTGGCCTTGTGTTTTGTTTAGGCTTGCGACGTCGAAAAGATCAAGAGCGAAATAGAGTATGCAGGGCATATATGCTTTATGCGGGAATTTTAAATTAAATTTGTTTTGATTCGTAACACATCACCGAGAACACACTTTGCCACTTTTTAAAAAGTTGAAAGAGTTTAAATAGTTAGCAAAGTCGTGTCATGAGCAATAAATAAAAAACCGTTTAATATGAAGCGTATTGTAAAAGCAAACATAGTTTTTTCACATTTTCAAAAAGGGTTAACTTCACCGATTTATTTACTCTGCAGTAATTAATCTCAGCTGGGCTATCGTAGATATGAAATGTTAACATTATTTATAATTGGCAGTGCTTTGTAAACCCTTTAAATCAAGTAAGAGATAAATTCATTATTGTCCTTACCTCCATACGCCTAACAGACACATCTAGGATGACTACCGTAGAGTACTGCTTCTGTTTTCGTAAAACAATCGAGCGCCACTTAAACGACATTTTATTTGAAAGATTGGTGCCATCTAAAATGATATGGATTCATCAATCCTCGTCCCACATCTATACGAACCCTCTAAACTGATGTTGATTTAAGCAATTTTTTATTCCAAGTAAACTTAGACGTTTAGCTTGTTTTTCAACGATTTTTCGAAGAAGCAGAACTGATGATTCAAAATGAAATAAAAGCGAGGCTTGAAAGGCGCAAACTGAAATATTATTAGAAAAAAAAAATGCTAATCAATCATTTTAGAAGAAAATTTCAACTCACTTGGCGTGAATAGCTATTGAAGCCATAAAATCATCCATGTGTGTCGATGACTGTAACACGATTACAGTTAACAAGATATATATGTGTGTGTCTGTGCACGTGTGAATGTGTTTTCATACTAGGTTCATAAAACATCGTTCAGTGTACATCAAATTTGAAAGAGTTGTATGTCGTTTACGGCGCTGCGTTTTTCTGTGTTTTTAACTGAATTAAATTGAAAAAGCACTTTGCTGAAGCTACGGAAATGATTAAGTTTGCTCGAAATGAACATGTGCCAAGCTACAAAACAGTCAGAAACTCAACAAAGGGTTTGCGCGATTTTGTGCAAAAACTTTTAGTCTTGAAAACGATAAAAATTCGCATACGTCCGTCCGTCTCCTACAAAAGCAACCCAGGAAATAATTTTCAGTTTAGACTGGGAAATTTAACCGCGCCCGCTGCATTTTCCAAAACTGCTCCGTTCTGATTAGCACGTGTTCACCGGTGAGTAGCTCAACGTTTTTCTATCCCTTCGTAAAACTGTACTTTAGAACGCTGAAAGCACATACTGTTTCATTTACTCCTTTCGCATTTTAATAGTTAAAGTCGCAAGAAATCCGGACAGAAACATAAAACGCTGAAACGATAGGTTTTCTATAATTTTTCCATCTTTTCCTATCTCACAAGTCAAATATAGCTTTTTTAGCCCTAAGTGAGAATTTGGATTGCGTTCTCAAGGACTGGGTTTCGATATAAACGCGTTTGAGGTTTTGAAATGTATTGTAGACATTACTTTTTATCACAAAAATTTACTCATTTTTTTTCTCATTAGTCTGCTGTCCCGGCGCCGTCATAATGAACTTTCACTTTCAACTACTCTTTCTCTGATGGAAAAATGGCTCCAAAATATATAAAAAAATGCCCGGAATCAGCTGCAAAAACTTGATCTTAGTTTCTAAATATCTTTGTAGAGAAGCACTGAACACTTCGGAATCCCTCTAAGCCTCATATCTATTCGAAGATCATCTTCGTGGAGCTCTACCGACATATATTTTTCTGAAAAGGCTTTTAACGAACCTAAACACATTTCAAAGACACCTGTTAGCGTATTGGAAGATCTTGAAATTAACCGGCATGACAATAGCCTGCGGCTTTCCCGCGAAGAATCATTTGATACAGGTATTCTTGTGCCAGTGCTTGAGAAAACTTTTGAAAATTTCAAGGGAAAAAATGTTTGCGCTTAATGAACTTTTCCCACATGTTCTGTAAAGAGTTTCAGGTATCTACAGCGATGTTAACCACTGAACGCTTGCCATCAATATTTTATTCGGTAAGAGAAGATCAATAAAATATTGTGAACAATGGCCTATGTTAAATTTAGGAAAGTTAGTGTAAGAGAGGGCGTACGAGCAAGATGTCTTATGAATACGCCTTTTAGTTGACGATATGAGCATAAAATTGATTGCATTTCGTTCATCGTGTTTTCATTTTTACATACGTGTGATTCGCCAATAAACCAATTAAGATGAAATCTTGGTCATTGCGTAAGCCTGCGTGCGGTTCGGCAATCATTTGTCATTTGAAAGGTCATTTAAAAGCTCAAGTTGGACCTGCATTAAAACAGTAAAATCTTAAATCAAATATGGCCATGGCATATAAATGCAGGTGTTCAGGTTTGTCGATCACAAATTTTTACATTTTTACAGTTTTTCGCTTTGTGCAGCAAATCCTTTTCTATACATCTCTCTAAGTTGTGCCAAGTTTTTGTCTTATGACCGGGAACAGTTACGCGAATAGTAGGCAAGGAGCGCTTGCTTATATCATTATAAAAGAATGAGTGAAAGTAAAAGGGAAATTTATCGAAGGTAAGAAGCTAAATTTAAGGAAAACAAAATCACAACCAGGCAGAGGAAAAATGGTCTCACTAAATATATGTATAAGTAAATAAAACCTTTTCAAATAATCGCAATTTTTTCCTTTATTTTCAAGAAAATCAAAACTCTCTTTACATTAATTTTACTTTTTTTGTTTTTGTATTTTTAATTAGAGTAATCAGATGTATGCATAAATTCTATAATACACTGTTCTAGACGAAGTCTCTGAGAATTCTATGCGAACAACAATTAATAGCAATTAGAATATTAATACAAAGTGAAAGAACAAGAGTTCTCCGAATAATGCTACTCAGTGCGATATGCTACTCATAGGACAAATGTTTGGAAAACTTGGTTGCACAAGAAGGCTATGAGAAGGGTATGAAAAAAAGAAAAGAAATGACGTGAAAGTTCATCCATTCAAAGAAATGGAAAATTGTCTGTCTAATGATTCATTTAAAGGATGTTTTTTGCAATTCCTAATGTAATTATAATTATATCGCATTATGCGTAAATCGATATCTGTGTTTTGCTTGCATGCTAATGCTCTCTAACACAGGTGCTCTTTTATCTTCAAAGCTTTCATACAGTTTCGCCTTTTAATCTCTGATTGCCCTTCAACTACTGAAACTAACGAGCTTACGTAAACAAAGTAATGAAAGCAAAAAAACTAGTTAATGAATTATAACGAGTTATCTAATAACATACATGCCTTGTGGATCAAATTAGTTGAAATTAAAAACAAATTAATTAATGCAAATATCACTCCTTACGCATTGTACATTAGTTATTGCACGTTACGCTTGCACTAAGGATTTAAGGCAAAGGTTTATACAAATATTTTCTTACTACAAAATGTATATAACAATAAAAAAAATTAAGTAATGCTCGTGTTAGTGGCGGCTTTTTTTTTTGTATTCTCACGACACCCAAAGACATATAATGTCAGCCACATACGAATGAATTACAAAATTCTAACATGAAAAATATTTGCATCCATTGTCGGTCGGTCGGTTAGCTGACCAATTGTGATCAGGTTGCACTGCACTTTAGTACGATCCTGATCATTACTCTTTCTTAGATTTGCTTCTAACTAGTTTTCTATTCAGACTTTCGGGTTTTGGTTTCTTATTTCCAACTTTGCAGCAATTGTGACCGCCCTATTTCAAATTCTATCTTTAGTTCCATCCTAAGAGCATATAGTTTACGTTTTGGAACTTTCTTTTGCTTGAGTTTTGCGACCGTAAGAAAGAAACCATACAAACTTGTCTACATCTACTCAGGTTACTATTTTGCAATTTATGAGGTCTCTCTGATTTCAATTAACTTTTAATAGAAGAAATAATATTTGATAGAAATACCCTCGAATGGGCGCATTGAGCGGGCTATTCATCATTTCCAAAATACAATGTGTTATTAAAGCTTTTAAAGCGAAGCTAGCTAGCGAAATACGATAGCAAGCAAAAGAAAATATATATAATATTGTGACCAAAAAGTAGAACCAGTATTCATAGGATATCAGAACTATTCGTTTTCTAAGTTGTTAGCACAGTGTGGCGGAGGTCTGTGTCAAATTTCATATCATAAGCGTTATTAGTGTTTCAGCAGCGTCTGGATTTGTACGCACATATGACACACAAGGAATTTTGTCCGATTTTTACAGTTTTTGATTTGGTTGAGCTAAGAAGTTGTATTAGATTTTGTTTGCGAAATGAAATCAGATGAGAGCTGCATCTACGCATATGAGTTAGAAACAATCGATCAATCGGGAGAATATCGTGCGAAAGGGAAGTCAAGGCTGAAAAAGCGGCACCAAAGTCGCTCAAATATCAAGGTAATGTTAATAGGTTCCCTCAATTATCGTGGTGTTGTGCACTATGAACTCCTTCCGCCGTCCCAAACTTATAAAAAGTAATATTGTTTGAGTTTGAGGCTTCAGCACAAAGGAAATCCAAAAAAAGGACGACACGCGTCTTTTCGACGTAAACGTGTACATAAACATGTACGATCAGTTTTTTCCCGCTTGTTCTAGTTGTCGAGACACCACTGGCCTATATCTACCTATACCTATTCTCCCAAGAAGCATAATTTTCTTAATTAAAAGCCGAGGATTTGAAAACGATTGTAATCTGCCTACATGCACGCCCACAACAGGTTACAAATTGAGACAACCCCGCGAAAATCCTGACAATTTTTTCATATATAGAAATGGATATACGTAAAACGTCGGCAGCTCTAGTGTTAACGAGAAATAAACATATGAACATGCGCTACCATTACATGAAAGACAAAGTTGATTCAGATGAAATTTGTACAACTTGTGTTTCTTTGAATGGAAATGTGGCAGATTTGTTGTTCAACAAGGTTTTGTCTAAGCAAAAACACTGAGGCTTATGTGAAAAGTTAAAATTATTACATGTATAAAATATGTTGCAATTATAAACAAAATTAAATTTGGGAACATTGTTGTTGAGAGGGCAAATGTTAGATAACATATTCTAACCTGGGAGCTTTTCATAAACTGTGACTTAAACTAACTGATTGAATAAAATGTAAAATAAGTTTTACTTTTTAATAGAGACTCGTACCATATACAAAAACCATAGCAACTTGATTACATATATCTATGTTAATATTTATAACCATCACCGAAGGATGCGGGCACACTCGTTTTGCATGTAATGTTTGCAACAACCGAAAGTCAGTTTCAGAGACGGTGTAAAGTATATATATTATCTTGAACAGCATGAAACTCTCAATTGATTAAGTCATGTCTGTCCCTCTGTATATGTTGTGCGTTGTCGACACTCTTCTGGTCGCAAAAATTTCATTACTCACAAATCATGAAAGATAGAAGGCTGAAATATCCTACATTTACATTACGGAAAAATGGAAGAAAATCGTCCTCGTCCACACAAGTGATCAAATTACACTTGTTTCGTTGCTTTGAAATCTTGTGCTTATTAATCATAAGATGTAAAGGAGAGAGAATTTTTGAAATTACTTTGTGCATTCCTCAAATGAAGATACATTATCGGCCTAAAAATGTGTTAAATCTAAAATAAACATTGCGGACACCACGACCTGGTCGATTAATTTTTTTTAAATATACCATTGATATGAGTATCAAATAAAGGGGCTTGGAGAGCAGCAGGCGACTATGTAAGTGTATTTATTCTTAATTAATTACGATGAACGTCACGACGCGGTGGATTAATTTCTCTTAGTAATACCAGAGGATAATAGTAGTTTTAGTGGACTAAGAGATGAAAGACAAATCTTAGCCCATTCACTTATTTATGAACATAAATGAAAGCATGGAGCGCCTAAGATTTCAATTATACTGGATATGCGAGATTCTTTCTCAAAAATGTACGCGTCGAACAGATTTTCTTCCTACGTACATTCAAGCGTCTGTCAACTCGGTAGCGCTATTGTGATATTTCCTATTAACAATAACCGAAAAGACTTTTTAATTTAATCCGAACTTTCATGCCATACATACATACATGTATATATATTTTGCTTTCTATCACAAATGAGTTTTTCCATCTGTTGCTGATTTTTCGTATTTCACTTATGTGATTAAATTTAACAAAAATAAATCAATAAGCCAGCCTTATGAACATTTAATATTCTTATTCTCTTTTTATGAAGTATTCTCTCTCCATAATATTTATATAAATGCGAAAATTTTTTGATTTACATTTAAAAATACAAGCACCTTACAAGCACTTGCAAAAGATTAAGATATTGTGGTTAAGGGTCTTAAAAGACAAAATCAGATTAAGTAAGAAAAGCTTAAAGTACTGTCAGTACGGGCAACTAGAGCTAAAAGTCACAGTCCACATTCATCACTTGTTTCTTTTGCTCCTGTTTTCGCTTAAAATCAAGTGAAAACTTTTTATCAAAATTCAAACTCACATAATGGCAAGAAAGATTCAATTCTGAATCCATTTGTCTGTCCAAAAAGCTAAGGCCTTCGACAAGTAACTGCAAAATTGGCTTGCAACATAACATGAATCAGGCGAAAGCAACGTATGCCGCGTTACTGAAAATCAATTTAATGGGCACGCGTCGTTGAATAGAGGAATTAAGTGCCAATAAATCGGTTACATAAACATTTCCATAAAATTTCAATAAAAATGTATATATATTCTTGACGAATTTCTGAGCATTATCTGGTGAAAATGCTCCTAAATGTTACGGAATATATATGAAAATCGATGTGTAGACGAGGTATAAATATCTATCTAGAATGGGAGCTCAGATTGTAAGCTTTTACAAGCCTTTGCAATTTTCTAAAACTTTCACATTTACTACGAACCACACTTGACGATATGTATACAAGTTTTTAACAAAACATTGATTTGTTACAGTCAGTAAAAGAGTTATTACACAAACTTCATGATGAAAAAAATAGTATACGGATTTTCTTGTTTCCTTTAAATGGCCCAAGGCAATGCATGTAAAAATCCAATAAATAAAATTATACTCTTGATAAGAATTAGATAATGAAGAGGCATTAAGCATTATCCAATCATCCTATACTTACAAAATATCCTCCTAAGTAGCAATTATTCAAAATACAAGGCATCTTTATATGTTTTAGTAAATGATTTTTCAAGATGCGTTATACGACACCAGGAACCGATTGGTTTATGCCAATCAATCATGGCTCGTTTGTAACATCGGAAAGCATGCATCCGAGACTATATATAATGCATGATAACCAGGCGTTATTGAACACCATTTGTTATTGAAAGGGAAGCATAAAAATTCACCACAAACATTTTTAAATGATTAATACGGAGTGTAGTCCTCACCTACTTCCATAACTTTCCAAGCATTCTGAGACGACGAACGATGGTTGCATGGTCCACCATAACGTCGTCGGCCAACATTCGAGTTGTCAAGCTTTCGTTCCTTTCCACAAATACCAAAAGTGCCTAATCGTCGAAATCCGATGGTCGACGTCTTCCTGGCTTATCTTCCAAGCTAATGTGGCCAAATTTGAATCGGGCAAACCATTCCTTACATCGACTTTCGCTGATTGTGTTCGTGGAGATCGCGAAATGAAATCGATATATGTATATCGTGCGTATATGTGGGCGTCCCTACGCCCGTCCATTTCTCGTCATATGTTCTCGAAACGCTCCCGGTCGTGGTCAGAACCAGAAGACTGAAACTAAATATGTACATGCTTAGAGCGGCGCAGGCCACTCATTGCCTGTAAAAAAATCTATACCAGGCATCCTATTGCAGGCTTTGGTCCAAAATTTAATGACAAGGGAATATGTCTAAAAATGTACATCTGCAGCTAACGGAATAGCAAATCTTATATCTTAGGTTAAGGCAGAGTGTGACAAAGGCTTAATCCGACGATACTATAAAATTCTTACTTCTTAGCCATTAGCTTGTCAAACGAATTTATCTTCATCTTCAATGCGATTAAGGATAATAGACATGCAGAATTAAAACAGAATACATTAAGTAAGGCGCCTTCAAAGGAGACATTAAGACAGGAATATTCATTTCATAAAGAGCTTAATGTGCATGTTCTGTTTATTAATATGTTACATATGCATATCTACAAATCCTAGAAAAAGTCAAAACAGGATTTTGATTTACTGGCTAAGAAAACTAATCATTTCTTTTAAGCTTTCTTATGGGTTTCCATTTTCATGTAATTATCATGCAGGCAAAGTGCACTACCTCAGAGTATGTGATAGATTAGATAAGGGAGATTAAACGCCATAGCAAATTCATCTGTTTCGCTGTCTTTGCGCAGTGTTTACAATCACGGCTTCAAAACGTTGACAGCGGAACAACGAAGTTATTTATGTTTTTACGATTTGTACCGTACTCACGTGGAAGACAGAAAGTATTTTCGATTTCCAAAATGGTCGCAATATGTAAAAATATCCATAAGGTATGCATCTATATCCGCGATCAGCGTATACAGCGGAATCGAATTGCGCACAAGCAGACACACAATTTAGAATTTTCCACAAATTATTCGTCGAAGTTTTTATTTTCCCACTTTAGAGCTTTAGAGCTTATAGCTTCAATTTTTTCGTTAGAAAAATATCCGCATGAAATTTGAAAGCCAGATGAATTGGACTAAATATTCCCGCGCAAGTAATCAAGAATCTTATATATATTTTTAAAGTTACACCCAACTCTCTTCTCATACATCAGGGCAAGAAACTGTGCAAACAAGTATTAATGAAATATAAAACAAAAACAATTCATTTTTATTACAGAAAAAAAAAAAAAGCTCATAACGGTGTACAGTGAAAATTCAGTCCGTACGTGTAACATATAAAAATTTAACTTGAAATTACGAATAAAAATCAATTTCGCAGCTATTCGCCACCGCTACTTGATAACAAGCGTGCGCATTTATCATGGACTGGTCCATGAATGCTGTCATCAGTGTAATAAAAAGATTGTATTTTACATTTAATTCCGAGTTTACTTCTCGAGTTTTATTTTTGAACTAACTGAAATTTAAAACTTGTTTTAACACTAAAATTATATATGATCGCTACAGTCAGTAATAATTTTCAAAAATTATTCAATTTTCAAGGTGTGCAGTAATCTGTACAGTATAATAATGATAATAACAATAACGACAATAGTTATAATGATGACACTCCACAATCAGTGGAATCATTTATTGCATCCTACGAACTGAACACTGCAACACAAAATAAATATTGAACAGCCAAGTGCTGCGCTCAAGTTGCAGTACAACGAGATAAGGAAAAAAGGTGATGATAAAATTCGGGTATTCAGTGTAATGGGCCAAGTCCCTAACACATATGCGGGCATAAGCCGACCCACTTTTATTCACGGTATTCCTCCAATTGCGTTTTGTTGCTGTATGGCACTGTCAAAATTGGAATTAAAAACAATTCAGTTTTTATGTGTATTTGTTCTTATCGATGAACAGTGAGTGCTATTTCAAAATCGGCCGTGTAAACAAAGAATTGGATGTATATGCAAAATGCTACGAAAATATGAGTGGGAAATGTATCCTATACATGATCATTATTGCGAAGTAGTGAATCTTCTCTCTACCTGGTCGTTAAATTTATCTATTCATATGGTTGTGTGAATGTTTGTACTTAGATCAATTCAAAATACCAAACACCTAAACATAGGCCCAAAACACATTTGTTATATGATAAATAAGAAAAGCTTAATTTTGACATTATGTTTATTTGAAGATTACATACTCGTGTAGCGTGTGTTCCAACAATTTTGGAAGAAAACAAACGTCAAGGAATTGTGTTAGAAATTTATAGGACTTCAGACTCATTCTTGTTTTCTTATTTCTTTTAAACTTTTTTCCACCTTTGCATTCATAAACGCTCCCAGTGATTTCCTCAGTGGCTTGTACATGATAAATGCTTAAAGACAATTCTATCTTATGCAATAATTTACTCCGTCCGCACAAGCAACACCAAATCTACCCCTTCTGCTCTCGCTGCATTATATATATTCTGTTTATAATTTATTTTGATTTGCTTTGAACATATACGAAATGTTTACTTTTACTTAAATAAACTCTTCTCACAGTGCAGTAACGTTTGTGATTTACTTTTCTACGACATCTGTATAAGGTAACGTTAGGGTTGCTTTCTATTTTTTGAACATTTTTTAAATATTTTTAAAATATTTGAAAGTTCATCTAATCCTGTGATGTGTGCGGAATTTTTCTTACCTCCAGTGTCAGGGAGAGTAGAATATTAGCAAAAGTGTGTACGGGTATGAGCGAGAATGTAATATAAATCAGATTTTTGTTTTGAAAAACCAATAGGGATTAATATACTTTTCCCGCTTGCTTATATACATTTTTATATACACACGATTTAAAAAAAGGGGTTCAAATTTATTAGAATACATTTACTTCTTATATATGTCTCTATAAGAAAGGAAAATTAGCATTAGCACAGGCAAGCTTCTCTCGATTTGGAAGATGATTTGACAATAATATCAGGCAATCCTCATAATATTTCCTCAAAACAGATTACGCATCCCCAAAAGACCGCCCGCGTTCTTTGACTGCTTCCTTTGTTTTTAAAGTAGGGGAATAAACAGGAATATAAAGAAAGGTGGTCTAGGGTCTCGATCGGCTGTTTGTTTGATTTATGGGCCTATTCTAAGCCTGCTACGCGGAAAAAGAAACAAGTGAAAAGGCGTACGGTACGACCATCAACAGTTGCAGCAAAGCAGTTCCTTAAGTTTAGTTAATCGTCGTCAAAAACCACACACAAATTTAATATTGCAAAAGAGTGTTTTCCAGATGTTTTTTCGACTAACCTGAAATCTCGAAGCTAACATGAAGGACATGAAGGAAAAGCAAGAAAAATTACATTCAGCCTAAACTGGCCTGTGTGCAGTGTTTGGTAGTAGAAGAGAGAAATTTTCCATGCATTTACTCGACATTTTGGTCATATGCAGTATTGTCATTTTCATACCTACGCTTGAAAACACCTTTTTAGACGACCTATCAGCAGTTTTGTAGCCCACGAACCTATTTAGTACTTCGAAGTTGCAGCTACTAACATTACAAGACATGTCGGTTCCGCATTTCGCGCTCGTGGGAAATGTTTACCAAATGTATTACACCCTGTAGCAGACATAGAAAATATCAGTGATACGACAGCAACCTATTCTAAGTATGTACGCTTTACAGAATGTCATATACTACAAAATTAATAGGATTCGGCAAAAGGTTTATTTTTCATTATTAATATCAACTAGCAGGTCAATGGCAAATACCCACTAAACACGTACGGCGTACGTCTCATATGTTAATGAATGATCCTACGCATCGACTTGTCTCCGCAATAATCAATTTCTTCTCCAAATCACCTCATACACGACGATTAGCTATAGTATACATCGTTGTTCGGCTTTTCTTGAAACTCATTGTGAATTAAAATATTAGTTGACCTAAGAGTGAAATGAAAGTGATATACCTCAGTGCCAAGACACAGTCTCCTCCATCAATGCTTAACATTTTGACAATTTTGAAAAACAAACCGACGAATAGGCAAGCATGAGTAAAAGGATTATGGCTTCCTTGATGGCCAATTGATTGCGTACTGCGTGTATGAAATGACAGTAATATTCCCATAATGCATTTTTTTCCTTTCAGTTACTACTCATTTCGATTAATTAACGCGGTCGCCATCAAATTATCGCTTTTTATTCGTTTCCGAATTAGGTATTGACGCTAGTCTTTTTGCGAGCTTAGTTGGTTAGAGTTACAAGTACGCCTGACATTTATGTCAATGTGATATACGTCAAGAAAGGAAAATTATGGATTACAATCGCCGAAAAATGCACAACGACTATGATAGGTTGAAATCGAAATATGTGATCGTAAAAGGGGAAGGAATAAAGTCAAAAAAAAACTTCTACAGCATTCATAGGTTATGGCATTGAATTTGTAAGCTCAGCACGTTGCTATTTCATCTCATATAACATTTGCTCATACATATAATATGTATAACGTTAATGATGAGATAGTGGTTCTTTAATAATAGTAAAATTGAAAAAGTTGATAAAGAGAAATTTTAGTCATTATTAGAAAGGGCTGAGTAACTTGTGAGGGCATGTTTGCATGAAAGCGGGCTGTTAGCGGGCGGTATATCAAAAGAAACTAATTGAAAAAAAACATCATAAATATGTTTATATTTACGATGACATGCTTTATGCTTTATGTATATTGCTGGGCAAATATGTGCTTGCCTGTCTCCCATTGTTGCTTCGTACGCTTATTTCATACGATATTATCTAAAGCGATTTCTGTTATATAATATTTAATGCAAAAAATTCTCAAAACTCAGTTAGAGCTAAGCGAAAAAAAAAAAAGAAGAAAAAATGAATAAATGTTAAGGGCACAATGCGGATTTTAGCAGGAAAGCACAAAATCCTTGAGCTTTTAATGGCGCCTTGATGACAAATGTCAAAAACACTCAGTGGAGCGTGTGGACGAGATCACAATACAACAAACGCATGCATATGTGTTTGTGTGTGTGTGTGTATACTCGCCCCATTGACAACAATAAGGATGACAGCTCAAACAAATGACAAACGTGGGGCACATGCCAGAGAGTGAAATACAACAATAATATCCGGCTTCCGGCTAAACAGCGACATGCCAGTTAATGTTCGTTATTAAGTTTATAAGCGCACATACACCATCATATATGCATCTAAAAGTTTATAAAGAATATTTCATATCATATACAAATATGTATGAATATATATATATATATATATATATATATATATACATATACGTATGTATATATTCATAATATGCATTCAAAAATAAATAAATATATATAATATATATATGTGTATATATGTTTATATAATCTGATATTAGTGAATTTTATGTGTTTGTAGTGAAAATCTGTTTTGTCTCGTAACTATACATATATATATGTATAGCTATAGATAAATACATATATTTGTCTGTTTTCTACTGTAAATATCCTCTAATTATCTAACAAAAGCCAGTGAGTTTTCCGTCTCTATCGGTCCTTTCAACCCCTAATCTACAGTATTTAGTTTACAATTTCATTGCTTGTATTCATATATCTGTTTAATGTTTTTTATATATGAGCTGTGTCGTATCGTTTGACAGTAATTCGTAATGGGTTGTTTTCAACAAACATTGTACTTTCAAGAGCATAGACACGCGTTGTTTACTTTTTATGACTTTATTTCTTAGATCAAGTGGAAAGTCTTCCTTTTCTCTTCAACGCTATTATAACTTTTATTTATCCTACGCAATCGACAGCAAAGTCTATATATTATATCGGATGAGAAAGTCGGAAGAGATAATCGCGAACAGCGAATATATTATCTGAACAAATTATCTGAAATTATTATCTGATAACTGTATTCATAACAATGACTCCAATAACTAGAAAGCGTAAGCATCATTCTATAACAGATGGTTGTCTCAATATTTGAATGTTGACTTCACGTTTACTTGTTCCTATGCTAATTAATCCGCAATCACTTTGTAAACTAATAGCTGTTGGTTAAGTGTAAGAGCTTTTAAAAAACTATTTCAGAATATATAAAAGAGCTGCAAAAGGGTGACTCTATAAAGTCTACGTCTAACCAAAATTTGCATTTCAATTTGCTTAAGACTTTCATACTCTTGCGCGTTGTAGTTAGATATGAGCCATTGTACCGTGAGATAACTCGTTATATATGTTGTGCTCGAATGGGAAATGGAAAAACCTTTACGATAATCATCATTAGTTAAGCTTCACGGTTGGATTCTTCATCAATGACTTTCTAGTTTATTATGCATAACTTACGTAATGGAATTGATTCCATTTATTGTGTTATTGTTACTAAACATTTCGCTGCATTTCTTAAGGGAAGCAATTTTTTGTATTATCTTTTCCCAGAAATTTCTGAATCAGCATCAATTTCTTGCAAAAACGATCCAACTCCGTATTTCCTTTAAACAAATTATTGCCTTAGCAGTTACATATCTATATGTTACTATTAATTATCGTAAGTTACCCCAATACCGGTGGTATCATTTCCCAACAGTCAAGAACTGTCGGCTTAGATTTGAATTGAAATTAATTTCCCTGTCGTGGGGCGGTACATTAGGACCAGAAATATAGAATCAGAACCAATCCTCATTCATTTTGCATCGATTTCAATACCGGTCTACCGGCTCCTCTACATATTTTTGTGTTCAACCTGCAGAAATTTTCGCCATTAATTGATAAAATTTGATAACATTACAAATGTATTTGGTTACACCATTTTTACGGTCATTTTCCATATGAAGCCCTATTTGAAAAAAATTGGAAAATCATTGGATTTATTATATATATATATTATTTCATCATACTAAATAAGATTTCCAATATAGAAAATAAATACTTTTATAGGGCAGCAAAGTCTAATCTTTAGTATTTTATGACGACCGTTGATCGAACGCAGTAACTTAATACATAAATTTATTGTCAGACATTCGGACCACATAGGTCTATTTTTCTAATCCCTCATCATAAAAGGTAAGTAGTAAGTTTCCACATGGCAATCACATGTAGTTTTCGATACATTATGACAGAGGTAGGTTTTCATTCTCTTATCATATTAGAGAAGGTGGTGTGCAAGGTATTAAGTAAGGCTTGGCCTACTATAGTATTTGAGCGTGTAACATATCTGCGATTTACTTACTATATGAAAGGTCCAAACAGAAAAAAAGTGGTTTGCAATTATCAGAATTCTTCCTCCATCAAGACTAAGATTCTAGGGCTACCTAACTACGACCGTCTGTCTCGTGTCCCTTTGTCTGACGTTATGGTCGCTAAAATCCATTAAAAAAAAAAAAAAACGAATAAAGATCTAAAATGTGAAGTCCTATTTTGTACACGTGACCAAATTAACTGAAATGATATTTAAAGGCATTAAAATATTAAATATTCTCAACAATACTCTAACGTTTAGTCGATATAGGTTTGCATTTTAGCATAAGTGTGCGTCGCAAAGTTATTAAAACACATTTTGCAAAGTTGGTTGTCTTGACCTACGCCTACGGTAAGGAGAAACGTGAGACATTTATGTATACACTTAAGGTTTTGCAAATGCTCAAGTCATCCTACTACGCTATCATTACATAAAGAGAACGAAAACTTCGTTTATACCATCATATGTATGCCATCACAATGTCCATGCATCGAATATAATATTCTTATAGATCGATCTATAGATAAATAGTAGCATACATATGAAAGATTGACCTATAGATAAATATGTAATCATAACATAATCAAGCACAATATTACTAAGGGATTGGCGCGTAATTTTAACATTTTTGGGTACTTCTTTTACGAAAACTTTGAAAAACTGATGCAATTGCTCTTAACATTCAAGTAAACGATAGTCATACTACGATAGTCATACGATAATCATGAAAAAAAAGAAAGTAAGGGATGCCGGTAAACGAGAATATAATAGTCAGTGTGTATAGTTCACGGAAGTTTCAATTTTTAGGTTGAACAAAGATAATATCGCTTGCCTTGTCCTGTAAATTGATAGCCTATGAATGGGACTAAATCGGTCAAAGCATACTTCCACCATGCAATGTAAACTTAAACAACCTCTGCTTTCCGAGTTTTGTGTGGTGTGTGAAAATTTGAACACATATTGCACAAGCCCCGCTCATCTAATGTTATAGAATATGAAACTTTAGCTTTTCCGTTGTTTTTCTACTCTCTGTTAGGATAACGGCGGTGCTTGTAAAAAATTCTGACACAACCCAGTGAAATTCTTTTAGTTGTTTTATTTTTGCATAACTCAAAATCAACATATATATGACCTATGTGTAGTGCTTCATGTTCACTTATGGCTTGCTTATATAAATAAATTAACTTAATTACGGGATAGAGACTGCTTTTCCGCCGTGAGCTTGTGAGGCACATTGTGGTATAATTTGTTATAAAAGTATGTACACGGGTTAGAGTTAAAAAAAAATATCTTTTTTTTGCATTTCGGTGACTGAATATATGAAGCACACACAAACAAAAAATCATTGCAGCGTTAGCGAAAATGCTGTCCACCTCTCAATAAGCCGTTAAAAGTCTGTATAAGCCCCTTACTATCTTACAAGCTCTGATATCCGTTTTTAAAATCACGAAACGAATACTCGGGATATTTTTTACGCAGAACGTACACCTAAGAGTTGATACGATCATCTTTGAATGTGTTGGTTATTAAATTTGTATATCGCCTGTAATGAGTAGAAGAACAAATACAATTTAACATATAAATCAGCGTAAGAGTGAAACCAGCATCAATTCTACCGTCCACACGTCAGTTTGCTTATTTGCCAAAGCTTCCGCTCTTGAAAAACATATTTACATTTGTTACATTTGCGATCGTGGATGTTAACTACTTGCGCTTAAATTCTTTTCTATCGTTCCAGCTTTTGTAGGTATTTACTTTTTGGGATGCCGAGTGTCATAAGGAAAGCAAAATATCAATAAACCGCTTATTGTCAAGTTGACATTTATTAATCTCCTTTTTGCAATCTTATGACGTTTTACTATTATATCGTTGGCTATTGTTAAAAACAATTTTATGATTGTTTAAATGTTTAATGGACAAAATACGTACGTAGCAAGATAGATAAACGCACGAGCGCACATTAAATCGTTACTATGCAGGTCAACGCAAATGATAAATGTTATCGAATGGCAAAAGAAAATGAAACAAAAAATATCAGCAGCAATCTCTTCAGGTTATTTTTCTTCATTATAAGTGATTATAAATTGTTTTTCTAGCCCTGAAAAAATGCGTTTTATTTATTTATTTATTTATTTATTCAGTTTTTCCTTTTTTTTTTTTGTTTTATTTTTAATTTTGTCCACTTTTGCACACAAGTTAATCTATAAAATGCGTATTAAAAGCTGACCTATCAAGGTAACAGAGTACATGAATCTACGACAGCCAGGCGAAACGATACTTTTACATGCCTTGTCTACTACTTCCGCTCATTTCGGACGTTTTGTTTCTTTTCCTCCTTTCTGTTTCCCATAGCGTTCTTGTGCTCTTTTTGTTTTTTTTTTTTTTTTTTTTTTTTTGCAGTCAAGAAGCTAAATTAATTTTTGTATACCATTAAGTTATTTAATGCGTATATACTCATTCAGTCGTCAACCAAGCAAATAACCAGGCGAACAACCAACCAACCAACTGAAGTACGAAAGAATAATAAATGAATGCACTGTGTGGAAAGCATAAAATGACTTAAAAGTATAGTATATGGGATAAAGTATACTCGTAGGTTTTTTTAGGTTTTCTTTTACATGTACGCGCATCGAGATGTTACCGGCAGTTGTTTTTCTCCTATACAGTAAGTGTGTATAGGAGTAAGGACGTTTTTTTTATTTATATTATTTTTTGTATTTTGTCTTTACATGAAAGGGGTTTCTGTTCTGGAGGCAGACCGAAACAAAAACAACAACAGAAACAACAAGAATACGAAAACAAATTATTTATTCTTTTTCACCATGCAAACGTTATATTAATTTGCTTACGGGATATGTACGCAAGAAGGGAAAGCTAACTATCCGTACACAATCAAAGGTAACTGAGTAGCACTAGCTACACATTTATTGCACGCCCTTTTAGGGCATAGGGTATTTATATATGTGCCAGTTCATATGTATATATATATATATAGGTGGATAGGTGAATATGTAAGTGTATGTGTTGTTTTAATGCTGCCATAAATGAATGCATATAGGGAAGTGAAAGCATTTTTCTAGGTTAGACAATTACCTTCATCCGCATTAATTTACAAGAGTGTGTGCGCAAGTGTGCTTTTGTGTTTGTATAATATATATATGATTCGACAATACACAAACCAACGCGCGACAGCATTTATTTTACTTTATAAAATATGTTTTAATGCGTTTATGTGTATGCGCGCACGTGCTTGTATATGTGTCACACAAAGTAAAGATTAATAAAAACTTTTTTCTCCCCTCATAAATAATGCAATTCATTGTTAAATTTACTTGCGACGGTTGCTGTTCCTGTTGCTGTTAAAGCATTAAATGCAATTTTTTTCTATAAAGCCAACTGCAGATACACACACCCATAAACAAACACACACGCACACACGAATACTGCATGCATGCAAGTAGCTTATGGTAATTCAAGCTTTCTTTCTCAGCAAGTTGTGCGGCCTAACGCTACTTCATATTTAGGTTTTATTTTTTCTTTTTAGATATATTGCTTAGCAAATTTGTAAACACGTAGGAGAAAAACGAACCAAAATTTTATACGCTTTGCGGTAGTTACACTCTTACACACTTCCATTCAAGTTCATGCTTTAAAAATGTATAAATACTGCATACAATACACGTTTCTTCTTTTGCATGAGATGTTATTTTAATCAAGCACCTGTTGCTAATTACTAACGTGGGAGTTGTTTCTATAAAATATAACAATAAGAGCAACAACAACGAAGACAATAATACCGGCAATGGTTTAATAACTTAATTTTAAAATAATCTGATTTTAAAATATATCTACCATAGTGACACCAGTTCCCCGAATACTCTATTCGCTCTCTCTCTCTCCCTCTCTCTCTCTCTCTCAACCTTTCTCAAATAATATCAAAACATTTTCTTTATCGTCACAAAAATGTTTACATTTTATGAGAACTTTTATATATATGGGTAAGGGTTCTACTCGTATACATAACGCATAGTCTAAACCTGTTACATCAAATTTAATGCAATGTGTCTTCAAAATGTGTCTTGCCTTGACTCGCCTTCCAGCGATACGGTAGTCTCCTCCTTAATGGTGGCAAAACTCCGTCCTTTCATGGGTCTTTTCAGCTTTACGAATAGGCAAAAATAGTTTTGGCAGGGAGCCAAGTCCATTGAATAGGGTGTCAGAGGCATGACTACGTTGTTATTTTTGGCTAAAAAATTACGAACAAGCAATGAGAAGTGAGCTGACGCATTATCGTGACATTGCGTGCCCAAGACATCTGAAAAAATTGCATGGCATCCGCCAACCAATATGCCGACATCCTCTGCAACTTCTCTACCAGTGATTCCATAACAATTTCTTTCACTGCTTCAATGTTTTCCAGCGATCAAGTCATCCAGAACGGTCAGCGTGGTTAACGTCGTCTCGGCCATCTGTGGAAAACTTGTACAACATATAAATAGTTTTTTTGGTCACAGCAGACTCATCAAATGCGACAGTCAATATTTTAAGAGAGGCTGACCACTTAATTTTGCTTTTCACACAAAATTTACTAGAGATCCTTTAATCCATATTTTTTAAGAGCAAAAAATCGCCAAGCAGACTAAAACACGTCCAACCTTAAGTGTGCCAAAAACAAAAAAATGCAAAATGGCTGATAATGTAAACATATTTTGGGTATACATGTACCAATATAACAACAAAAACAATATTTTAAAATCGAATGTAAGTCACCTTTTTTTTGAACTCCTCGTATGTCAAATGCCTACTGCAGACTAACGATCGTCATAAAAGACTTAGCTGTAGAATACCTTGTTGCCACTTGAAGGCTTAACATTTTGCCAGTAACGTGTCCCGAAAGTGAACCGACCTGGTGCAAATTTAATTAAGTTGACTCTTGCCATCAATTTTCAGCATAAATTATTAATAATTAAAATATGTTATCGTATAAATACTTATTTTTTACAGAAGCTATTGTATGGGAGTAGTTCGAAATTCGTTCGATTCCGTAAAAATTTTGCCTATTTATTTATTAGGTCGGCACAATATTTTGCATTTACTTTCCTCGCGATATATTACAACAAAAATTGCTAACTTCCTGCATATAGCTTTTTTCTTTTAATTTGGCACTGTGTGACTAGTGACCGTAAAAATGGTTCAGTTCAAACCGTTTGCGGACTGCTGATTGAACACAAAACACATGAACAAGCATCGGAATAGCATAAGAGGTCTGAAGCTGCTTACACCTAATCAAGAAATGGTTCTAAATCGATTAAAATAATACTTGGTCGATAGGTATGCAACGCAAACGTAAGGATGGATTTTCTAACCGCTGTGCCTGACAGTTGGTAGAGCTGTTCACGCGCAACTATGAATTTATAGGGACGTCGGTAAATAACCTCATCACTGTCTTTCCCTTGCCATTACTGACATTATTAGGACGCGCTAGGATGCGCTAAATGCGAGCTATGATTATTTTGTGATGTAGTATGTAATTGAAAGATTAGTACTCAGAATGAAATACTCGAATGGATATTAATTGACCCAAAATGCCGAAAGATAATTACAGATTTTGAAGATCATTTCCTTTCGAAATATTCCTCAAAGCTGTCGTTATTTGAAATGCGGAAATTTGCTACATTTTATATATGTACATATATATATATAAGTATATATATAGGATAGATTGCCATGTCAACATCCAACGTTGTTTTTTCATGAATAAAAACAAAAGACAAAACAACGTTGGGTATTGACTCGGCTGCGACTAGGCGAAGTTAGCTATTTTCTGTACAATGCCCAAAAACGTATATCAAAAGCTTTACGGAGTGCGTATAGAGTAAATATAAATATTTGGCTTTAAAATCAATTTAATTACATCCGTGTTTCTGTCCATCTGACAAATAGTATATACACACATATACATGTACATATATATACAGACAATCGATTTTTACTTATTAAGATTATGCTCAAACATTAATGTCAGCATCGTAAGTACAATGTGTAAAAAGCAATAAAATAGTTTCACTAAACGTAAATTTTAAAGGTTTATAATTAAGTATGGGCTAAAGACAAAGACAAAGCACAACGCCTTGTAATTTGGTGACATTAATTTATAAATGTGTTCATGCATTATATATTTAATATATATTAGAGAGAGCATATATATATATAGATATTCGAGTGTGTAAACATTTTCTATTGACAGAGAAAGTGACATAAATAAATAAATAGATAGGTAGATAGAGATAGATGGAGAGAGAGAGAGAGAGAATGAAAAAGAGAAAGACGGTCAAAAGGCTGTGATAGTTCTGAACAAGATCTAATATTACATTAATATTTGCTTTAGATAAAATTTACTTGTCCTTCTCAGCGCTACTACTTCCCGGTAAATTTCAAGTAGAGAGAATTATTAATGCTCTTTAGTGAAGGGAAGAAAACGTCTTTAGGGTTTTATGACATTCCCCAAGTGTACCTAAGTCGGTTTGTATTCGTATGTGTGTGTGTGTGTGTGTGTGTGTGTGTGTGTTTGTCGATTTTAATATGCAACCGAGTTAAGGGTGACTTTGAGTTTGTTGCTATTAATTTATTAATGCATTAACACTTGATAACAGCACACTATTCCCTAACTTAGCTTATACAACTATTTGCTTAGGTATTATCGACCTTTCTAATAAAGTGTTTATTGGTATGTGTAATGTCTTTGTTGGTTGTTACGAACAGGTGCAACAAATTTAGTTCTTGTAAAGCTAAAACAAGAGCCGAAGAAAACCAGATATTCGGTCCCAGTATTAAAACTAACAAAACGAAGAAAAAGAAATTGGTTTATGAATATTTAACAAGTACATAGAGAATACTAAGTCTGTTTTAATTATCACGATTATTAAATTCTTACATGATTGTCACAAAAAAAAAGGGAAACACTTCATGCTCTTCAAATAGGAAAAGACAGGTATTTGTCACCAACTTTTTTACTCCTTCTAATTCCTTTTCCAATCTGCCATCTGTTTATCCTACATCGTTTGTATGAGGTCGTTGTGAATGCGTAAGCAGCACTCATACCAATCAATGGAGAGTCATTTTTGTGAGTCGACATAGGTTCGTCTGTACGCTTGACCAACGTTTGTCAATCGGGCTGCCTGGATTGGACTATTTTCACGACAACTTCCCATGCATAAGTCTGTATGAAATTGTGAAAAACTTTTTATTAAAGAAGGAAAAAAATAAATGATGATTTTTTATGATTCTCAAGAAGAATTATTAAACAATAGTATTTTGTGCATAATCAATGCATTTTCAAAAGTTGAACGGGATGGGATCATTTTTTCAATCCCCTTCCTTGTGAACGCTTTAAAGTAAAAAAAGTGCAATCGTTAGTATTGTACGCTGCACGGTAACCCAAAATGATGATTCGATATTTTATGTCATCTCCAACTACGTGGACTTAATTTCAAAGCAGCAATAGATAGAAGACGTAGAGTACACGTCTGAATAACACAATAAAGCCTAAACTACGGTACTTTGTTATTAGAACAGATGCTGAATACTAAGTTATTCGACAAGAGCTTAATTTTACTAAATTTAAATCGCTTCGATTCGCCTTTGAAGTACGCTCTTCTATCAGGGCTCTCATGTAAAATGAACCTTTACATGTAGACGTCATGCCTTGTAAGAAAGTCATCATTTTAATGCTCTGGCACGAAAGTTAGTTCAAGGTTAGTTCAATTTATTATTAAAAATTTCGACTACTTAGGTACTTTCTTTAAACCGCTTTGGCATCTAACAGCTTTCGTTACTTTCGTCGTAAAACTGTTTGTTTCATAGTCAAGTGTTTATCACATCTTTAATGAACGTCACAATGAACGAGCAGTTAACGAATTTTTGACTATGTACTCCACTTTTTACTATCTGTGCTTTGTGTTCTGTGTTGAAAGACTAAATCTATTATTAAATCCTGATAGAAAGTATTTTTCGTTAGCATTACTTTTGATAAATTCTCGAGTTCTGATCTATATTGTCACGCCTTGTCACGTCTCCTTACTTACCAAAAATTAGAGTTACACTTACTTTTGTTCTTAAGAATACGCATCCTATGCTGTCAATTACACATCTTTGCGCATGTTCCAAAGTTTAAGTTGGTTCAGTTATGTCTCACGATTGCTGAAATTGAGCTGGAAAACTAAAATTTAAACCTTTCATGCTTAGTCTTTTCCTTCTTTCTTTTTTTATCCTTAAATACAGTCTGAAAATTGCCGAACACCGTCCACGACTCGTTTGGAGAGGTTTGTGCTCTTAATTTTTATTGCAGTGTGGGTCTGTTCTTTCGCTTATTTTCAATACGAACCTGCGTGTAAGAATTTCCAATCACTTTGCCAAATTTGAAGCAGATATCCTCATTTGTGCGGGCAGAAGAATGCTTACTGCAGACCTGATGGAAATGGGCAGACGGATTGACGAATAGACGAATAGTTGTTTTGCCTATGTACTGCAGAACTGTCCATAGAACGCACACATAGAAACTTTAGTAGTTTTATGTGCCGTGGTTTGTGAAAAATGAGCAAAAATCTTTCTTTCCTCTTCTTTTTGCTTATGAAATTAGAGTTGTTCCCAGTTTTCATGACATTGTAGCCGTGCCCGTAGACCGACTTTGCCCATTTTGCCTACGAACAATTTGTATACAAAAATTTCCAATGTTTCAAACAAATTTCGAGCCGATAGCTTTATTTTCGCCCCCAAGTATATATTTACCAAAGAAATTGCGTGGATAGACAGACAGACAAACGAATATATGTGCGTGCTCAAAACCTTTCATAGTTAGATTCTGGTCAAAGATATATGTATTTGATAGAGTCTTTGAAGCTTCCCTCGGGGTATTGCGAACATGTTGACAAAAAACTGGTTTTTCTGTAAAAAGTGTTGTAAATGCTTCTATGGTTCGGCCCGATTACGAAAAATTTGCAAAATTCTTGATAATAAAATGCAAAGTCGAAGTTATGTTTAGTTACAATTGCTGCTCTTTTAGGTTGATAACCACAAAGCAATTATGACAAGAAAACTGTTACGTGTAGCGTTAACACAGCATCTTTCCTCGCACAATTTTAGCTTATATTACTTATATGACTTTAGGTAAGCAAAGTGAAACGAACGATATATCGATTGTAATTTTGTGGCATACATCTCATATATCATATATATCTAAAATTCCAAGGTTACACGGCTTGAAAGAAATACATAGCAGAGAACATATGCATAGAACGCTATAAAAACATGTTTACGGATTTCATTTGGCATGAATTGACATGAGGAATACTATTTGGAACAAGAACAAGGAAATGCGTAGATTTCGCGGGAAGACCGACCTTAACTGTAATAGGTATTAAAGAAATCTGGATGTTAACTGACCACCAAGAACAACCTTCTTCGTTCAGCCATTGACTTGCTCGAGGAAGTCCCGAGGAACACCCCATGACGGGAAAATCAACATTGTTTGTATTATAGATAAAACAGGTACTACTTAAGGCAAACAAGTGACCCCAAATAGAATCCTTAGAGCAATCCAGGGGCAGCCGTGGAGATGAAAAGCTGTGTAGATAAAGAGACTATGAACCGGTACCTAAAAGAAAGAAACCAAATCGTATTGTTATGATACGCCGTTTTATTTCTCTTTCAATGGAAAAAGCCCCCATTTAATACCCCCAAGGATATATACGCGTTTTTGTGTATATCTTTGCGGTAATCGTGGGGAAGCGCTTACCTTGCTTTAAATGATTTTAAATGAACCGATGTAAAGACACTATTAAGTAGAAATTAAACCACCTCAACATGAACAATTAAACTGAGGGACTTACAGTTTCGAGGCTATGTTCTAAAAAAAAGAAATAGAATTTTTGTTTTTTTTTGTTTTTTTGGTCATTTTTAGCACACATGCAAGCGCGGCAAGTTGAGGTCAAACTTATGAAACAGCGTGTTGCTATTGTCATCGTGTTTTCAGGCACGAATGAGTGAGCGACAAAAGGACAGACTTGTCGAGAATGTATTCATTTTACGTTATCTCCCGAGCATAGTTTCACGCGGAGAACATATTCTATGCAAACCTTTTACACCTTTTTTACACTTTGTATAAGAAAAAATGTAATCTGCTAATAGCCGAACATAAAGTTTAAGCTAGAATCCGTAACAGGTATTGATCTAATAATTGACACAAACACTTCCGTTGGAATATTAAAAATTCACAAAAATGGTTCCCGCATTTCAAATACTGCGCAATTTTATTTGATCAACAATGTAGCAAACCACAAATTTTTCTAAAGCGTGCATGCATTTCTTATTTGTGTCACTTTTTTATTTTCCCTTTTTTTTACATTAGAATCATTTTTGTTGTACCATTTTCATGCCATAGCGTATATATGTAAAATGAATATTGTATGTGGCAATTAGTGATTTAGCAAAGTTGTTGTTCTTTTTGTTGTTTGTTGACGTTGTTACTATTATTGCTGACGTTGAAACAACGCGTCTCTCTAGTGTTAAGTAATTAGTACGTATTTAAAAGCAGAAAGTTTTCAATGCTCTAAAGTTTTATTTAATGTTTTCGTAACAAAGTCCGTTTGTTTTAATTGCGAAAACGGAAAACGGAAAACAGAAAAAATAGGAAAATGAAAAATATCGTAACTTTACAAAAAAATGAAAGGATAATTTAATTAAGTTAAATAAGATAAATAAGCATGGAAAAGCATCGTGCATACGGATTAAATAAAATTGTACGCTTTAGTCACTGAATCAAATAGACTTTAGTTATTTCGTTTACATCACGATGTTACGAAATGTTATGTTGACTTATCCGATAAACTCTGATCAACGTTTCCTCATAAAAAAGTGGTGGGGGTTGAATGGTGTGAGAGAGGCAAGAGGCGAAATTGATATAATAAATATAAGGAGTGAAAGCGACAGAGAGTAGGGCAATAAAAATGGAGCTTGTGTGCCGGTAAATTTTATCATTCTTTAAGTATTGCATATTAAACAACTGGGGAAAAAGACAATTCGCAAAAAAGTTTCATGTGTTAAGGAAACTCAATGTTGGTCTGTTGCATTGATCAGACATATGAGTAAACTTGCCGTTTTTTTAATATTTGCTTTCAAAGCTAACGTCATAAATTTGCGTCTGTCTGAATACCAAGCAGACGCCGCATCACCGAAGCACATATTCAGTTACAAGTTGAATGTTTCTACACTACTGTTGCCTTATAAGCTCACGCCGGCTAAGAAGTTAAGTAAGCTCTTGTATTAAAGGACGCAAGAAGCTGTCTAACTATCTTTAAACTACTTGTTTGGCGTAATAACCTATTTCTCTTTATAAATACATGAAAATACAACGAAACCCCTTTTTTGATGAGACGTGAGTTGCTAAGAAGTGAAAGGAAAAAAATGAACACATTAACAGGTACGAGCGACTGACTGGTAATCACTTAATGTAATGCAATACTTTCTATATTGACCATAAAATATTAAAAATTGTGTCTGGTTGCCATATAAAGCTTACTTTTTATTCGAACTTTTATAAGGGGGAAAATGCTAAAAATCCTAAATTTACACTGTAAGTCATTATCTTGGACCAACGTTTGTCGTAAAACATTAAAAATTATCCTATGTTTCCAGATAAAGTTTTATTTTTTGTAAAATCGTTTACATGGCACGGGGTTCAAAATTTGGTCCCGTTCGACTTTTCCACATTCGTTTAATATGCAGAAGAACAGTTTCCATTAGTTGTTCCATGACTTTTTATCGAGAAAAGACTGTTTCAGAATTGACTTTGCAGCTTTAGGTAGAAAGATGTCGCATACCGGAGCACCAATTATTTGGTTAAAACATGTGTATCGGGTCACATAAAAACAATTTTGAAACTTGAGAGCTATTAGTCGAACATCGGAGTACATAGACACACCTCGTACCGACAGATAGATATATTGGCTGGACAGACGCACATACAGATCTAAAGTGGTACTTATTGGTGTTGCACAAACTTTATGTACCGTTTCTACAAGCGGTATAGGCTATCGAGAGTCCAATTTCAGAAGATCCTTCGCGTGTTCTCTTGGATAATACAATTACACTAAATCCAGCTGCTAGCGGATTTTACAAATGGTTCTAAAGTAAAAAGCGCCGCATATATCGGAACTATCTAAGCCATGTCCACTTGTCTGTTAAACCTTCAAATTATAGCTTATGTATAATTTTGTTTTTATAACAAGAAAAACAAGAAAAATTAAAAAAGTTCCAGAGAAAAAGGTTCGAGGTATACAAGAGAATAGAATTTATATTTATCTATGAGCGAAGATGCAATATTTAACTTTTGCAATCGGATTCAAAATTGCGCGACGATGTTGATATGAATTTTTAAACGTTCGGGAGGAAACAAACCCTTCTTCATTTGAAAGCGGTTGGCATAAGAAGATGCTCTCAAACTCAAAATTGTCAAACGGGAGGCATTGGTCGCCTCACGCTCTACACTACTACAACACTATCAAGCGCAGCCAAAGCTTTACACTTGTTTTGGTGGTAGTAATGTATTCTAGTTCTAGTACTTGAAACCTAAACTTACGAATATATATATATATATATGCTATAACTAATTGCAATACATCCGATGGACCTCGAAAGATTGAAAAGATCAAAATATTACTTGCATAAGAACTTGCAATTTCCGACAGCCGCTAAGGTAAAATTTCGCATGGGAAGATTCAAATGTCATGTACATGTAGATATGATCGAGGTTGAAGGCGGCTTAAGAATTCCTTGCTATCGTAATTTACACCGGCGCTCACGTTCATGACGTCTTGCTCAAAGGTTCGGTTTCACGTGTATCTGTAAAAGTTTCTCATGTATTATACACATTTATTTAATCATTTGCTTTTGCATACACTCCTCATTACATTCCATATGCTGTGTAATATGATTATTACCTTAGAGGCAGACGTCATTTTAAGTTGGCGGAAGATGCATGGGATACTTTCTTTTTTGCTTGTTTTCTTTTTCATTTTACCCTAAAGGAAAAGTGAAGATTTTTGCCGAGTTAGCTACAAAGTCTTACAATTACTTGTAGAAAATTGAGAAATTGTATAATAAATTTCACATACGAAAAGGATTAATTACTTCCTCTATGTAGAAAAGAAATTCACGGTATATTGAATTTATCGCTGCTTTCTTCCATATGTATGTATGTACACTCTATACATAAAATATTCAATTTTTTGATTTATTTATTTTTTTAAAACCTTCATAATAAAAAATTTATTAAATTTAAAAGGGTAATGCAAATAAAACACACCCATTCGTATTTGGATTACGAGGGCCAAAGGCATATTATGAAAAACTATGCCAATTAAAGCTAATACCGGTTGTTTGCGTTCAAGGTACAAATAAACAAATCCTGCCTTTAAGTAAGAACTTTATAAATACATAAAAAATGAGAAACAAAAATCAGGGACTCGGTTTATATTACACATGGAAAAAAGGGGATTATTTCACTATATAAATATATATAAAGGTTCACAAGCGTACGTAAACGTGCAGATAGATGCTTTATTAATTCAATAGAGAACTATGCTTTAGTGCGTTATATGATAAGCAACTGGAGTTTCACTTCAATATACAAACAACATCAGTAGAAAATCTATACAATTCACACACACTGAGCACACTATTCCTTTAACTGAAACGAGCACACATTCAGAGTCAACTGTACAAAAAAACGAAGCGTCTCAACGAATTGTGAGCATAAAAACTACGTATAATATTTATGTAGACTAACAGGGGTAAAGTAAAGAGAAAAAAAAAAAAAAAAAAAAAAAATAGAAGCAATTTTTATAGATATTGTACGCTACGAAAAATCCTTTCATTTTGACATTAATCTGAAATAGCCGCTGAGAAACAGATTTAAACAACAAAAGATGAAAAACGAGCATTGACAGGCACATTAACACAAAAGCCCAAAACTAAGACTAACAAGAGAAACATCGTTAGTGCTAGTAACAATGAACGCAGTGCATATAGCTGTATACGACAGAGCCAAGTTTACAGTAACATTATTGCTCAGTTGTGTATGCGACCGTTGCGACCGTTGCGACCGTTGCGACCGTTACGACGGAATGCTACGAAAAAATTATTATCACACGCCCAGTCATCTAACTTATGACGTAATGACAAATTATAACAAATTCTTTTTGTTACTTAACCATTTAAGTAAGACTTTCATTAGTTGCCTGTAAATGTCATGTATTTGTTATGTGATGTACGTGTAGAAATATAAGAATGCCCACACACACATCTATATATGTAGATTTGTTCATAATTTCAAATTAATGCGATGTGTTCTACACGTATTTTGATAACAAATAGCGGAAAAGTCGTACTAACTATGTCGGCAAGTAAACAAGCAAACATACGTACATATGTGTACATATATTGTCATGCACGCATATGTGCGTTCATTGAAACACACATTGATATGCATGATATGTACATATATTATGGCATACATTATAACTGTGACCAATGACAGAGAAATGTTGTCATAACTAAAACTCGTAAAATCCTTAATTTATATTATTTAATATATTTTGATATTATTGTTATTATTATTATTATTATTATTATTATTATGATATACAAGCACGTGGATCATAGCAAACATATGTGTTTATTAAATATATAAATATTTATATTTCTGTTAATACATGCATATTAAATTTATTAAAAATACGTGATATGTTGTTAATATTATAATACCATACAACTGATGGGGTATTACGTTAAAAAAAAAAAAAAAAACTCCGTACCTGTACAAATAAAACTGCATTTTTATATTGTAGAACAAAAAAATTAAAAAAAAATATAAATAAACAAAATAAATACAAAAAAACTGAGAGGATGAAAAACCGAAATATCCATAGATCAAAACGTCGACGAACTAAACTGAACTCCACCTCAATTGGATCTTTAACAACCCCATCTGTCCTTAAAAAGTTTCATTAAATCAACTGTGAAACTTGCAATGCATTAGAACAGATAGATACACGCGGTCTGTTCGCAAAGATTGCGCAATTGGCAATTAAACTCAGCAACTAAACACGCTGCGTCCTGGTGCTAACATGCGGTCGTTTGACAGGCAAGACTCATTAAGTACAACGGAATTTAGAAGCACTTAACGACTTTTAATTCTCAACCGACGACATATATTTTTTGAAAAGCTCTTCATTTCTAGGCCTATCCTTATCATTTTGACTTAAGGTCTGCACTTGGATGCCTATCACGCCACCTAAGTTTAGACTATTCAGCGCAGTATTGATGTGGAAGGATTCCCACTCCACCTAGTAAACTTTAGCCGTACGATTAAAATATTTGGTACTTTCGGTTGAACGATTTTGCAGAGAGAGCCTAAATTATTATATTTTATATCATATTATAGGCAAAACCGACAAGAACATCAGTTTAAGTCTATCTAAGTTGTAAGACGGACAGCCAGAAATCATTTCAATGCCTATTAGGAATATAAATATGTTTCTGTTGATTTTTTAAGTAAATTTGAACGCACATATTATAAACAAAAACCAAAAAGTCGCATGAGATATTTTATTCAGTTTATTGTCTGCCAGGGAACATTACTATCTCTTAGGCGGAATACGAAGCGTACACGAAAGAAACAGCTAATCTTTCGAGGTTATCCAAGAGCTGCATTTTTTAGTAATCGCCATAAAAATAGAAGTCCTATTGGCACATGCAATAATAAAACCAGTACAATAATTGTCGGAAGGCGAAAAATTTGCTGATAAGAACGAAGCACATCCCCGGCTAGTGCTGGTAATAGTTCCGAATAGAGGTTTCCTATAAGGGGCGCAAAAATTCATGCTGTCATGAATTGTCATATTTTGTACGCTCGCTTTTCGTCCTGATTACATCAGTTGCCGTCGTAGTAACTGTGTCGTGTAGTTGCGATAGTTTCATTTAATTGGAATAAATCATATCACTTTATCCAGCTAATGGTGAATGGGGGCCGCTATGGATATTTTATTTCATATTTATGTGCACTGTTCGCCTGCTTTATATGGGCTGCGTATGCCGTAGCGCATCCTTAGTTCATCACCCGTAACCATATAGCAAAATTATCCTTCGAAGTAAGCAATAATAGCTACATTTCCGGCAAAGGTTTTTTTTCTTTTTTTACATAACCGCGTTCTATACACTATACAGTTCAGGCAGCAAAATCGGAATTTTATTTATTACCTTATCTTACTAGTTATGAAAGCAGCGAGAACTTACTCAACGTTCCAACGGAAAATCGAAGTCTTCTTCGGTGATGGGTATAGAAAACAAATAATTCGCGTTTCAAATAAGATTCTTTTATTCATACGATGTGAAGAGAGGTTTCTGTTTTCTTTTCTTTTTTTGAATTATTAATGATCATCTATACTTTTGGAGATTTGTTCAAAAGAATGCGGTTTTCGTATATCGCGCAATTTGGATCATAAAATTACATGTCAACGTGAGTGTTTAAGACGAGAAACCGATAGGTGTATATATCTCCTTTATCCCGAAGCAAATGTTATGACAGTTAATGATGATGTGATGATAACCATTATCAACGCTTCAAAACATATAATAATCGCACAGCAGTTTCCCACAGTTTCTCGTGAAGTTTATGAAATTTTTTTTCCTGATGATACACAAAAATACTTATGAAAATGGATAGTCGTGAAGAAAACGGGTTTGATGGGGAAAAAGAGGGGGAAACCAATAAAAATAAAAGTATTATTTTTTTTGAGTTGTTGCTTGTTTTTAGATTCTATTAAGTTCGACGATGCCGTAGTTGTGGTGATATTTAAAGTGCATATGAAGGTTTAAAGTTATGGTAGCAGAACCCACAATAACAACAATAAAACAATGCAACTGCAACGTTATCATCATCAACACCATCATGACCATCATGAACAACATTACCCGTAGCATTAACAACACACGAAAGTGGCAGGTAACTGTGGCGAGGTAATACTTAGCAGCAAGAGCAAGCAAGCATAACACAATACGCCCAGAGCGAGTTCGCTATGGTTACTGTGTCAATCTAAAATGTGGCAGGAAGAAATATTGCTGGGCAACAGCAGCAATATACAAAATGAGAATGCAACGCAAGGATGGTAAGCAACTAAAAAACAGGACTCTTTAATCTAGAACCAAACGTAACTTAAGATTACAGATTCTATAGTAACCTGATGTTTCGCTGACGTGATAAAATATTGTCAAATTTGTTATTGTTATTGAAACGATCCTAAACGCGTCAATACTCTTAAAAGTTTTCGTTGCGTATATGTGAACTTCTGTCGATCATAAACCTCTCTATTATTGTTTTGAACATAAGCTCGAACCTCTTAAAAGTGTGATTCCGCCAGCTTTTCTCAACACGGACGTTTTTGTCTGGAATATTTTTGTCGCCGGACAATGTAAAAACTTTTTGATTAACCCAATAGCTGATAATAAGACTAGAACAAGCAAATGTAGACTATTGCCTTTATTAAGCCGAATCATAGTCATTTGAAAGTTTTCCTAAAAAAAGTCACCCCATTTAGCTCCTATGTGTGCTTTATGTCTAGGCAAATGAGGGGTTGTGCTAACCTTACCTGCTCCAGGACCAATCTTCATTGGTCATCCCAAAAACGAAACAATCAAAAGTCGTATCAAAGAAATCATTTTCTCGCAAGTACTGCATAATGATTTTACCATTATAAGATATAGGAATGCAAGGACTACTCAGAACCATGCGATATGGTGAAGATTGAGATTCATATCATTAATTCATGAACAGTTAAACTTTGTCAGATGATTTTGATGTAAACAAGAGAAGCGGATAGCACTGATAAAGTTTCAGCGAATAGAGTAGATATGTCCCGCCATGGACATAGCGGGTAAAAAAGGAGTATTCAAAATGCACTTAGTTGTGGTAAACTTTTAATAATTTTGGAACATACACGAACAGTCGTGAGCAAGAGAAAAGCTTCTGTAGCAATATTCAGGGAACAATTTTGTTGATTTACATACATATCTCTTAGCAACCTTTGTGTTATCATTTTAAGTTACTAAGCCTCGTGGTGTCTCGTGGTGTTTGCTATACCTTATACCAATTTTGTAGGTAGGTACACAACACCCGGAAATACCTGAGGTGAACCCAATAGGTTAATTAGTCTATTCACTGGAATTGGATGATAGCCGAAGAATACAGATAATAGCGGCTTGCATGAATATTATTATCCATTGACAGCTCCTACAAAGACAAAATCTGAAGCAGATGTAGATGAATAATTTCACCAACTACTGCTGGACTGTTAATGAATTAATTTCAAAAATTCTATTAAAACCATAGAGTAAATGTAAGCGCTTATGCCACTTCTCGTCATTTCAAGATTAATTCAATGCGACTGGCTTGTAAAATTCTAGGCGACGGCGGCCAAGCTAGTGTTTGCGAACTTTGCCTTAAAACAAAGAAAATTGAAATTTTTTCATTCGATTTGAAAAAGACAAGTATAGGTAAAGCGAGGGGGACGAAGACGTGCTTTTGGATATTCTTGAGATATTTGCATACGTCCACGTTAAACCGATTACGCCCTTCTTGAGAAAAGGAAAAAAGTGAAAATTATAACTTTCCTCCTACGCGCGCGCGGAAAGAAAAATTAGAAACATCTAAACTTATCTCCTTTAGACTACTCAAAAGTCAAGCCTGAATTATTTTGGTATTTGGTGCACTGCTATTCAAATCTAACGACGAACAAACTAAAAAAGATACTAATTACGGGATAAATGCAATCTGCCTCTTTGTGAATGCCTTATGCGCCACTACTCTTTCATAAAAAGGAAAAAAGAAGAGGAAATACAACATACAACAAATCTGGAACAACAAATCCTTAGAATTGTAGCAAAATAAATGTACACCAATGTAAAGAAATTTTATGACCAGATAAAATTACATGCAACAAATCTCATTTTTATATGAAAGACTAATCTGAGTTAGGATACAAAGGCAGAAAAAAAAAGTAATAATGATAATAAATAAATAAATAAAAATAAAAAAATTAAGGGAGAGAAGGCGAAGGACAAAAAAGAAAAGAAAGCGAAGCTCTGAAGGGAAAATAAAAATCGAATAAAACTAAATATAAACAAGTCAACAAATAGAAAAGAAAACCATTTAGGTTAGTATAGGGAGATCAAGGCGAACGCGATATGCTCCTTAAACACAAGTCTCACTTACTTACTTCACAGCAGTTATCTTAAACGAATTTTATTTGGTATTTTAGATTGAAATGGTGGTCCATGCCAATTACGAGTCGAATTCAACTGATTTTTAATTCTAGACATAGGCTACAGGCAAGCTTCAAACAATCAAAACTTATACTACAGTCTCTCAATACAAAAGGATTTTGCAGGATGTCATATGCTCACGCTACAAAACAAACTGGCTTACGATAGCATGACACGTGCCCTTTAACCAGATCTGAGAAAAAGAGTAGCAATCATCGCCAGCCTTGTTGATTGAGACTTAGCTTAGACACATCGGTAGTGACATAATCACTTTAAGTTATCTTGGAAGTTGATGTAGTCTCTCTCTCACAATAGCGTCAAGCTTGTCATAACTCAAGAATGTGCTCGCTACCTAAGCTGATCTAATAAAAATAAAGAATGGACTGAATTTTAAACCTAAAGCAATGGATGACCTGGGAAATGGTTTTGAAAAAGTAATTATTCCTTGAGCTATCAAATGTACGGATTCCAGTAATTTTTCTTACACGGGATAATTTTAAAGCTCTTTTAAGGTTGGTAGTGCAAATACGTGAATGACGAGAACATTTTTTATCTATCCCCTGAGGTTAATTTCGGACCAAACGAGTTTGCTTATTTAAAAAAAAAAAGAGTTTTTTTTTAAACACAAAACTTTATCATCCCAAAAATAGGAATCTCTGTTTTTCCTATTGAAACAGTCTCCAAAATTCTCAAACTATTCGTTAATTTGGAAGATGCTTTTCGAAAATCTTTTTCATATAGAAAATCGGTTTTTATGAATTACATTTTTTAATTGCATACTTCGTCCAGTTAACTGAAGTAGCTTTTAGGGAAAATTCGCTTATGCGTTCACCCAGTTCACGACCTCCTCTTATGCGGTTTTTCTCATATGCAGTTGTCTACGTCTAGTTTGAATTTGTCAATCAGAAAGGCTTCAAAAATGAAGGAAGACTTCGGAAGCGATATATAAAATTGAAATTTGGCAATAAGAAGTGAAATATTCGACACCTACTTATTACGAGTTATTATTTATGTCCATCATCTCTGTTATTATAGTCTGCATATCGAAATTTTTTTTATGATTAGATCGGCTATTACGTGTAGACAAAGCCCTTGGGCGTCCGTGAAAGAGCATACATTCTGAATCGGTCTGCATACTTGAATCGATCTATTCACGTCCGCTTGTCTGTCTATCTTTCAAAATTTTGTGCAAAAAAGTAAACTTTATAAGCTTGACTGGCTGTTGTCAGGTGACTTTCAAAAGTTCCAAGATCAAGAATGGATTTCATGGATTTGTTTGCAATTAGCAAAACACTTATTACTTGACTCATTTTTGACTCATTTCGACTGAGTAAGCCGTATGGACTACCAATTCCCAAATGACTGTTTCCAACGTAATAGCGCAGTCATTCGTTTTTTAATAAGCGAAAACTTCTCATCGATTCATTATTGTTGGTAGCGTTTGGTATTAACCGTTTCACCACACTTGGACAGCTAATAACGAGACCACACGTTTTCCGTCTAACCAAACGCAGAAAGCTTTTACGCTATCCTGTCAAAGCAATTCAGTTTCGCACTCGATGCAGATGGTATCTGCGAATTTCCACAGCTGGCATTCAGAAAGAAGATTCATTTTACTTCTCTGGCGAAGATTCGCTGTAGAAATAGCCATCTTTTGTATCTTTCGAACCAACAAAAATGTTTTCGGCGAATGCTCTTTATGTGGCACAAAACTCGTGCCAAATGTTAGAAAAAGCATTTTTGAGTTTCTATTATTGCTGCTATTATGGCGAATACATATTATTGCGAGATATCGAAGCCGTAAAGAACACAACATCAGATATCCTATACAAATGATATTATGCCGCTTTCACGCATTAGAGAGCCGTCTCCTATTATACATAACTTTTTTAATGTTTTATATGCATTTCTTGCGCACTGTGCTTGTCCGGATAGAGAGTTATGTGAAAAGCGAAAAATGTATGTATGTCGCTGAGTAGTAAATCGAACCGCCTTAAGCGGATTATATTATTATATATAATTTATTTAGTTGATCTTATCACTCGCCATCTCCCAGTTAAAGTGTTCAGGAATATTTTGCTAACACGCGACATTCGTATAAACATTATACTAGAATCAAATAGTTATATGAAACCTCTTGTTTTAATTGCTGAAGTGCTGTTGTAACGTGCAAAAATTAAAGACCATCGCAGTAGAGAATTTCTTCTTACAAACACTCAACTTTTGTGTGCCCTTCATTATCTCTCGCTGCAAGTTGCAGATATTAAAGAATATGCTACCGGCTGGCGATCTGCTCGACTTTATTAAATAAATATTTCATGACTTTATCAAATTGCTTTCGAGTAACTTTTTCATATATATAAAGATAAGCAAATTGCATAAATAAGTGTGCGTTAGTATGTGTAGTTAGTAGTACGATATTTATTAATGGATAGAAGTATAAGTTACCAAAGAAATGAAAAATTCGATATACCTACTCATTCTCGTCATTTGTCGCATCAGTGAAGATAGGAGAAGGATTGGAAATTTTTTTAATTTTTTTTAATTTTTTTTTTTTTTTTTTATTGTCTTACAGAAAACAGTGTTAAGAGCTATGTCTATGTGTGTTTATAACTGCATAAAAAAGAAAATCCTTTGATGTAAAGTAAATGTAAATTTTCTTTCTATGGTTATGTAAAAGAAAAAAGAAAAAAAAAACACAAAAAACACAAAAAACATGAAAACAATATGTATACAGGCAGACGCAACTCAATGTAATATAGCAGACAGACAAACACACTTGACGCAGTAAACAAAAGATGGATGCGAGAAAAACAAAACGAAAAAAGTAACAAACGCAACGAGAGACAAACAAATATCGAGTAAAAATAGCAGAAAAACGTAATGTAAGCACTTGAATGAAGAAAGAAAAAAATACAAAAAAAAAAAAAAAAATAAAAAATAAATAAATAAATAAATAAACAACAAAAACCAGAGTTACATAAACTACAGCATCCAGGCATACATATGTAACAACAAAATAACAGCACACACTCAAATAAACACAGACGACAATAAAAAGCTGCAGAAGAACAATATCAAAGCGAGAGAATGAACGAAGCTAACAAATAAATAAAATATAAAGGAACAACAAAAAGTGAAAAAAACAAAAAAGGAAGAGTGAAAAAAAGGGAAAAAGCTTAAGTAATGGGAACCTGTTGCAAATCCTCCCGTAACATAGAAATATATATGCATAAATAGCATAGGTATGGATATGGTATGCGTGTGTCTGTGTAAATTTGCAAATAGAAAGTCATAAAAAATAACGAATCAATGGCTTAGTGGTATTGTGTAAGGAAGCTATGAAACGCGTATCAGTTGTGTGCAACATAATAAAATGCTCAGGCAAAAATAAAGGCAATATACACTTTTTATGCAATTGAAACACACACAACGGGTTCACACATACATACATGCATCTGTATTCATATATGTATGCATATATAAATATATATATATATATAGATTTGTATTTGCATTTATTTATTTATATAAATATATATATATATATATATAAATATATATATATATATATATGTGTGTGTGTGTGTGTGTATATATGTATATATTGCAGGGGAAAGAAATATCATAAAAAAGGAAATGAGGGCATATTTAAAATGTGAAATATAAGCAAACAAAAAACGGAAAAATCAAAGACAACTACGGCACAAGTTTAGTGCTAACAAGCGGATATAAGTGAAAATGTTCGTTTTAAAACGAATTTTCAATACCTATCATATCAAATAATTAGCAAATCAATAGCTTTGACATTTTAGATCATTACTTCAAGTTATATTTAAAATTTTTTCAATTTAGGCGTAGAGGTCTGTCTCTACGCCAGGTTTTCGATAAATATGATGAAAGGAAAAACAAAAAAACATATATTAAGATAATGTTTTGAAAAGCTCTTCTTATTAATTAAGGGCGTATTCACAGGCGCATCTCTCTAATCTGCAAACTCGCAGACGGCTCGCAATGGATCGATTGCATGCCTATATTAAAAGTAATATACGATTTTCAAGTTATTTTAAGCATATATCTATAGGCAGATTTTCTCAGATTTTAAAAATTCTAATTATGTGGAGATAGGCAGACGGAAAAACAGCTAAAGAAACGCACAAGCCAGCAGCTATAATGAAATTAATGGCGAACCTCATGCCGATCAAGAATATATATGTAATTTATTATGACACCAGTCCATGCGTGTCTCGGATATCGCAAACGGCGTAACAGACTGAGAATGCGTTAACACCCGCTGGAATATAGCAAACGGTAGACACTGCATTTTATAGTTGAGCATAAAACTGGCAAAGAACCAACAAGTGTACAAAACAAAACATGCATAATATACTCAAACTCAAACAGTTGCGTGCATGCAACGCGTGTATGCGTTCATATTACGTATAGGAAAGGGAAGTTATAGTGTAAACAACTCTTTAAAAAGACAAAAAAAAGAAGGGAAGAAAGGTAAAAGGAAAATGAAAATTAACGCCGAAATAAACCACACAAGTCCACACACACAATCGCACATATATATATATATAAATATATATGTAGGGCGATAGAACTAAGGTCTTATAGAGAGTGTAGAGGAACAGCGCAAACGCCTTGGAAAAATTGTGAGCATTATTTAATCTGAGAGAAAAAGCCGGAAAAAATAGGCCCAGAGAGCGACGAAGAGAGGGAAAGAGTGAGAGTGTAAGAGAGAGAAAGAGAGAGAGAGGGAAAGTATGAGACAGACAGACAGACATATATTGGTATAGAAAAAGAGAGATATGTGTAAAAGGAATGTTGGTGAAATGAAACAGGCAAACCTCTCAAACTCAGCTAACGAAACTGATTTGTTGACTTATACTCTGATGGCAGCCAAAGCGATAATTAAGTTTCCTTAAAAGCTGAAAACGCATGGGAAACGGAAACAGTTATTTGGCAAACAAATGCTCTTCCTCTCTCTCTCTCTCTCTCTCTCTCTCTCTCTCACTCTTTCATCCTCCCCATCACTCGCTCTTTAATTTTTTGTTTTTTAAACTTGTAAGTTTGTTTAAAAGTTTACCTATATTACATGAATTTCTCTCTCTCTCTCTCTCTCTCTCTCTCTCTCCTGGTTAATTTCTATGACTTGATTTGCCTCTTTCTCTTTTTCGTTTGCACATAAATTTTTATATATTTTCTGGGGTCATAGAAGTTTGTCAAATGGCCTGTATGAGAGTTTTGTTGTTTGTTTTCTTTTTGTAATTGTTTTTTGTTTTTTTTTCTTTTATTTTTCGTTTTGCTTTTTTATATGTCAACACACTGGGTTATGTGATATTTCAATTTAGAACATCATCATTAGTATATCAATGCCCTCGCCAGCTTTATCATCATTATCATCATCATCATCATCATCATCGTCATCGTCATCATCAACGTTATGATGATGGTTATCATCGTCGTCGTTATTAAAAGCAAGCGCCAGTTACGGAAAGAAAAACGAAAAGCATAACATAACAAAATTTGCGTTCACACAGACGCATACACCCATGCATATGCGAGTATACTACTACGCCAAGCAGAAAATACAGTAAAATAGTATTTGCTGAGTGAGCGTTGCATGTTGATGAAGCACGTCGCGTGTACGCTTGTGATATTAGTCTTTGTTAGGCGGTCTTTGTGTCAACAACGTGTTGCGCTGTGTATTCTCGATTTTTTTATATAATATCAGTTTATAGATTTTATTTTGATGACATATATAAATGTAATAACAAAAATATAAAACATAAAGAAATCATTTAAAGTAAGAAAAAAAAAAAAAAAAAAACCTAATAGTTTAAAATAAATTTTTAAAAGAAAAAAACAACAGCCAGAAACACAAAAATATAAACAAACTTATATTTTAATGCCGCTAAATACCGCTTAGTGTTTTTTCTTTCCAACTCTTCAACAATAAGCAACAAGTTTTTGTCCTTTTACTACTTGAACAGAAGTGAAAAATAAAACAATTTTTGAATAAAATCCTTTTATATACACAATAAAACGAAATAAAATAAAAAAAAAAAAATAGATAAAAAAATTATAATTGCGCTTCAATCGAATCATATCGACAAATTAATTAATTATTATGTGAATGCTGCGGTCCACAAAAGCGACCGAAAACTGTTTATTACATAAATAAAAAGAGACCAGATCTGGATTTATTATACAAAGTAAAAACCAACTTGAAAACTATCTTTTTCGAATATTTGTTCACTAGGCGTACTGTCATTAAATGCTTTATGACATTATTACATAATTGTCCTTACAAACCGCATTAGTGATAACGTTTTCGGTGTATATTTAAGCAGACAATTAAAAGACGAAAAAAAAAAACAAAAAACAGAAAGCAACAAGTAAGTGACGCTTTGTTCTTATAATCATTTATTATAGCTTTCGAGTAGCATCGATTGTTTTTAAAATGTGAAAGTTGAAAAAAAAAAATCCATTTTAAATGCACGTCAGATTCGTATAATTTAATATGCGAGTTGGATTAAGTAATAAAAGCATATATATTATAAAAATGGTTTGCAGGGACTTGGTCTTCGCTGTCCGCTAATCTTTCGTTCTACTACAAGCATTAAAAATTGTTTTGCATTTTTATGCGTCAAATGACTCGGTCATCGTTATATCGGGTATTTGTAATGAAATTTAGGTTGACATTAGTAACTGTTTGCACCAAAATTTATATGAGACAATAGCCTTTCGGCTCCATAATGGAAAGGTTTAAGCTCTGTCTTTAAAATTGAATATAAGGTATGCGTAGGCTCTTCGAGCACTGCGTTAGTTGGCGTTAATTGCTTTGAAGGATCCAATGATGTCCATATAGACATATCTAGACAGATGGACAACACAGGGAAACGAACTTAAGCGAACTCTATTTGTAAAAAAAATTATGCTTCGTTTGATTGTGAAAAAAAGTAGGTGCTGAAAAACATGACTTATTAAAAATCAATGGACTGAATTTATCCAAACTTCCGTTTGGGGAACATTTGGGGGGAGGTGTCTTTTCGCAGGTATATAAACTTATACTTGTATTCTTTGATAGCGGGGTCACAAGAATAAAAAAAAATGATATAAATTTTTACGGTATTCAAAACCTTGAAACCCTAAGCATCACAATGTGAAAGAACAAGAAACCCTGTACTAGAACAAGGCCAGCACTAAATGCCGTACAACACTCTGCCCAATATACTTATTGATAGAAAAGAACTTTGCCAACAAAAGGCGTTACATAGGGGTTTGGGCGAAAAAGTGATCCGATTCGAACCACGGAATGCGACTCTGAATTTGTCACAAGTACACTAAAACGTTAGTTGTCTATTCGAAGTTCTTCTGGGTATTACAGACTTCCGTACTATATTATTATACCATTATAGCACAAGTGGTGTAGGGTGTTAAATAAGAAAAGCGATGCATATATAAAGAACTAAGATAAGTAACGTGAATCTATTTTATCCACCATCAGCGTACATAACTCTGATAAACAATTGTGCCAATTGCGCGAATTAATATTCCTTTAAGGCTTACTTAGAAACGCGGAACAAACAAACTTTAACATAACAGCACAACAGTTAACAGGTAAAAGGATAACTGAACAGTTAGACGGGCATGAAGAGGAAAGTTTTCTTGTGCGTATATCTTGAGGGATATAAGCGGAAAAAAGGAATGTGTGAAAAAGCGCTATTAAGTAATTATATGATCTCTGAATCATAGATGAGTTTTATTCATTAAAATCCATTAATTAACTTCAAATATTACGATCATGGGAGACCTGTTATATAACCGATAAGTGAATTTATTTTTTCTTTTTTTGCGATGTGCATCCTTTTAAGAATTTAATTACGCAATACCTGTTATGCACATTGTATGGAGGACCATGAACAATTTTATAGCGGATATTTTTTCTGCGAAAACCAAATATTTCTAAGGAAAGCAATGAAAACTCCATTGGAAAAATGTACTTTTCAATTGACTAAGAAAGAGTAAGCAAAAATTCGTTATTAAGTTTCACTTCAAAAAGCGTAGCATTTTGCTCTTAAAACCAGGTAACAAAATGATTTCTTTAACCTTCTTTTAAAGCAATATGTAAAATTTTATAAACTCATCTGGATACTTGCTTAAGTTCATTTAATTTCAAGCATATAAGACTAAGATTTAAGAAATTCAGCTTAAAAGTACGGAATGATTTTCGTAAGTTTTACAATCTAATACTGGATATGAATAAAGGACAAAAGACAAAGAAGCAGTTTTATGCGGATTGGATCGAAACATTAACACTCGGCATCCGCAATATTTTATATATGAATCTGATCTGGCCGTAAGCGTGAAAAGCAAGAAACAAATCGGTTTTCAAAATCATAATAGTGACATACAAACTAATATGAATAAATATGCGCCACTATTCCCATTGGTCAAGAGAATAATAACAAAAAAAATTTCTCCGATTTTTTCATAAAGAGAGAGAATTAAAATGTTTTCATAGCGAAAAATCGAGCAATGATTTCGAAACAAAAGTGTAATAGTCTTTAGTCAGAGCATATCAAGTTATGATCTTTTATCGCCGGCATTAGTAGCGGTAGTCGTTTACAGTATTCTCATGACTCTGGTGACTCTTGTTTCGATTAGTCACTGATAACAAGAAACTTTATAAATTTGATCATATTTAGTCGACGTGTACGTACGTTTGTGTGCGTGTGTGGGATTCGCGATTTTTCCGAAATAAATTTTATATCGTAATTTTGCATGGTTTAGTTTTCCCTCTGGGACAAAAGATAAAAAAAAAATATCTCCCCCTTTCTCTGTTATTACGGTTAAAATGTGGAAGATTGGGAAAAAACATTTCGTTTCAATTTTTTATAATAATTTTTTATTTCTTTCATTATAATTATTTTTTATTTAACGTTGCTTGCTCGTTTTTTGTGTTTTCACTTTAATTAAAAACAATGAAAAATTACTTAAATAATTTGCAAAAAGTCCCTCACACAAAATTGTTACGAAATTTTTGTTCAAAACTTTTTTCGCATACATCGTTTAATTAATATTTATTTGAAATCTTCCGTGAACGTAACCCTTGTCTAGCGCATAAAGTACTGCAACCTATCGTTAAGGGTTTAATTACATACGCAACCATGATTCAATTTGCGAAGGAAATTTATCCCGTCAAAGACTCGCCAAGCAAATGTTGCCACTATTCTCGCAGAGTATACTGTACCGCAGCTTTGTTTTATGCACAGCGTTTGACTATCGTTATGAAATTTACACAGTAAATAAAAACTTTAAAGTTTCATTCATGTCACTGGTGCAACAACGACTGAGCGAAATTGAAGAGAAGCCACACCACACCACACATACATCTAAACGTTTTTATTTGTTTTTATTGCGCACTTTCCAAGACATCCTAGATCTTGAAAGTAGAAAACAATTACTTTTGCGTTCTATTCTCTTATAAATAATCCGCAATTTGTTTGCAAAATTAATTACTTTGTCCGCATTATTTCATAGATTGCTTACTTAAAGGCAGAAAGTCTCTCCTTCATATGTTTGTTTTTATGATCTCTCCATTAAGCGGCTAATTTGAAAATAAAAATGAAAAATTAAAAATTACATTTGAATTAAGTGGAATATTAAACACCCGTTAGCAAAATAAATTAAAAAAAAAAAAAAAAAAATTAAACCGTTTGTTTTTCTTGAGCCGAGTCTTCCGATACTTCCTTCCGACTTGGATTGCCCCGCAAAGCCATGTGACGACTGTAGCGTGCACAGTTAATTCTGCGAACACGTTTATCCGATAACTGGCTATGTCTAGTTATGCACTTAATGTCGACAAATTCCGTGACAACGGACAGATTAGAAAAAAACGCTAAAAAGCGTTTCAATCAATTTAATAAATGAATACGAGGTTCGATTGAAAACTCTTACTCACGGCACGGCACGGGAACAGCGTTAGCTTTTTTAAAAGCGTGAAACATAGTTATGTCAATTCAAATAAAGGTAAATACAAGCAAACGTAGTGGCATATATATATATATAGTTGAACAATGAAATCGAAAATATTCGAAACATGCTTAATAATGCAGTTTCGAAATGTTTCAAATGCTTTGCATTCACTTGAAATATTTATTACGAGGTGGTGTTATATAGACGATCCCCCTGTGACAGTACGGGTTTTAACCAAATGAGTCAGATTGAAGGCAAACAAAATCAAGGAACTTGGAGTGATTAGCATTTTTTTTTTTTTTTTTCAATTTTCAACTTGAGCCGAGCGCTCGATTATTATGCTTGGAAATGGTTACCCGTGACATTGGCTTTATTTAAATAAATTTGCGTTGAAACGGACGCACTTTAAACAAGTCATCTGTCATTTGCACAAACACCTATCCGACAATTTTAATTGAAAGCCTTTAAAAAGTTTAATGCTTCTTTTTGGTCTTCGCATATAAAAGCATAAAAGTTTTAAGGCAAATAAGAAAAAAACGCTCATCCTATGTATCTTTATCGAAATTGTCTAAACGATTGACGAGAGCGTACCGACTGTGTTCATAGCAAACAAGCTATAATATGAATGATGTTATAAGCACGCACACCAATGCAAAATTGAAAATAGTAAAAAAGAAATGAAAAGAGAGAACAGAGCCAAGGAAATAGTTACAATGTATGGACAATGTAAAGCAGAGTTTTCCAAGCGGTGCATAGTGCCTGGCCACTGAGGGGAGAACAATTGCCAAGGGGTGGCCCTAAAATTAATTTCAAACGTGAAGCTTAGATTGAAAGTGATGAAATGATATCTGAAAATAAAATAAAGTAAACAAAAACTCAAACTCACACATGCTTACGGCTACAGCTTTGGTTAAATTCGAGCTGGGAAAGTGCGGAAAGAAAATGTTTCTTTTTCCATGCAGGCATAGAAGCGTAAATGTTGTAAATCTCTGGTGTACAAAAAAAAAAAAAAAAATCAAAATACCAGAAAAACGTTGTGTAAATGAATACAATTTGTAAAGAATTTGTCAGAATACAAAGATTGTATTGTGCATAAAAATAAAAACCAACATACATTCATGTATATGTTTACAATGTGTTGTCTTGCCTGCAAGTTTATATATATGAGGATATAGGTATGGGTTAGTTAGTAATGGCAGACGACTAAATAAAAAATGCAGTTAGTTTGAAATGAAAATTTATACAGTTAACGTGTCCTTTCACTATGTTAACAATGTAACAGATCGTCTATGCACTTATGTGTTTTATGCTTTTTCAGTGAATTTTTATAACCAAAACCGAAGCGAGGACAAAATGTACAAAAACTATTATCCCGTTCGTAATCAGCAGCAATGCATTTTTTTTACGAACTTAAGCATTAATGTTTAATGTTTAACACTTTAATACTTTGAAGTGACTTAGCCATGACGACCGTGTTCGAGCGAAACTTTTAAGAAAATCGAAATGAACATTTGAAAATTTCGAAATATTGCTCGCAAGGCCCGACCGCGCTCTTCATTCTTTCTTTCTCTCTCTCTCTCTCTCTCTCTCTCTCTCTCTCTCTCTCTCTCTCTCTAATATTTACCGTCTAGATTCGCCTTTGACAACTTAATTAGATAAAGCTTGAGGACTTACGAGCTAAATGCAGGCGATACGCGGCGCATCCCTATGAGCAGGATGACCTTACATAACTTAGAGAGTCCTACTCTCTTCTTTCCGGCAAAGACGAAATTTATCTAACACTTCAAATATTTAATTCCTTCAATTTGGAGTTAACGATATTCTTCATAGATCGAAATGTGCTCCCAGTTAAACCACTAATTCGTTGGTCCGGCGGGTGCTCACATGGACCTGTGAATTGTAGATTTCTACAGCGCGGCAAAGAGAGCTCCTATCGCCGGGAAAGGAAAGTCGACAGTGAGACGTAAGAATGGGGTTCGAAAGTCTTCTTTCGAAACTTAAAAATTAAATTCTAAAGCTAATAAAATCACTTTCTTGGTACTGAATTGTCGCTTCAATAGAGACGGATGTGCAGCGAGAATAGTGGAAGAGTTTTGATTTTAAATGAGTCCTAATTATATGGGAATTTTTTAAATTATTTGTAATTAAAAAAACAAAATAAAATTCAATTTCCGTGTAAGATGAAATGCAATGAATTCGCGAGGATAATAGTTGACGAATGAATATCGCCAACCACGCAAGCACTTAAGGACAATAGATTCAAAGCTATGAACTTTAATAAAGCTCTCTATCGTAAAACATAGAATTTTTATGTACTTGGACAATAAATAAATAAATCACAAATCACAGTATAAATGTAATTTTCTTCGTTTTTTATTTATTTATTTATTTTTTTATTTAGGTTTTTGTGTTCATTTACAAGCGGAACTTTTTAAGTGCATTTACTGCAACTCATTTACAGTCAGTCGTACAGATATGGCGAACCTCTGATACATAAAATTTATATTAAAGTGAAAAAAAGGCGAACCAAATTACATAAGGTTGCAGAAAAGGAATGCCGCGTAATAAGAAGAAGAAGAGGAGAACAACAATAACAGAAAAAAACCTACAATAATAGTGATTTACTTGAAGTCTTTTTCCATAGCTACTATGAATACATGAATTTATATTAGCGTCTGTCCGCGCACTCTATTACCATTCTTTTTTCGGACGCACACATATGTTGGTCTATGTTACCCATTTCATTTGCGTTTGTACGTAAAATGAAAATCCTAAAGCCAAAGCTGTGATAATTGTTGCTCTGTACATGCATTTCAGTTATTCGTTTTTGAACACACAAATCTACGTATGCGAAAGATACATTCAGTCTGTATATATATGTACATATACATATGTATGTGTATGTGTATCCCATTAAGGTTTTATGGTCTTTTGTTTAAATTTCTTGTTTTCTTTTTATTAGTTCTTCTTCTTTCAATTTTTATTTGTGGTCTTTCCTTACATAGTACCTTAACTTATATTAAGAGCTCGCTCGCGTTTGTAACGCATAAAATTAATATAATTGAATTTCTTTCCTTCAAAGTGACAGAACACATTCTACCCTAAATTTGCAGTTGATTGCAGTAAGCGCGCGCGCGCCCCCCGAGCTGCTTGTAAATCTTTTCAATTTGGGCGAAAATTTCTCATTTCACTCCATAGGAGCGAAGCGGCAAGCTAAAGTATATAGCAAAATATTGACGACTCTTTAAAAAAAGACTTCTTTGCAGCTTATCGTACCGTACAGTAATTAAAGCAAGGTCTTAAGGTAACACAAAACTGAAATAATTCACATCCGCTCAGCTTGTGTGCGGATTTCTTAATCCGATCAATTAACGATCCATTCCTAGAGGAATTGTTTAGTCGATTCATACTTAAAGTGTACACGAACATTTATTTAAGCAGCTCGTGATGGCAGTATGACTTCATCTATTTCCCAAAATGCAATAAAGGGAATCGTTACCGCATTAAAATATTTTGCAATTATTTGCTTAGATATTATATGAAAAAAGAATTCTAGTGAAGCTGTGGTTAACCATCATTGCCGCGATATTATTTTATTAATCTCCACGGCTCTGAACCAGCAAAAGTTATTAAATTGTGTTGTTGGTAAGCATTTTCTAATCCATATTATTTTACGGTTAACTTTATTATAAATTCAATTAAAAAATAAAATATTTTATCCACATACTCCCCCGTCCCTATCTACTCCTGAGGTGCTTGTTTAGTTTACCGAATTGCACACTTTCACACTGCACCCAGCCGTGAATTATAATCAGTTTTCTTCATATGGCATTCAATTTCTTTAGTAAGAGTGAGAGTAAAAAACACAATCAAATTTTTGTCGCTTTTACTTATTTGGCCCAACGCAATCATTCCACTAATCTAGTTCTTCTTCAATCTTGAGAATCGAACCTGATATTCTAGCGAGCAAAATCACAATTTCCGTCATCTTAGCGTACGTTTTAACGCCGATTAGCAAAAGATTCTCGATTGTATACTATTTTCACTTATTCTTATAGAATGATAAGAGGAAATCTCTTTATCCCTTATTAAAATAATATGTAACACGTGTACGATAATTCTCACAACTACATATCGTTCCATAGCGAACTCCGTATTTATTTGATGCAAGCACAATTATCATTATTGCGGTGTTATTTCAGGGAGTGCAGCGTGGAACATAGTGTCGCGAGGTTGATCAAATAAATTTTTCATATGTAAGCCTGCGTTGGTTAGGGTATCCAATCACGAAGTGTGCGCACGCTATGCACATGCTTTTTACTCAGTCTGCAGTTAGTCACTATGAAATTAGTAATGAACTTAAGCTTATCTATATGCCAAACCGTTATCAACAATTTAAGCTTGTGTTGGGCAAACCAAGAGATAGACATACGTACAAAGAGAGACATGTTTACGTGTATTTTCAATTTGACATTTCTCGAGAATACGAATACTTTATGAGGTTTTGGAAACTTGGTTCTGGCCGTTAAAGGGTTTTCACAAAAAAATTAAATTTTAATATACTATACTATTGGATAGGCGTGTCCTTCAACCGAATTGGCTTGTTTTCAATACAAACTTGCGTGCAAGAACTTCCAATGTTTCTGCCAAATTTAAAGCCGATACCTTTATTTTTGTGACCAAGAGAATGTTTACATCAGACATTATATAGACAGACAGACGGACAGACGAACATGCTCAAATCGATTCAGCTTCCTTCTCGAATCAAATGAATGCACGTCCTATCCTTGGGTGACGAATATATATATGTGTGTGTATAAATGTTTTTTTTTTTTTCTGTAAATCTTTCAAGCCAATGCTAATATAAATACATGTAGCTGTATAAGTAGAGTATTGAACAACTAAAAAATTACGTTCGCTACTGCATACATAATGAAGCACACATACTAATAAATAAATATATAATGAACATAAACGAAAATATATATATATATAAATAATTAAGAAAATATATATTTATTCACAAAGTGAATCAGATTACAAATCAATTGCTCTTTTAGCGCACACAGTCGTACAGACACACACGCATGACTGCTTAATGCCGCAATTACCAACATACACGCTATATGTGCTATACCGTAATTGTGGTGCTTTCTTCTTTTTTTGCTTTATTGTATGGATAGGTGCACTTTTGTATACGAAACAAGTGTTTACTAAGTTTAGCTTTTGCTGGTTCTTAACTTTTATTAAATTCAATATTCAACTTGTAACAAGTTGTATCAAGTTACATGCCAATAAAGGTTTAGTTGAAGGAAATTTTATATACACATTCATATATATATATATATATATATATATATATATATATATATATATATGTGAATTTATCTTAATACATTCGCTCTTTTGCTTATGTCTCTAATTTTTATAGCATTTTTGTTAAATGCATCGCTTTCCGTACGATTACACTTTAGACTAAGGTTAGTCCTACTTCTTTTGATTTAAGACCAGGAATGCGATATCAAATTGAATTGAACTGTACTTAATATAGCTTAGTAATTCCGAAAATCCGTCTTAAGTGATTAAGATTGCTTATCTCAATAGGGATGTGATGGAGTGTCAAAACAGACACACGATATTCGCGTCCTCTCTATGTGTTTATCTTTATGCAAAATTTTGATGATATTTTATCAATTATATGTGAGGAAGAGAGAGAGAAAGAGAGAGAGAGAGAGAGAGAGAGATAGAACAATTAAGCCAATAGGTAACTAAATGCTTTACAAAATTGCGCTAAATCGGTTCCTCGATCCACGCAGCCCAAACATATGTGTATTTGTTGAAATTCCAGATGAGTATTGTAATCCCTTTGAAATACTTCCTATATCCAACTTGCCTGCTCTATACAACACGGCAAATGCTAATAGCTATAAAAGTAAGTAATAGCAAAAGTACGTCTGAGCAAAAAGCTAACTGATAACTAAATTAGTGTTCAAATATAGTTTAGAAATTGATTGAATCATACACAAATCTTTGTACATTTCAGGAGTAACGTGATAAATATCGTATGCTGCAGACATTATGCTTCACTTTTAGATAATCGGATCGTGGACGTACGTACTTTGCAATCAAAATAATCATGTAATTGAATTTGAAAAATTCTCTCTCTCGTTTCATAACGCCATAGGCCGGTGGTGGTTACAATAAAGATTTGACCCAAGTTGACTTCAACTTTGGTTTGGCTTTTTTCTGGTTTTAAATGACGGAACAATGAAAAAACAAACTAAATAACTTGTGGATATGTATGTAATTGATTAAAGCTAAAGCATATTTAGTTGAAAAAGAAAATAAAATAAAAAAACAGCATTCACATAGTATTTACATGCATACGTACTCTCGTTTATAAATAGATGATGGCATATTAATATGTCCCTAATGAGCTTTAAATATTTCCCTATATTGTGTGTAATGAAATTTATAAATAGGCGAAGAGAAAAGGAATAAATGAATAAAACAATAACAATTTTCAATTACAAACTAAATTATTAATGATCGTGTAAATAAAGCAACATACGAAATTGTGTAACAAACACAAACGCACACTCATACGCCTGTTCATAAGGATTATCAAGTGTGTAACAAAATGAGATGAGATGAGATGAGATGAGATGAGTTTAAACACATTCTTGCGAACACTTTCCTCTTTCTAGAATGCAGAGTTGCGGCTGCCGAATCAATGATACATACATACATAAGTTTGCGATGTTGGCTTGACGTGTTCAGCCGCTTCATAAAATTGTTATAGTGAATTGGTAGGGGTTTTTGATATGATAACGAATTGCCCGATTGCGACGATCCGTCGATCGTGTCACCTCGTGTCGTGTGTGCGAGAGTGATGCGAGCACTAAATTTTAATTAGAGTGCAACATTTCACATTATGTTGAAAACGATGACATGTTGCTCACGCGGTATCATATCGTGAACTTTTGGCAATGAGTGCGTTTTGTTATACCTTCCGGATACAATTTTTATTAAAAAAGTAATCAATTATATGCACATCTATATATATAATTATATAAATAACTAATGGCGTTGATTAACAAAAGCGCATAATATAATGCCGTAATATACAAAAGGGCTTTATACTCACTAGAGATAATCATCAAATCTACATATGTGATGGTAAATAAATAATTGAGAATAATTATAAACATATGTAATAGTTGTGTAATTGAGAAACATATTAGGAATTGGAAGAACATTTTAATCTAGATAATCGAAAATAAAAAAATGTATTTTATTTAAATTTTCGCCATTCACTTGAATGCAATGAGTAAATGTTGAAAGAACAACGGGAATGAAAACAATAACAAGCAATTAATAAAGTGAAATTAACTGAGCTCGCATCGTTTGAACAAATACTTCTTTTGCTGCAAGCCTTTTCCGTAAATAAATAAATATCTATGAGAGGAACGGTACAGAGGAGTAGTAGCAGTAGTGCAACACGCATTCATTACGCACAACGTTGTTGTTGTTGTTGTTGTGAATCTTTTGCAAGGAGTGAGACAATTCAGTAGCAGAATTATATTCGCACAACAGCGTGCTTTGGATTCTTATCTACTACTACTGCATAAAATTTTAAATTAAAAAATATCTTTTTAATTGTGTCGATCACTTGGTCGACCAGGAAGGTCAATTTTGTCCACTGAGTCTTCAAATTGATCAGGACAATGTTTGCAATAAACTTTACTCAAATATCTGCCGTAGAGGTCGTAAGTGTGCAAATTATTGTTGATCACGTTTACATCAAATTTCATTGAACTATCTCCGATGGATTGCAAGTTACTGACGAGAACATTCTAAACATGATTTCTAGTTCTGAACTATCTTAAGCGCATTAAAGACACTCATCAAACTTGCTCCTCAACCTTAGACCAGGAACGTAGATAGAAAGTCTCACTCTTGAATCTACATCGGCCCCAATTTTGATGCTAATTAAGTATAATTATAACGGAGTGTGATAAGGATTCGTTGAGCAGAAGCCATCTCGCGTCTGTCGATAAAAGATGAAAAAGTATTGTAGATAGGAACTGTAATAACTTTGCCTTTAGAGAGTAAATTTTGTGAGTAAGCATTGGGTTTAAGGGACAAAGTTGAATTTAAAAAAAAAAAGCCGCGTGTTTCTTTCATTATGGCAGGGACCGTAAATTCACGGTATACACTTATCTCGAAACGTACGTGCATACATTAAGTTCTGATGGGTGTTCCCCCGTATTGCAACAGAAATGTCAAATTTAGTATATTTTCACTTCACGTTAGCGAGTGTAGTAAGTAAGGAAGCTGGATTTGTTTTAAAACAGCTCTAATGAATTCGTGAGCTCAGTGAAATGAAACTCTTCCAATTTTTTATTAGCCGTAGACGTGTTCGTGGAGTCTTGCATAGTCCTATACAAAAAATATGGGCCGAAGGAGACGAAAGATAGGGCAGGGCACAATATCAGCCTATCCGATAAGAAAGTTTTGACCGTCCTTCTGTCTTCCTGAAACTTTTCGACGCATATATCTGGAGTGTAATCGTCTGTGGACTGTTTGTTGAATATGAAGCGAACAAACTACCTGGCTTTACGATGACAAGTGGGTTTATCCATCACAATCTCGGACCGTCTGATCTTTTAACTCTATTAGTATTGTAATATGTTATTCTGTAACACAAAAATGTCTGACTTTAACTAGATGCCTAAGGATGATAAGCACTCTCTCTTACACCAAAGCTCTTTTCATTTCAACGATAACGCAAAGGTTTGTGACGGACGAATGACAATTAGTTAATCAAAAATTTGGTTTTTAAATACATGTGCGCATTTTACCCTCCCTCTTACTGCATTTGTGCACACTGGTCGACAGGATTAAAGCGAGTTGCAAGCGCACGTCGGTTTAAAATGTTTTTACTGCTTCTTTTGAATTTTCAATGCAAATTTCTGGGTACTGCGAACGAAATAACAAAGTTTACATATCTCGCAATTTGGTTTGGCGGCTGCTCTGAAAACAAACTACATATTAAAGGCATTTCATGCATTCAATCATTTAACCCTACAATTACATATGCGTGTATACGCTTTCTTTCTCTCTACATATTTGTTTAAATATATATATATATATATATATATATATATATATATATATATATATATATATATATTATATCGTATATATATATATATATATACGATTATTCCCATGTCAGAGATGATTTACATAAAAATTGTAAATAACCTACGTTTTTATATATATGTTTGTGCTTACGTGCATATATATACTGGATATATCTATGTATTTATATTCAATGTATGTTTACTTGCGTTTGCATTATTAAACTTAAGGGTCTCGTGCTTGACAGGCATTAGTGTGCGAAATAGATGAGTGCATATGCAGCTTCGTATATACTTACTCGTTATATTAAATTTTACATAGATGACGTTCACGCCTTCATCGTTACGTTGAGTTTAATGCAATTAATTGTTGCAGTTTAAGCAAATAAAAAATTAAAAAGAAAAAAAAAACAAAAAACAAAACAAAATGTTTCCACTCTTCCATAATTCAAACATCATAATGAAGATCAACATTAATTAAAGTTTAAAGCGCGTTTTTAAGCAAGCACTACATACAGTACTACAGTGCTTTCCACTTATGTTTATGGAGCTTTTGCTTTTCCTACAGCAGCAATAAGCTGTAAAAGCCCAAAGTTTTTACTAACTGATAATGGCTGCGGTGTAGTGCAGTGAAATTACATTTGATTAACTTCAGCGAATATTGTGAAAGAATATGAAGTTAATGGACGAATCGAGAGATAGCTACATTTTTTTTACACTCATTACTAATATTACTGAAGTTTCTAAAAACATTTGCGTATTTGTAAGTGCGGTAGCAAAAGAAAAGAAGCGCGTACTTATGATACAAACTAAACGATGTTCATATGACTGTTGACGGAAATACATAGAACAACACTTCAACATTTTTCGTTTATTATTCGCGTTTTTTGTTGACTAAGTAGTTAAACTAAGTATTAAATGAATTTATGTTATTGAGCATAAAATATATATTCAAAGCAGCGACACTTGACCCAAACGTAGACTTCGGTCCTAGCATTTTACCACTGCCTACATACATATCGTTAATATTGATGTAATATTGATGTTTAACTCTTCGATCTCATAGATATGCTCCAACAGTTAATTATTTCAGAATTCCATGGCAAACAATTCTTAATCAAGGCACATAAAAACTACTTGATTGTCAATATTAATTTATGCTAACTTCTCCAGGAAAACTAAAATACATATTACTTAACAAAAAATTCCAGGATATCATGCATTTCTAAAATTACTTGTATTTTTTAGGTAAAAGCACTTGACATCTGTTTCAATTCACTTATCAATATTTAATTTTGATTACGGAACCTGAAGGTTATTTCGAGAGGCTTGACAAATCGTCCTATAAAAAGTATATTAGATCCAAATTGGATAGATTGCATCGTCGTGCAACCAGACTAGGGTGTTGCAAGTGCAACACCTTTCCTTTTCCTTATTTAAGTCTAACTTTGCAATCAACGTTTGTATAGATCTAAGTGTTATACGTACTCGTCGTGACTCCTACAGTGTAACAAGTACGATATTTCTTATGAAGACAAATAAAAACGGGTAACACAATATATTCAGAATGTACATATGATATTTTGTACGGATGTATGGGTCATTTCGTCCAAAGTTTGAAAGCGTGAAAAATTTTCAATTCCTTAGAACACTGAGAAATGGCTTCATTTGACGGCAAATACACGCTAAACACTTTCAAGGTTTGACAGGCGATGCAAAGTAGACGTGAAATAGATCCGTTGACTAAGGTGAGTGCTTCCATGCGCATAGTATAGATTTGCCATTATCATCATTTTTACGATCCTTAAATAATAATGGCTTTTTTTGTTTTCTTTTATGGCAAATCTTTTAGTCTGCTTGTTTGCATCCTACTGATCCGAATAACTTTTGTTTATAATTATAACTTTTATTGCAGATTTTTTTTACATTCGTTTCCACCTAAAGGAAATATTTGTAGATTGAAGAAAAAATAATCATTTGAAGAGAGAGAGAGAGGAATATAATTTCTTTGTTGGCTTTCTTTTTTTTTTTAATTCTATTCGTTCAATAAACAAGTGCGCTTAGCCTTAATCTAGCACGACATGTTCGCTAAAAGATTAACTCTATACCCACCGCAAGACTTAATCTTCATTAAGATACATTTATTTATTAAAATTCAAGTGGCACTTAATGTATAAAATGTGTAGCGGTGCTTAAGCCATATGCTAGACGGGTGGCGGTGTGTGTGAAAGGGACTGCCTTTTAAAAAGTCAGTAAAAATTAGACTCATTGGAATATACACACACATCAAAAAACACATACAACTATGATACTTTGGATTTTGTTAAAAGATGAAGAAAAACAATTTGTTTTCTTTCTTTTATTCCATAAAACTTATGGAATAGGGGCATATTAAGTTTGTGCAGATGTATGCAACACCTAGCAGTATTTAAGATAGACCCATCTTTTATTAGACCAATCGACTCGGAATCATTTTCCAAATACACTTAAGCCTCTCTGTCCGTCTGTACGTGTTGTATTATTTGGTTCAACTTTGTCTGTTTTCCGCTGTTGACATTGTTAAGAACTAAGTTATAGAATTTCTGATTGCTGGCCAGCTTGCCACATAAATATGCGATCCCATGATCAAAGAAACTTATTCTTCTTCTCGTCTTTTTACTCTTTTGATATACAGAGAACGGCTATAAACTTCTATATGTGTAATTATTATTAGGCAGCACACGGCCCCAGAGTCGTCAAAGTGGTATAAACAAAAAATATTAAATTAGGAGATGAAATTAGTATAGAATGCAATATCCTAAGTGAACGCTAAAAATAGAAAGCAAACTTGAAAGCAGTCCCAAAACTGAAACGTGCTGTAACGTTATAATTTGGCAAAAATATCTATCAGCGGAAGCGATATAAAAAAGTAGTATGAAAATGACACCTTTTGTCTGCAGATACATAAACACAAAAACGTCAACGGAAATTAAACGATTTCGATATATTTGCTTAAGTAGTCGTTATGCAAGAATTGTGCTAAGCTAAATAAAGTGAATAAATATATTACTTTTACTTTTAGTTATTGTTATGATTTTTTCTCCGAAACAAAGAAGGAGTTCGTTCATTCACTGTAGCATCCATCAGCTGAAACGAAAAAAATTTCCCCCAAAGAAAGTGTAAACGGCATCGTCTACAAAACTTAATTTCTCTGTCATTGTCTTCACACCCTAAGCCTGTGCTATAGTTGACCTAGCATAACATGTAATGTATGTCATTTTATTTAACGAGTTTTCTAGAATCTTTTTAAGACATACGTTTAAAATCGAATAAGAAGAGTATAAGAGAAATAAAAAAAAGGAGAAACAAAGAGTAATAATGGTGTAATTTACATTTATTCACACTCACCGCATTACACATGAGACCCAATAGTTAATTGAAATAATATGAAGTTTTCTTTTATTACTCTTTTTAGTGACCTTAGTTTACGTTTATGATCGGAAATAGTATGACTATTACCAGGAAAATTTTCCGGTATCAAGTTCGTAATTAAAAAATTTTATTTCATTCATATTTTTTTTCTCTAAACTAATGTTCTGTTGGATATATAATATGTATATAAAGTTTTATGTTCTTACATAAAATATATAAACACGTAGATGTCGATTCGTGTTCAACACACCGGTTGAGTGAGATAAAGCTTTTCAATTTTTACTTTGTCGAAGGTAACAACGAAAAAACGAATCACATGATTATCTATCCCTTTAGCGGAAATAACAATAACTGGAGTTAAGACTGTTTTTCTTTCCATTTATACTGTAGTTTACCGCAATTGAGCTCTAATCTGGATCTTAGTGTTAATGAATGAATTGAGTTTAATACTTATGCGCTGCGATAAAAAACTTTGGAAAATTAATAATACTATTAGGAAATGAATTTTTTTGTATGAAAAGTAAAACTTTGTTTCTATAAGTAAACATTTAACATCGAACATTGAAATATTTGCCGCTTTTGCGGATTTCTGCTTGTCTGGATTTCTGCTTTTTATTATCTTTCATTCGTTCGTTAAGTTTCATTCCGCGCCGATGAGCTTCAAGTTTAGTACCTCTGCGAGAGGAGGAACGAATTCGTCGTAATGTGAACATAAAGTGCAGGCGGTGAGGGACAAAAATATTGTTGGGAGGATATGGGAGGAAAGTATGTCTCGACTTGTTGACGAAAAGACGTTAATGGATAACTGGAAGAGCACACGCACCGGTCAATAGATGAAAGGTGTAACACATGCGACGTTTGGAATATGCGAACGTTGTAATGGACAGACAATTTTAAATTAATTCCTTAAATCGGAACTCTTGAATAGAATACTAGAAGGACAGACGAGAGAATTAACAGACTGATCATCAACTAGGTTAACATGATTAAGCTAATCGTGAACGGCTTGGCAGAAAGATCGACAAATAGATCTACAAACTGGGACAGACAGCTGAAGAGAAAACAGTATGAATAGAGGATCAAAGGAAAAGATAAGAGTTACGAATATGGACGGACGGTTGGAAAGACTACAGACAAGCGAACGAACAAGCAAACGAGCGAGTAGGAAAAAAAGGACGGATAAAAAGACTAAAAAGGTGGACGTAATTCAATTAATTTAAGACATCAAGTGGTTCATGAACTTGTGAAAGTATTAGGTCGGAAAGTGAATGGTGGATTCCGTACTGAGGGCGTTCAATTTTCTTTATTTTTACACTTTTAATAGAAGCCTCATAACATCTCCTTTCTTTTAATTAGCGTAATGTTTTAGAAGTAAGCATGCATTTAGATTTGAAGAACCCGCGTGAGTGTACACGTAAAGTGAACATCTTATATTGACAAGCAATCTTTCAATAACATTTTCAACGACCTGATACAAATAAAATTATATATACGAGTATAAAATGAAACTTGAAACATAATGCGATACATAGTACACAGTGTCATTAGAACGGCTGTCGACCAAGGCAACGCCTTGGTATCATTTTAGATGATGTGAAAGCTTAACAAGAAAGAAAAGATACACACGCTTATCAATAATTGTGTATATACGCACACAGACAAACAATAATGGGTACTTGCTACCATGGACAAATAGTTAACGCGCCAATGTTATCGTCAACGCAATCACCATGAACCACAACAACAACAACAACAACAAAACAACAAGACGACAACCTAAACAACAAACGCGTCTACCAACAGCAGCAGTAGCAACAACAATATCAGTATCAATTACAGCAGCATTAATTATAACAACAACAGTGAACTTTGGTGGATTCGAGAGAGGAAGGAAAAGAAAGGAAGTGTAAGCCGAGCGGCAAGGTATCGACGTGGCCGACTGGCGCACAGCCCCAACCGCAGATTGGACGATTACTCTCAGGTCAGGGTAGGATACCAAGCGCGAAAAACGCAAATCCCAGCTTCGCCTATCAAGAACTAGAGGATCATATTACGGCACTTTTAGGTAGGCCCGGAGGTGGCGAAAGACGTTCCATAAGTCAACTAATGAAAGACAGAATCGAGAGCATAAAAATGACCTACAATGAATAGGTCTTCGGAATATGGTAAGGTGGAGAAAAAAGGGTCGAATAAACTCTGATGAACCTTGCCGCTGCTGGAAAAAAGCATGGCGCGGGGAACGCTATCAACAGAGACTCGGGCAGAGACCGTATCCAGAGAAGGTCAGCGACACCAATCCGGGGCTGTTTTGGGTCTAGACCCAAAACGCCGCCAAGAAGTCATAGCGCCGAAGACTATTGAGTAACCCATAAGGGGCAGAGCTGACTGCCGAGTTCTCCTGCGTGAAAATCTGAGCCAAGGAGACTTCCTGCATTTTTTGCAAAGAGGCACCAGAATTCGATGCAAATCATGTGGTGCGAAAGGGTAATTAGCTCAAGAAATTTTTCATTCATATTCAAGACAATAAAAATTAAAAATTTGAAACAAAATAAGTGACGATATGCACCGGAACATTATAGAGTAAAAGAATCTATCGACACTCAGAACTTGTAGATAATGCCCATAAAAAATCAAAAGCAGTAATTGCAGGTGATACCAATGGATGCCCCTTAGAGTCGAGTAGCAATACGAGAGGACACAGGCTGTTTGGAAACATTTGTGGCACTGGAGGAGACTCTTCTCAATTATAGACGTAACGACACGTTCCGAAAAGCAGGAAAATGTTCGATAACAGACCTCACTTTCACCAGTGATCGACTAGTGGCGAGATCTGGGTGGTCGCTGACTGAGGACTATAATAACAGTGAGCACCATGGTATGTTCTTTGACATTAAAGTTAGAGAAGGCGGAGGATGTAGGTGACCCAAATCTACTGGTCCAATATGGAGAAATGCATCGTTTAACGAAGAGGTCTTCTTCAACATTACTACGGATTCTCAGCCAATTCCCGAAAGAGGGAAAGGGCATAATTAGCCAACTCTTCCGCAACATGCAAAATTTTCTTACAGAGACATGCGATGCGGCTGTGGCAAAAAGAACTATTTGCAGAAGAGAATCGCCACGCAAAGAGAAGCGCAGCGTTCTAGGGGGAAACTAAACTTCAACAATCTTTTAACTTTCTGCAAAACTCTTTGGGATGAGCTGAAGAAGGCGGCAATAAGCGTCAACAAAAAGGGCTTCAATCGCACGCGTCAAGAGGCAGATGTTAATCCGTGGAGAGCGGCATGCAAACTCATAATGAAAAAAATGAAAACGCATAGGTCGCGATAAATTACATGGGCTCTCTTGCTGCGCAGTGTAGCTGCAACAATCCTTTCCCAAAAGCCGCAATATCTTGCTATCAGCTTCTAAGGAGGGGGGAACTGATCACTCTCCTCCTGCAGTCACTACGGAAGAGCTATTGGCAAAATACAAAAAATGTTGGAGACAAAAAGGCCCCGGTCCGGACGGAACTTCAAACATTTTGGTAAAGGCGGCAATGCGAACAAGACCAGAAATCTTTGCTGAGCTGCACCAACAATGTATCGATGAGGAAATTTTGGTTCTTATCCCGAAAGACGGTAAGCCGCCGACCAAGTCATCGTCGTATCTTCACCACAAACGCAGGCGATATGCCTTCTTCTCGATAAAGATAATGGTAGCGAAATTACACGACTCTAAAGCTCTCTGTTGAGAAAAACTGTACGAAGTAATATTTTTACCTTTAAATTTGATATATGTTCGAATAAATATTTACGTATGCAGGTATACATGTATGGATGTAGGTGTAGGTGTGAACATGTATCTATATATCAACAAACATAAAGACGTACAAAAACATTATAGAAGAAATAAAAGCTTAACATTTTCAAATAAAGGCCAAGAAAATAGAACAACTTAAGTATATTGGTTTATACTCTTGGTCTCTCTTTCCCTGCATCGCTTATTCATATTACACTAAATCCATTGAAACGACAATATCAAGGCACTAAATAGACAATGAATGCACGTCACGTATTGTCAATAAAAAGAACGTAATGTCTCACTATAAATTTTTCTTAAAAAGTAAGAAGAGGAAAAATTATAAAACAAAAAAGCAAAAAAACAAATACCAATGAAGACAAACAAATAAACGCACTAAAAAAGAAATCTTTTACGAAAAATCTTTTTTGACAATCACCTAAAGTTAATCATAATTTTCGCAAAGAAGCATTGAAAGCCCGCCAGGGGTAAATTGTTTTACTTACACGCTTGTGTGTATTCTTCAAAAAGGAAACGTCAACTTTAAGCTAAACGTTTCCCCAGAATATTCAATATTTTCGCGTACAATATTTCTCTCTATTGTTGGAATTTATTGGTTATACGGTGATGGACGGCCGAAAAAATGCTGATGCGAACAGCAGAGATACTATCGTTTACTCCCAAGCGACAAAGTTTATTACTATATGAATTTTGTCCTTAGGAAACGTGCAAATGTGTTACTTTAAGGCACGCTTTTTTTATAAAATGTACACTCTTCTGTCCATATGCAGCGTAACTCAAATATATTCAGCATTTTTAACATTCATGTCCCTGGCGACCTACTATCGATTAGAGGAACGAACTTTTAATGCTTAATAAACTATACTTTATAACCCTCGAAAGACTTACAATCCTGTAATGTCGTATGCAATATAATCATTTCCTATAACGAAACAGTTGTTCAACATCTTTGAACCGTTTCAATTAATATTTTTATGCCCACTAGCCAGGAACCGTATTATTACATATTTTACACAATCTTCATATACAATACGTAAAGTTCAGTTAAAATGAAGGGCAGCAAGCTTAAACTTAACTGTATATCCTTATTTGCTATAAATTGCAATTTTTCAAACTAAGCCAAGCGGGATGTGAGCAGCCAATAGTTGGACTGGAATTGCAAGACTTTAATGTGACAGTAACTTTTTCAATGAGGAGAAGATAAGGAGTTAGGTGATAAGTTAAGGTTGGACGAATTAGCTGTAAAGAAGTTGTTAAGGTACGGATGTGCCTTAAGGATCCTGACGAAAATCGATGACCGTGTGCTAAGTGCGAACTATTCATTAGGAGATCGAGCCTATTTAAAAAAAAGAAATTAGATCCAAAATCTAATTATTAAGATGTTATTACGCTCGAAAACATTTAGGACGAGGACTTCCTGAAGGGAATTGTTGTATCTATTCAATATAACTGAAGGAACAATTAGCAAAAATTTTCGTATTGGCGATAGTCGACACAAATACCAATTAGTTTCACCTGCCAAACGAGTGGAAAGTTAAAAAAAGACTTCGCCACCAATCTGTTGCTGTGTGTCGTTTCTGAGCTCATTGGTTTTACCAGGGATAGGTTGTGGGTTCTAAGCTGACGAGCAGGAATTCGTTTTTTGTAAAGTTGAAGCTTTGCTTCAAACTTATAAGTGGCGGCAAACTGTATCTGTTGATGTGTATTATCTTAATATATATGAAGAAAAGGGTTGTGCTTTAAGAAGGTTATACCTTCTCAGGGTTTTTTTTTTTTTTTTTTTCAAATAAAAATTATGAAAAATTTTAATATAGTTTTCGCTTGTCCTTAAGCGAAGGCACATGATTTTCGCACACCGTATTACGCGTACACTCATCTCGCAGTGTTTATTAAATAAACGTGAAATACCTTCGGTTAAGCTAACAAATATTTTGAATCCAACTGCTGTAAGTGGGCATCGAAAATTCATTGCGAAATAAATACACAAAAGCCTTCGCATTTGTTTTGCTTTCATTTATTTGTTAAAAGGTGTCGAGTTCCCGTTGTTGCACGCCAACTTATTCATTCATTATGCTCCATTTACTATTTTGTATTGTTTTGTTGGAAATTTTTCATATTTGTTTTTCTTGTTTTTTATTTTTCTTTTCTCCGTTTTCTTTTTCCTTTATCGCGTATATACCTTTCACCGAACAGTGAAATCTAAGCATAACATACAAATATAAATCAAATAATAATATGAATTAATTAAATTCGAGAGGCACTTTTTCCAGTTTTTAATGTACAAAGTATCGCGCGAATGATGACTAAGGTATCCTTGAAAATTTTATAGAGTGTAAAGCACATAAAGTAAAAATGTGGTTAAGAACACTAAAAACCGAAGGATTTCTCTCTTTACAAAATGTTGAAAGCGTTGAAAAGTTTTGGAAGCAAATTATATTATTACTATAAAATAAATAAATAAATAAAATGAGAAAAACAACAAAATAATATTTATAATTAGTGCAGAGCGTATTTAATAATATTTAAATATCAATTACAAAAATGCAAAAAATCTCATCCAAATGTGAGTTGCGAATAGAACACTCAAAAGAGAACGCCTTGTAAACCTTATTAGTTGGTTAGCACAGCAACGACTTGAGCTCGCTCTCTACACTACATTAATAGTTACTTCAATACAGTTCGATAGCCTGTTCGGTTTTTAGTGGTTGATAGGTATAAGCATTGCTGCGCTGTGAACTGTATATAAATCATGGATGATGATGACTGACGGTCAGTTCCTTACTTTATTTAATTTACTTCACTTGGCAACTCTCCAATCGATGTCTTTATTAAACGCATGAAAAGCTATCTAACCATATGCCCAGTCATGAAGCCTTTTGCCTGCAGTTCATTTCACGTCAATATCATTCCAGCATAACAGCACTGACTGACTTTCAATTCTAACTGGGAATGTGTTAAACGACACAGTATCTGATAAAACATATTTTTGCCGATCAAAGTCGATGCATATTTTTTATCCCTCATCAAATGCCGTAGACGAATATGAAGTTTACGCGGCAGTATGTGGCATCCTGGAGGCTTCCAATCGACTCACCTTGTATTCAGAAAGTGATTCTAAATCAATTTAAAACTTTCTATGTCTCTGTTACTTATTGTGTTTACTCAATAGTTCGTAATTTGCGAAATATTTTGATGAAATTTGGTACAATGATATGCATACGAATGTGATGGTGTGTGTTACGGGTGTAAGAAGCTTAAATCACGATTACGAGACGACCGTTTTAAAGATTATTTGCTTGAAATTCGATAAATTCATATTTTTAGGTGTAAGTGTTGGGTTGATCCTCTTCGACCTTCAGTTGAAAAGCTTGCAACCATAAAGTAATTTTGTGTTACTGTCGACTACTATGTGATCAACAAATCCTATTAGTGCTGCTCTAGAAAGTCCAAGATGCCAAGGTTTTAACCATCTGCGACCTTATTTCGGTGAGCTCAGTATGCGTATCTTATTTGATTACAAGTAAACGCAACCAGTTAACATCTCTCTACTTGATCCATAAGTGTTACTATTATTTTCATCATAATCATAGAAAACACAGTTTGCTTATCCCTGTTGTTGAACAGAATGGTAAACTACTTTTTCTAAAAAAAATATTATATAATTTTTTGTTTTTTCAAAATTTTGTTATTCTTCAGTGATAGGTTAAGCATAATATATATATATTTCAAACGATATTTTTATTCGTTTAACTGAAGGACAGATTTTTAAAAGCCTTAAAAGAAATTTCCTGACAATAGTGAAAATATTTATAAAATATTTTTGCACTAAATGTGTACAGAATTACATACATACACGTATTAACATTAAACATACATACGCTTTTGCTCGTATATGCTTTTGTGTATATACATATATGCATATGCACGCATATTTATCATCATGGGGCCGAAAAGGAAGAGGAAAATAATTTTCGATGTCAACACATTTTAGAGAATGTTGTTTTCCTCAACAAAATGAAAAAAGTAGAAAAAAAAAGAAAAGAAAACGACCGAACTAAGTTAACGGATGGGGAAAACTATGCGAAAATATCAAAAAAAAAAAAAAAACTAAACATAAACTGGAGGTTCACGCCAAGCCAGTGCAGGAATATATGAACGCACGAAACATACAAAAAAGGAAAAAAAAATAAAAAAAAAAATTAGAACTCAAGTCAAAATACGAAAAACTTCAACTTATCTCAACTTTAACAGATGTTCTTACCAAGTGAGATTAAAAAAAAAAAAAAAAAACGAAAAAACAAAAAGCTACAGCAAAAGAAGAAAACAGGTTGATGAAGGGTTTACCGGTATTCCAGAAAATAGGTTATACTTACATATACGAAAATAAAAAGTTTGAAATATTTCTTAACTAAAATAACTTTAAGAATAAAATAATAATAAAAATATGCCAAAAAGTGCAAAAACAGGGCATACATACACACACATATATATATAAAAGTGTGCTATATATGGAGATACGAATGCAGTAAAGTAAATAATAAGTTGGTGGCGCAGCAGCAAATTTTTGCGTTTAATGTTAATGATAATAACGATAATGAAGGTATTGGTAATAAGCCAGATAGAAGAGCGGCAAAGGCAATAAGCAATAACAAAAACGATAATGGTGATGATGGCGATGATGATAAGAGGATGAACTGATGCACAGTCTGGTGTTGATTAACACCCATGACAAGTATGCCGTTGCTTGTGGTGACAGCGAACTTGAGGAAAAGTTTGATAGAATTTTCTTCGTTGACAGTTTGAAGAAAGTAAAATTAACTCAAAATATCAACTCTAGCTTTAAAAAGACGGCACAATTTAGTACAGTTAGTGCAATTTTAAAGGATTGCGTTATAGCTACGATTGTTTTCCTTTTACTCTTTTATTAAATTTTCAAATTTTATTTGAAAACATTTAGAAGGACTACTCACTCAATTCTCTTTTGTTTTCTTTGTTTTTTTTTCTTCACAAAAAGTAAGTTTATTGCAAGTTAACATCGCATAGAAACAAATTTGAATCTTATTTTAATCTACATAATGCAAAAAAATTAAAATTTAAGAAAGAGCATGAAAAAATTATCTTTGAACAATGAATGAGCTTCGTTCTTTTCCAGTCCTGCACGGCTAAAGAAAATCTTATAAACAGGTTAAGCCGAATCCAATAACACCCACCACTGGTTGGATGAGAATATAAAGCGAAAGGCGATTCACTCAATGCATATCGTATATCAGTTTGCATTTATGTCGTTTATATCACATCCAGTTTTTAGCTGGCTTGACAGTGCGTTGAAATTAATAAATTGTACACATTAAGCACCGTTGTATTTTATTCCTTATAGTCTTTAAACTAAATTTCAAAGTGGAGACAGAGATTTTATTGAAAAAAGTTTCAAAGCCAACTTTAAAACATTTAATTAAAACTTAAAATTTCTTGGTCGACAAAATTTTCAACTCTTATAGATGACTTAAACGGGTGGACGTACAGACGTATAATAAGCCACAGTTGGAAAAATAATTTTCCCTAGTCGCGCGTACAACATAAACCGTCTCCGATATCAAATTTGCATGCGTTACAAACATTTGGCAAATCGAATGCAACCTGCTTTTGATATGTGAAAGAAATAAATGAACGAAACGAGAAAATTATGAAAAATATACTCTCATACGTACGTATATACTTAAGCATAAGTACGTATAGGAAACTAATTAATATGCTGAGTAGTTCAAGAGGGACTTCACATGCAGAGATATATATCGAACACCCGTTTACATGGTTTGCACATGAAACCATATTTGTTGTTAACTACATTTCTACCCTTCCCGTTTGTGAGTCGTGGTACGTTTCCTCAACACTTTGCATTTGTTTTTTGTAACGTTGCCTTTTCTGTTTTTGTTCTCTAAAACACCCTCTTCTGTCTTATCGAACATGCTTGGGATTTTAACATGTGCTTCCTTTCGCTCATCGTCTTGAATGCTTTGCTCACGATAAAAGAGCAGGGGCAACATAAAAGCAAAAGCAAAAGCAAAAAAATAAAAAAACATAGATAAATAAAAATACGTTTGTAATTATGCATAATGAATTGTACTTGATTATAAGTTGTTATTGTTGTATCATTATGCACATAATTGCTTATGTAGTGGTGCATGAAATTATAGAAATTGCCATAGATTTGCATAAAATATTAAAGTTACAGATATTTATTGATTTAATGCGAAGCAGTGTTAGGTTTTGTAATAGAACAGTAGCTAAATTATGAAAGTAAACGTAACATATATAGCATATAACATGCGTAGGCATAAACGCAAATTAAACTTTTGTAAAAAAATTTTTTAAATTACATTTTAATGTGAAACATTAAAAATTTATTTATTAATTAACCCTGGCAGGCGTAAAGCATATGAAAACTATTATGTTACGATTGCCTGGAGGCGATAAAATTGATCATGTAATACATTTAAGTTTTACAGCTAAGTAAGGGTCGTTTATATGAACGCATTGTAAATACTCTTCTGACCTCCAGCGAGTGTAGTCTACAAGGTTCTCTTGGCCTTGCAACATTAGTATGCTTTACGAAGTAAAAATTCGTTGTCAGCTGCTTAGTCAAGGCTGCTTACAAGAAAATTTATATTTTGAACGGACGGTAAAAGGCATATTACCCCTAGAGGCTATTTGAAGTCCTTGTCTGTCACCAAAAATGATCGAAAAGATATGAAATTAGTCAAGTTCGAATCAAGGCGAAAGAATGGCTAGCCAAATGTAGATTGACATAACGTTGGTCCTCCATCTATTGCCATCACGAATGATAGAGAAAGTGTAATGAACGCGAAAATTATACAAAGTATTGCTTGAAAATGGAGTTTCAACGTCCACTTTATAGATCCGTTTTCGTTTACCTTAACCTCACATCAACTTTTTCTTTACTATGTGCGTAAACTCGAAAATATTTTGAAAAGCATAACTACATGTACGGTGATGGAGAGAGATAGAAATATTTTTACAGAGATAACTGCGTAACGGCATAAGGAGAATTTCTTAAAACTTCTTAAATTTCACGCGACCGTTTGCATTCTAAAAATCCTTTCCGCTTAACAATCATATAAATCTATAAGTCTATCTATAATTCAGAGCGGCTTGTAAAGGTCGTTAGGAGAAAAAGTTTTGTTTTTCTTGAATACTTATATGACAAACACTTGCGACATACGTTGTCGTTGTTTTAAAGTTATTAGATAGCAGGATAGATAGATAGATACGGATAGATAGATGCAGATTAATTTTGCTAAAGTTTGTTCTCCACTTTTCCATTTCGGTAAATATTTTGTTTCAATACCAATTTTTTGTGCTTTCCCAAACAAAGCTGTAGAGGTAGTCATTGTCATTCGAACAGACGGACAGACAAACAGACCGTCAAAGACTAAGCCTAACAGATCAAAAGTGTATACAATCGAAGAACGACGCATCCTATTCCTTCGCGTTACACACGTTCGCTAAACTAAATAAAACATTCGATGTAAAGGTTAAACAAACTGGCTGGCAAATAATGGAAGACGGTGACTCTTTCTTCCGCAAATTTCAAATATTTGTACGTTTCTGTAATTGTATAAATTACTTTTTTCATTTCTGTTTTTTTTTTTTTTTTCACTCCTATTCAATACCTATATGATTTCCTTTGTGCATGTGCATGCAGAAAATTGTTTTATAAAAAATTAATTTAATTTTTTTTAGCACATTTATGCAAAGCTTGAAAACCAGCTATAAATGTAATGTTTACAAGTGCATGTTTGCACAGAAAAACTCGAAAAAAAAAGGAAAAAACAGAAATCCTGAGAAAAGGGTATAATTTATGGCGCGTCATGTGACGCGACATAAAACATTATTAAACGTTGCTTAGAGTCATTAACGTTATTTTTTGCCTTCTCATTTATGTTTATATACAATCATAATTAAAATGAGTGGTAAGTAAATAAACCAGTCATATAATTGCACTTAAATTGTGTAAATGTTTGTAAAAGGGATTTCATGCTATTACATACATACACATGCATGCACGATGTAATATGCATATATATATACATATATATATATATATATATATTATATATATATATAAATATATATTTATATATTTATGTATGTATGTCCATATGTATGCCTATAATATATAAAAATACGTCTGCCTCTACCAATTCAGAAATAACCCGATTTAACTTATTTTTAATGGAGATGCACTAATTTGTCCTTTTAATTATCAAAGGGTTCGTAAACGCTACATATTCTTAACTCCATTTTAATGAAGTGAAATTTATTCGTTTGTTCTTCGCTATGGTTACTATACTTTACATAATCAATCTTCATTTACTTGAAATACTTAAAAATAAGCTTCGGAGTTAAAAGCATGAAAACTCAAGATGCGATTCGACTTTTCGAGCATCTTTTCTGTCTGTTTCCATCATAAACGAAGAAGACGAGTTGGTAGTTTGGTTTGCAAATTTCGTTCCGGAGATTTCAGTCTCGAAGAACATCGTCGATACGGACGACCATCCCAAGTCGATAATGAGATTTTCCGCTCCATTTTGGAAAGGAATCCACATCTCTGACCACTAGAGCAATTACAAAGTCATTCAACATCTCCGCAAAAAGCAAAAAGTTTGCTTCATCACAATTACTGGAAGAGCAGATCTCCATCAACGGAGGATGGTCCTCGATTTGCGATCGTATAGAAAAGGTCCAGTATACTACGAACTACTAAACTATGGAAGAACCATCAATGCCAAAACTTATTGTAACCAACTTAATCAGCTGAAAGCGACTATCAAAAATGAACGGCCAATATTAACGAATAGAAAAGGAGTTCTGTTCCATTAAGATAATGCCAAACCACATACAGCACTATTGACGCTACAAAACTTGAGTGAACTTGGACTGGAAGTTCTTAGTCATCCCACATACTCTTCTGATATAGCTTCACCGGATTACTATTTTAACTACCTCTACGGCGCTTGCAAAGTTCTGCGAAAGGGGGAGCGAAAAAGGCACCAGAAAGATGGCATCGAGTGGTTGCAAACAATAGAATTTTTTTGCCAATGTGAAAATGGCATTTCAGAGAAACGCTTCCATAGAAAATTATATCCAGGATATAATCTAAGAAGTTTTTGTCTAAATATTTAAAGTACTTAAAAGGATTCTCAAACTATTCTCTAAAACGGATAAAACCGTGTACCATGGAAATGGTATAAAGTAGATAAACTGTGTAAAACAGATAACACTGTGTACCATTTCGACGCCGAACAGGAGACTGCTTTACTGCAAACGTCGTAATTAGCAGTGACATTTTTCCAGTCCCAACGATATTGGTTGTAAAGAAAGGGATAAAGAGGAAAGGTAAACCCAGTGCCAAAGTGCCTTTAGAGACGAATAAGACAAAAATATTTCCATAAAATGTTTCACTTGAATTCTTTCATCCGTTGGAGCAGTCAAAGAGCAAGTTGAAAATCTAATCTTATATCTTCTTTAAAATCGGCTGAACTATGTTGTAGTTCAACCCCAAACGTGAATCTGTTTCATAGCAAATATTACAAAACGAGTCTTTCTCTAATGTATTTTAATTGCCTTTCAATCTACTGAGGTTCAATGAACTTTAAGTCAACTGCAGCATTACTACTGAAAACTAAAGCACAAATGCTATCGAACATCATTTCAGTTTTGGTGAAAATTAAAGAGAATGTTAGATAGAGTAAGTATTATGAAGAAGAAAAGAAAAGACACGCAAATCTTATGAAAGACTAAATATAATTTTAATAACAATTGAGCAGATCAGAGATAAGACGAATTTTCTTAAATACTCTTTTTAAAGACATTAGTCTGTTTTATAAGAACTTTGTAAATCCAAAAAATTCCTTCATTCATAATACACTGACACACAGTAATGCTGTCTATTTTGAATTTGTTAAAATAACTTGAAGTTTGTTATATTCAAAAACGTTGAAAACATTCAGAAGGTAAAGAAAGGCACAGGCATAGATACATATGCATATTCGTGTAGTAAATACACTTGAATGTGAAGCATGCATGTAAATCAACTTCTGGGTTTTATGTGGTAACAGCTTTCCGAAAATAATTTTTCTTTTATTAAATTTACACAAAAATATTCCGAGTAACTACACGCATACAAAAACGCACACCCACATATTTACTATATACATATATATTTATATATATATACATATATTAGTATATATGTACGCTATATATATTACTATATATATATATATATATATATATATATGTATATATGTATATATATAATATGTGTTTCCGTGTGTTTCTTATTCATGAAGTAAATTTTGGTAAAAAAATACTTTCGCATATATATTATTTTAGTTTTTTTTTCTCTATACATTTTACCTTACGGTATGAAATGTTATACATGATATTTGTTTTAATACTTGAGAGATGAGAGAAAAATAAATAAAGAAAAAATGGGAAGGGAAAGGATAAAAAGCAAGTTCTTTTTAAAAAGGCTCATACATGCATACACACACTTCATGCCAACTACAACTCAAACTGCAAAACCCTCGCATTGTGTATTCAATCTATATATATATCATATATATATTTTCTCACAATTTACGGGAAATCAGCATCACTGTTATATGGAATTGAATTTGTGAGCAAAGAAATTTGTTTAAATTTTATTCAGAGTTCTTCCGCATGAAACATATGTAAATACCTGCTATTGTACCCACTTAAGGCACGCACACGCACGGAAGCATGTTGATGTGCACACATATTAGGATAAATGAAAAAATCCTCTTCTAAATCTTATCTTAGTTTGATTCAATATTTTTTAGACTATATTATCTAAGATGTACATGTGCATGTACATCTGCACTGCACTGCACTGCATTTTATAAATGCAGATATCTACAAGAAGAGTTTAAGTGCTTACTGCCCCTAAGGTATGATTAATGATGTCCATGCATTTGCATATGCCTGTACGTGCGTTCGTGTACAGGTTCGTGCATTTATCTCTAACGAGTTTCAATATTTTTAAAAAAATTATACAAATGTATTTAAAATGATTTACATCGTCATTATTAACATTTTTATTATCATCAATTTTCAAGTATATTTGCTTCTTGCTTTAGTAATACATGTATACATATTAAAACTTGTGTCTGTACATAAGTACATGTACGTTACATGTCATTATCTTTGTTCTCGTCTTTGATATCATGTTAGGTACTAGGAAAGTTGTTTTAACAATGAAGAAATAAAACAAAATCAAAATCGCAATCACAAGCTCATGATATATATATATATATATATATGCATGCCTGCATGACTCTCTATGTTCATTTTTAAGAGTATCTGTGGAATAGAAAATGTACACACATATATACATATCTAACAAACAATGCATTCATTGTATGCGTACACAACTGCATGCATACATACGTACATTAAATGTTTATATATGTGCATGTTTACGTCTGTTTTTTTACTTTTTTTATTGTTTTTTTTTTTCTCGTATACGGTTATTTGCATCCTGTCTAATGCGTATACAAGTACAGTATATAGATCACCTTTGAAAGTTAGTGACTGAACGACTAATATTAACGTTGACAATGAATGTCACTGTTTTTCATCTTTAAGTGTATGAACATTGCAGCTTGTGGAGAACATATATATGCATATATATATTACATATTTATATATATGCATATTGCATATCAATATTCGTGAGTATGTGCAACAATTTTACCATTTGTCAACTGACAGAAAATTAAAAGCAATTTCCATAAAACGTATGTTATTTTCATTTTCATTTTCTTCTCTTTTTTTTTTTTTGTTCGTTTTCTGAAATAAACGTCGAAATTCATTTTTTTTTATTTTTTTTTTTGCTTTTTTTTGTTTTTGTTTGCTTTTAATGATAAACGTTAAAATGATGGATTGCCAATGCTGCAGAGAGAAAATAGCAATATTGTGGTTCTTTTTGACATATTTATGGGTTTTTTGTTTTCAGAGTTTAAGAATAAAGACATAATGGTGTGTTGTACGGTTAAAAAATGACATAGAATTATTATGCTCCTATAAATGGCACTTTGAAAGGATGAAATTTTTTAAAAGAAAGTCAACGTTCATTTATCCATTCATCCCTTAGAGCTGAAGGCATAAATAGGCAAAGAAGATAAAAATATCCTTCAAATGTTTGAGTTTATCTGGAAGATAATCAACTAATTACTTTAGCTTGTAATACCCATAAAAGGCACAAGACAGCAAGTTTCGGGAGATAAAAGTTTTTTGTCAATTCTGAATTTGTCACCGAACGGATTGAGATCACTCTTGACGTAAGTAAGCAAATGGCTTTATGGGAAAATGTTCTGTCGATATCCATTATATGTTGTAAATCATTAATGGGAAGTTGAAAAATGTTATAGGTTTTTTAATATACGTTTCAATTTATTAAAAGCCACGACGGCATCCAAACATAATCCCAAAACTTGGTCATTAAGATTCATCGCATCACGTTTGTAAGAAAATGACTTCGACATTTAAACTTGATCTGGACCAATATCCATACGGTTGGACATACATGCGGACGTCGTTGAAAGATAGGCAAATCCGCTAACAAACTCGTAAAATCCCTAAGCCTTTTGCTGCTTAAATATATGAGTGGAAGCAAACATTTTTCAACATAGGATTTGAGGGCGCTAAGACGCTACATAGACGCCAATTTCGGGTAGTGCGACTTCCACGGCAATGTGTCAACCCACACAGCGCTTTCGTATATCAAAACCTGTGACTATTGAAGATATCACCTTTCTTATTGCAGGCTTATTTTGTGGATCGCCATCCTTCGTTTCCACTCGCTTATTGGAAGTGGGCAGCATTTACACAAAAGACGGCGGCTGCTCGCCGAAGATTCGCAGGATTATGCGATCTTTTCAGTCGCCCCTCTTCGTCAGGGACTACTTATTGGTTACTCGCAGTTGGCCTATATATATACGCGGACGTACGTGCAGACCAACCACAGTCCGTTTCCCCTTAATCCCACGATCGCCTGCGCTTAGGCGTGCATTTATGTATTTCCGAGCGTGTTTTTTTTTTTTTTTTGAGGTGGAAAAGCGTCGAAATGGCACTAGGAGACCTTAATCTTCTAAAAACCACTTATACTCTATACCCTACCCTCTAACACGACTGCTTAAGATTTTTTAATAGTTAGGATTCCGGGTTAGGCACTACCTAAGAGCCTTTCCACTTTTGACACAGGTTATGCGGCACATTTGTCCCAAGATTACCTGGGAGGGGAATCTCAAATTTGCGTCTGTTGCTTCTGTTCTTCACTTTGATACTTCGGACCTTGAAAAACATACATTCAGCGTCTTTCTCCGTATTGCAAATACTACAGAAAGGCTTAGATTCGTTAGATTCGAACTTCAACCGGTATAGATAAACTCGAGAGTATTCCTGACCGCTAGGTAGGTAAGTCAGGTAGTAATCTACCTCAGCGTGCTACCTCTGAATCCATGGGCCTAGGTTTTGAATGAGTCGGTATGCCCATCTTCTTTTCCATCTCACCTGCCACCTTGCCCATTTTATCGAGCAGGGAGATGTGCGTATAAGCCGTAGGATAGTCGGCTGCTTAGCTTCGGCAACTCGACTAGACTTTGTGGTTTCACTCCCTCAGGCAAGGTAAACTTCCAAAGATTGCGGTCTGTGTGAAGATAGCTAACTTTGTTGTATAGTTGGGAATGCCATCAGAACCTGGAGCGTTGTTCTCATTAATCTGCTTTGCGATGGCAGTTAGTGCATCCACTGATGCTAATTTTGTATTTCTCATCTTATCTATCCTTAATACGTATTGAACGATACTTTCCGAGAACTTTGGGTAGGCCGGCTGATTCCTTTGTTTCCACCTTGTCATTGTTATTTTATATGTTATGCTCCAGTCATCGTCGTTTATCTCTTTCAGCAGTCTGCAGAATGCATTCCTTTTGCTATTGTAGCTTCTTTGAGATGTCTTGATTTTCTGCTTATACACCAGTTGTTGAATTGTTGCTTGAATCTTTGGTGCAGCCTTCTAGCTTCATAACATTTTTCTTTTTTACATTTTGTTTTTCATTACATTTTACTGGCAACTCAACTATCTCTTCTGCTCACCAATACATTCATGTCTGCTTTTTGGTCAATTTTCGCTTTGGTATCCATCTATCGCAAATTTGCCCAACGTATCTCATGATCTGACACGCCATGTTGTTGGTTGAGTTGGTTACTCGTACGCAATCCAGCAGGTCCTTCAAAAGTTATTTATGTTTCTATTGGGGTCCGTATTAAGGGCGTCTACGTCTTTTATAGCATTGAGATCGAAGGAAGGTATTATTTCCAGTAGCGCTCTTTCCTTGTTATTCATCCATTGGCTGATCTATTCCGTCGCCCACGCATTAAAACGCTGGTTGTTGCATTTGTGAGGAGCGTGTGAACCATAATCTTCAATTCTGCTTTGCTCATGATGGAAGGAAAATAGCTGCTACAGAGATGAATCCTGTATTACTTCCCATAGAAAAATCCATCGCCTACTTGGATAAATCGCATACTCGTGGTTTATAGCCTATATTGCCAGATTACCGCCCTGCTCGACGTATTCCTTATCCAGTCCAGATTCGAGTTTAGCGGATATAGTTCGCTAAAGATTGTTACATCTATGGCTAGCAGTTTGGGTAAGCAGCCCTTGTGTTTTCAATTGCAATAGCTTCGTTAACGGCTTCTAATCATATCGGCTCGAATACTCATAGAACAGTGTTTGCCTGCCAGGCGGTGATTATAAGCCTTACTTTCCTTCTTTCACAAAGGACACCATGCATGCCTATTGCAATCTCTAGCTCGGTGGCCAATTTCGCTTCATTTTAGAGAGCACTTGCTTCCGTCTCTCTCAGCTTTACCGTTGTTGACAATATGACCCACCTTCGTATATCTGCAGCATATTTGTGTTATGGCGTTCTCTCTGATTCTGTTGACCGCCAAGTCAATTTTATTTTGTCAGCTTCTAATAGCACTCTGGCACTTTTTGTTGGAACTATCAGAGCCGATATGCTGCCGAACTGCTTGTTAATGGCAGATATGATATCGTCAGCTGTTGTCACGTTATTTTCATTAAATTCTAAGATAGTAATTTACCTTCCTGTGTGGCCTTTCGGTTCACCGCGTTATATTTGGGATAAGAACGAACGCCCATTTTCCTTTAGGTATACTTTCCCGTCGCGATTGCCATATCCTCATCGAAACTAGCTGTTCAGATTTTTTATGGTATTTTGAGAGCGGTTGTTGTTGCGACGCCGTTCGTGGACGCACCTCATTTCATCCGTCAAAATATTACTTACATGGGCAGCGCTCCCAACACTATTGGGAATCTGCACATCTGCTTTAGACCGCTGAAGCGATATATTGCCGATAACTTCCGGTACACGGATTTTACGGTGGGAGCACCCGTTCAAACTAGGCTCGCATACATAATGACCGAGGTTACAACCGTTGGTGGTTTTCGGCACTCCAATATTTGGCATATGGCGCGCCCTTGAATGCTGGATGGCAGCAACTTTCTTGACCGCGTATTTCACATGGCGCTTAAAGCTGATTGGATGCTCTAGCATGATGCGAATTTGGCAGCAGGTGAGGACGGCAAAGTATGTTGGGCGACTCGTATGCAACATGTTTCCACACACTTTTAGCTACTTATTTCCGCACTGCTTCTGTTATGTACTCCACTGGCTGTAGCTCCGTCTCTTCTAACTGTGGCACTACTTTCGCGACTGCCACGTTAGCATTCATTTTCACCTGCGCAACGCACTTTGCGGCTACTACGACTGCTATGGGCAATGAGAGCTGTGTGTTTGTGTGTACATAAATGTATATATATATATATACATATATATATATATATATATATATATATATACTGGCATGTGTATGTGTGTGTGTGTGTATGTGTGTGTGCAAATTTATATGTGTTATATGCTTGTATGCACTAGCTATATGTATTGTTAATGTTGTTGTTTGTATGGGAGCGTGTGTTTATATTTATTCGTATTGTTGTGATTGCTTTATTGTAGTTTTATTCATTTTACCATTTCTGACGTTCCCACAACAGCACACTCCATATCCACCAATGCGGATTTTAGGAGATGGTCGCCCTAAAATATGCTACACTGAGCGACTTTTTTTGCTTTTCAGAAAGATTTAATGATATTGTGTGTGGCACGACTACGATTCCACGTTATCGATATATCGCGCGCTTTTATACACTTTTGTAGTTCTTCCGAATGTCTAGTTGATCGCTTTTTCCATTTATTTTATATAAAATCGATAGGATCTAGCGGAGCGCCTAAAAACACATCTTCTCCCTGCGGAATAAGAATCGACTCCGCGCGTATGTGAGTGGGTGTAGACGTTGGCAATAGATGCGAGATTATTATTATTGCAGAAGCTATAAAAAAACATACAGGCTCGAGTGAATATACGCGTAGTTTAATGTGTACAGTTTTATGTATAGTTTAGTTGTTTTGCCAATATATACTCAAAAAAAAGAAAAACGAATGCAAAAAAACCCCGCAGTATAAACCTAAATATCGCAACCGACTGGAGCCCTTATACTTACATATATTCACACTAAAATACTTGTATGTTGACTATGCGCTGTTGTTGACGTAATAAGAGCATATGTGGGCTTTAAAGAAAAACTGTGAAGGGAGAGAGCATGAAGAATCCTCACACATTTATGAATACATTATTTTAGTTATTGAAATGAAAGCAAATGTTTTACTGGTTAAGAAAACTTGTTCATTTGTACACAACAGTGTACAGCGGTTTTATTAGTAACATTTTATTTGACTGTGAATACACATCTCTGGTAGAATTTAACAAGTAAGCATATTATTTTCGGTTTTGACCGAATCTTTTATACCCGTCAACGTTATTCGAGGCTGATTTTTTTTATTAGAATAAAATTTGACATTTATCTCCTGTATCAGGTGTACTGTATGAGTAACGAGCAGAAAACATAGCAAGCATACGTGTTTTCCGTTTTTGATGCATAAGCTTGTGGGCGTAATAGACGTGTCCTCTGACCAGCGTAGGTCATTTTCAAATTCTTTTGGAAATTTGTGCGCGGTATCTTCATTTTTGCGAACGATGGAATGTTTACCATAAACACTACCCACGGACAGATGGAGAGACGGACAGCCGAACATGCTTATATGCACTCTGAATGCGACACTTATCAAGAATATACATAGATAAGGGGATTTTTGAAGCTTGCTTCAGACCGTTAGAAAGGTTTGCACAAAAAAGTAAAACTTTAATATTCAATAATACTAAGTGGGCGTGGCCATTTTTATCGTTTTTGTACAGATACTGAACCATCACCCATATAATATAAGTTCAAATTTTCGTAGATTTATCTGATGTAGTATGTGAGTGATGAGCAAAAATGAACACTTTTTTTTCGAAAACAGAGGTGTTCTCTATTTACGTGGTACTGTAAATGAGTTTCTTGATCGATTTGGCTCGATCTCCACGCAAGCACTTCTAAAGTTTTCGCCTAAACTGAAGCCTATACTTCCATTTTTGCGGGCAGGAAAATGTTTCCAACGCACATTACACAAGCAGACAGATGGAGAGACGGACGCGTGGACGGACGGACTTGCTTAATTTGAAGTTGATGTTAATTAAAAATGTATTTTTTTTTGTGGAGTCTCTGAAGCCGCCTTCTGGATATTGCAAACGTTTCGACAAAACGAACATATCCCTTATCCTTCGCTAATGGGTGTAAATAGTCAAAATCGCATTAATATGCAAAAGGTTTACCTGGCCTTAAACTCTTAGTGTCCGTTAGCAAAATTCACGCATTTGTGGTCTTTGCCTTGCAGTATTCTATGAGTGATAGAAAACGATTTATATGCATAACATATTCTTTGAGTTTTCACTTGTGTTGTCTCTTTGATGCTTACAATTAAATTGAAGACTATTGAAATGGCTCAAAGGCCAAAAGGAATCCTTAAAAGACCAATACAATTCACACTTTTTACAAGCAACTGCATCTAATTAGTCAACGAGAACAGGGAAGGGGGTAACAATGGAAGAGGATAAAGCCGATTGTTATCTTCTACCCTGGTGATGCACATTGATGTGTTTCTCCATGAAAACATATATACTGCTGTAAGTATCGTACGCAAACTTAGAAAAGTACATTTACAACATAAGTTGGTTAACGCTCAGTTAATTCATTCACATTTTCGTGTATGCATAATAAACTATAATTTCAGAATTACGAAAATAATAAAATAACATTAACAATAATGATGAACTGTAATTACATTATATGAAAGTAGCATGTAGTGTAGCACAATGCTGGTATTTAATGATAACAAAAGTTATGCACATTAAGTTCGATCGGTCAGGCTGTTCAGCAATTCTGCTTCTTTGTGTTATCTGTGTGTTCTACGTTTGTTCGTACTTCTATTTCAGTTTCGTGAACTAGCTCTTCACTTTCAACGTGGACGCTTGTACCTTTGTTTTGTTCAAATGCGTTTTTATTATGATTTTGATTTCGTCGTTCCGTCTTTGTCGGCCTGTTGTGTTTAAGACCCCGACGCCTTGCATTTTTCTACTATTTATGAGAGATACTCAGTCAGACATTGGATTCGATGTTCAACATAACCGTGCTGCCCGTTCCAATTGGGGGCAACTGTGTTATTGTAAGCTTCAGTAAGATACGTGTGTTCAGTGTATTGTTTGCCATTTTACAACAAGGATCGGTTAGCCACCACTGAATGTGTTTTAAAAAAATTACCACAAAAATATTAATTCTATAGTAGGTACGCTTCGTGCATTTTTCGCCAGTGATAAGAGTTATTTTTCCCTAAAATTTAATTGTGATCGCTGCAGCTACGTGATTGCAAAAATTGTTTTGGCGCGATTTACAGGTACACATTGAAGATAATTGGGGTGTTGCCATCAGTCACACAACACGTGTTGGCAGTCCGCAAGGATTTGCCCGGGCGTGCAGTATCATATTTTGGTGATGCGAATTGACCACCAGGATTGTGCGATTTCTTCCATTCGACTTTGTTTTGTGGGGTTAAGCGAAGGAGTTTATGCGAACAATTCTTAAACCCTTGACGCTTTGACAAATGAACATCCGTCATCGAAAGATTCCATTCTTGTTAGATCCCCCATGGGGAACATTTGAATGGTATTGTACTCCGCAAAAAGTAGCAGGGTCCAAGCAATATTTCGAAGAAAAAATATTTGATTCAAATCTCAGCCAAAAGTTTACTTTCGGAATGACATATGTGTATATATGAAGCAACAACTATTTAGGACAAAATTAGATCGCAGTGTAGAATCGGGTTTTTTCAATTTAAACTTAGTTTTTTCCAGCTTACGATAAAGATCTAGAAGCATACGTTATTGGGTTGCCGTCAGTCATGAAAGTTTCGAATCCCAATGCCACTAAATCTCGGGGTTAAGCCCCGTACCGTATCAATATTGTGGGCAGGCTTAAAATGAACGAACCCAAATTATTTGCCATTCTTACACAATGTTGCAGTTCTTCAGCTTTAGTAAGAATGAGCGTTTGTAATATAGCTTTAACTTCTTGCGTGCGACGTCTTGAACCATTTTCATCCATCTTGCTCCAATATTGCATTTGTAGATAATTTAGAGGAAGACTTTGTTAAAGGCACAATACAGAACCAACAACTATACATAATTGGACTACAGAATAAATTCGCGTTACTGGGCTTAGACTTGAAATCTTCTATGTTCGAAAATGGCTTGTGTGCTCTACGTATTACTTTATTTAGCGGGTTGGGGTGCATGCACAAAGTAAAGTAAGAATTCTCCCCGTCAGTCGGTTTTTCTATCGGATTTATCACATTAAATGGGTCCATTCGTTCAAGCTTCTTTTTTAGCTCCTCTTGCAATAAAAATATTTTACAACAAGACGGCTCAATAACGGATGACACTCTTAATTTTAATGCAAAAGAACATTTGTTTTTCAAAAGTCCCGTGTCAGTAAACTGCATTCTGCAGCAGCAATTTTTGTTAATCCTCTTAAATGCTTATTGTGTACTATAAATCAGCGTACTTTAAATCAGCGCAAGATTTTCCCAATCTGTCTTTTTCTTCGTCGACTGCCATCATTCTCGTGGCTTTTCCTTTTTTATATGAGGATTGGAAAGTACATTGGTCTTATAAAATGTTGTCCTATCCTTCTCTCAAGTGGTATTCGGCCATCAACAAAGTTGGCGGATGGACAGCAAACGTTTGAGACCACACCTTCTTAGTTCCACCAAACGCAGAGTATCTTGCCATAGCGATTCGATCATAATAAGCATGAATTTTGACTCCTGGCATTCTTAAAATAAATCCTCTTCTTTATTCTGAATAACAGAACGCTGCAAAAAAGATTTTCCTTTGTATCTCGTCCGGGCAAAAAGAAGCCCGTGTCGACGACACGGACATCATTCCACACTATTACAAACTATGTATTGTGGTACGTTGAAGTGAGGTCCAGAGAGAGAAGTGACGTCACTATATTGACAGATATGGCCATCCGTGGCCAAATTCCGGTTTCATATTTATGCTCTTTCTATACATTACAGTATTTTTTATAAATCTGCATTCTTCGTTGTTTAGAAAGATGTATACGATGTTTTGCAGGTGTATAGAATCTACGCATAGTGAATTTCGAATTTTTTTAGTTTCTGCACTGGTTACTTTAAATAAATTTAAAAAAACAACAACTTGTTTTATATTTCTTTCCAGAAATTATAATTTATAATACATTCAGCCAAAGAACACTACTCAAGCACTAAGATGTTCGCACCAGCCAAATACAGCGTCATGTCCCGCCTGCCTATTATTTCTGTAATTATATTGGCCTGCTTACCAGCTGTTATAGAAGGCCGCTCCCGCGATAAAGAAGGCCGAAGACGTAATGATCGCATTTCATCGGGTTCTGCGACCTTAACAAATCAATACAATGTTTACGGTACGGGGATATCCTCGGCATCTTTCGCTTCGTCTGTTTATTCCACCTCCTTCAATGGTCCAATGGATACTACCGGTTTTTGTACACGACGTCGCGACATGAAGCTCATGTGTTATTGCACACCCGATGAAAATCACGTTCCGGTACAAAAAGCTGAATGTTGGGTTTTCTCTGATGGGTTGTTATTAAATGACACTACTTGGACCAGATTTTATCAGCAAAGACGTTTACGTGATTTAAAATTTGTTATACAAAATCATGGACGTTTAGACTATATACCCACTATGATATTGGAGCCGTTGCAAAATTTAACCAGCATTAGCATTGAATACTCGCAAGTCGAAATTGTTAAGAGTTACGCTTTTGCCAACTTGCCTCAAATGGAACGTATTGTTTTGACAAATAATCAGATAGTAGCTTTGGATCAAGAGGCTTTTGCTAACCATATACGTCTTCGTGACCTGAATTTGGAGCATAATCAAATCTTTGAAATTGATCGTAACGCTTTTCGCAATTTACCACTATGTGAGAGAATATTCCTGAACAACAACAATATATCGAACTTACATGACGGCCTCTTTATGGACTTGGGACGCTTGATATTTTTGAATTTGGCCTATAATCAAATATCCGTCTTAACTAGTGAAATATTCAAGGGTCTTGGCAACTTAAACGTTCTTAAGTTGACGCACAACAATATCAATTTTATTGGCGACACGGTATTTGCGGAGCTGTGGAGTTTAACAGAACTGGAATTGGATGATAATCGTATTGAGGTGAGTAGTTTATAATAATTAAAGCCATTCCTGCATTCCCAACTTTAAGAAATCGAAAATTATGTATTAATAATTTTATAACTGACAAAATATTAATACGACTTGATTCATATGTAGCTATTTAGTGAATGTGAAGGCAACTTAAAAATTGTTTCTGACGTCTAGCAGAATGGGAGTATGTTCATTATAGAGAAGAAAGCTTCTGAGACCTTATAAATTTTATACATTCTTGAAGTATTTCGAAATCTGAATCGATCCAAGTATATTCGTCTGTCCGTCAGCATTCTTGTCCGCCTGTGTTTCAGTCATACCGTGTTATAACACGCAGGAGCAAGCCCCGCAAAATATACAAATTCTTGGCCAGTTTCAAATTAGAAATGCACCTAAGCATATCCGTGTCACCTTTTGTCCGCCTGTTTGTCCATCCGTCCGTCTGTTTGTCTATCAATCTGTCTGTCTACCCAACTGTGTTGTGTCTGTATTACACTTTCTCCCATTCGCAAAAGAAGATACCGCTTACAAATTTGCAAAAGAGTATGAAAATGGCCCAAACGGATCTGTACGGATCTATAAAACCGAAGCTGAGAACATCTTTGCTCTCTGTGTCTTTTTCTCTTTGCTCGTAAACAACAACAGGTGCACGACATACATTTTCAAAAAATTTTTCTACAAGCATTTCAAAAATCAGCCACACCCACCCAATTTTGTGGAATATGGTCATATATATTTTTCCTTTTGTTCAATATTTTATAGACTAACTAGCAAAAGATTCGGTTGCAATCGAATATAATTTTCTTACTTGTTTTCATTAGTCTGAAATGTGACAGGACCATTATACGGTCTTTCTATGTCCTAATATTCTGTCTCTTTCCCTCCTAATACTCTGTCTCTTTCCCTTTCCTCAAAGATTTGAGGCTAGAGAGTGCCGCTTGTGCTGGATCTGTCAAAGATAGAAACCAAGGTTTCCCATTTTATGCGTTGCAAAATGACGGATTCACAACTACTGTGGAGAACTTCATCACATCTTCCTAATTTCTTGGCATAGGCGCTGGATTAGATTAGATTTGCTAGAATTGCCTCATATTTATTCAGCTGTTCTCCCGATGAAGCTTAATGAACGTATTGTTGTTTTTAAACTCTTAGATGGACAAAGTGCTTTCTAGAGGAGCAAAGGACAAAAGGCTGTAACTATCCAGCAAGATTTTTTCGCGAAAAGTCGGGAAAAGGTTTTCTCTAAAACACATACAGTCGTTTTCCTCACTTAAGAAATATTAGGGGCCATGGGACGACGATATTATGATTAATTTTATCAAATTTATTTATGAGAAACTAATAAATTGTATTGGAAAAAGTTGTTGTACACTTTCATTTCTTTTAAAAAAATTTGTTTGCAAATAAAATGGCGGCCAAAAGAATCATTTTTTTTTCTTCAATAAAATATCATTGACAGTTTTGCAGTCTTGGCGTATCGCACGCAATTCTCAACTGACTGACTTCAGATTGCAGATATAACTTCATAATTGCATTCTCTCGTGAAGCAAGTAAAAATCAATTAATTTAAAACCAGTAGCGTCGATCTTACCAAAAGGTGTTCAATTATTCAAAGAACAATTTTTTCGAAAACGGTCTATGTTCTATGGCCTGTTAAACTCGCCTGCGTTTAATGAGAAAACAAAATGTTCACATGCAACAATGAAATATGGATTTTTGTGCAAAAAAGTTTCGAGAAATCAAGACTTTCTTGTTAGAAATGATACTTGAATAACTTTACGATAATCAGCGGTTCTTCATGAGCATTAAATATCTGCAATTTGTGCTGAGAAGGCAATGAACCAAAATTCTCGTCAATGTGATTCACAAAGGAATTTTAATGCGATAGGAACCTCGCATAAGATAGACTTTGATGGTATTGGTTTCATATATGAATTTGAATTTGAATACGGGGGCTTTTGAGCTCTCACCGTCCGTGAATATCCGCAGTATCAGCGTACGCTTATCTATAACATTTAAATGCATTAACTGACAGTAGAAGTAGGTGCTTAGTGAAGCGTACAACGAGTCACTGAAGCTATGCTGAATGAGTGATATCCCCTTGATGCTAAAACATCTCACTTTAATAGCTTCTATCCGCATAAACAGGAAAAGCAAATATATTGTTGTTATTGCTGCTGTTATAGCCGTTACAGGAGGAATCCTGTTTGAAAAGAAAAGAGAGCTTTAACTTAACAACGCTCGCACTTTTAGCACTTTTTATTTCTAACGATGCTGAATAAAGCGCCTCCCATTAACATATAGAAAAACACATACTTGAACCTCTCTAAACAAATCTTTTATACACATAAATGCACACAAACAAATCTAAAAAGCGCTAAGAATAATGACATACAAGTTCTATATTTTTCCGCACAATTCTCTTCTGTTTTTTTTTCTTCTTCTTCTTCTTCTTTTTTTTTCTTTTTGTTTAGCTCTTCTCTCTTTTCTTCTTGATCATCTGTGCCGTATCAAAGGAAAGGCAGAAAAATCTCTACTAAGTCGTTGAGTGTATGAAGTCTAGAATAGAAATGAAAATGTGTGCGGGCTGTATGTTATTGTATGTGCAGTTGACATACATACATACATATATATACATACATATATACATATGTGCAATATATTCATAACGATTCATGCCGCAATGTTTGTCTGCTTGACTGTCCACGGGCATGTATGTACGGTTATAAACGTACATTGAAATGCCAGCCAGCATGACTGCCTATGACAGGATGCGCGACCACTTGCTACAAAATAGGAAGAAAGCGACCGACCAACTCTTTGAAAATGATATAAACCTATGACAAAAAGGAGAAAAAAAACATATATTAAACTATAGGGAAAGTTACTCCTCCATACACTCGCACACAAATACAAATACAGAAGAATGGTTTCAATATTAAATATTTTCCTCTTTTTTCTTTCTTGCCTTGTGCCCGCTCTATGGGTTAAAGCGTTCGCGTTCTTCTTTTTGCTAAGAAAAGAAAGAATCCAGTCGCCCAATATTTTTGTACCAGTATATCAAACAAGGATTTATGCTTATCTTTGTAATGTCAGTTGAACGTATACATGTTGTATTTCTTTTCAGAGTAATTTAAACTTTAGTTTGTTGCTATCTTTGTGTCATATTTTGTCAAGACTATGTCGTCTTGTGGTCGTGGTGCCCAGTTTACGTTTCACTTTTTAAACTTTGTCTGCAGGGTTGGGATTTTATATGAATAGGTACACACTTACATAGAGATATGTTTTTCATATTGCTGCTGCTGTGATTTCTGCAAAGTTTTCTTTAACTTCTTTTTCCTCACGTATACGGTTTACACAACAAAGTTTTACTAAGTATCCCTGCAGCCGAGATGAAGAAAACATTCCTACACATAAATACATATATATCTAAATGTACATATCTATTATATTGTATCTATTAACGTGTGTCTAAGTATTAAGCAATCTTTTCCCAGATATATACACGATTTTACACACTTGTGCATAACAGTGTACGCCTAAGCATTTGAACATCTTTATATTGCTGCCTGGGCTATAAGTTTTCACTAATATCTACACTCGCACTCATAGATATGCAAGTACGTCAGCATTTATATGCAAACTTAAAAAAAAAGCACTGCTTTATCTAACGAGTGTGCCATAAATCTATTATTCAATGATTTGTTAGTTCAAAATCTGAAGAAAAAAAAGACCATTGAAAACTCAAGGCCCAATAATAAGAAATAGTAAACAATTGTATAAATAAAGTATGAACAACTTTTTCCCTTTGCCATGTGAGTAGGGTCAGGCAATTTGCATTGGCTTAAATTGAGAATCACAAGAAGCAGTTAGTGAAATGAACATAATGACCAACAGTCCCCAGGACTTATATATAGAAATTGCCTAAATCTATGTTACCTTTAGCAAGTGTGAATCCTTAAACGATTCTTGTCGGTAGGTTATGTAATCTCGATTATCTATTAACCAGCTGCAGTGAATTTAGTGGAACAATGGAAACTTCTCAACTTTTTACGCTGATTAAATGTTGGCTTTTAACGGAGAAAAATTCCTTTCAAACGCAGTCTTGGCTTGAAAAATGTAACATATAACCTGAGTTTATCCAGAAACAGAAGTTGCAACGGAAAACAGTAAAAAAATCTTGAAATATATTCTCGATAACCGAAAAGTCAAGTTGCAAGACGTACTAAAAGAAAGCAGTTTTTTTAAACAGACACAGAAAAGATGGATTTATAGTGAGACGCATGAACCGTATCCCAAGTACATGGCTGTTGCGGCCAAGATGCAAACATTCAAGTTTGAATTGCTTTATTGCCCAGCGGCTATTCCCGTTTTGGAAATTTTAGAAAACAAAGCGATTCGGATCAAATGATGAGATTATTAAGAGAACTGAAACATATATTGATGGCGTTGACACATCATTCTGTGAATAAAAAACAATTGAATAAAAAAGTGCTAAACTAATTGTGGTCGCTTCTCTCTTTTCTCGCTTTTTCTCTTTCTTGCAGTACTGTAGTTATTAGCTGATCTATTAGACTGGCATAGTTAAAAATAATTTTATATATTAGGCTTCAGTGGCAGTGTGAACTTTTTACCCTTAAACTCACTACAGCGTCCGTACTGAAAATGATTGAAACTTAGGTTGGCATTTATAGTTAATCGTAGATATCTCGGCCTTTGACCTTGAGAACTTTTCATAAGTTACCGCGACAATTGTGTCATTTTAGTTCGCTTCTCCTCACCAAGGCGGCGTTTTGATTCTCATAACTAATTCATACATGTTTCGCAAACGTGTACAACATTCGGTTATAGTTAATTTTAAATGTCTCACTGATATTTTATTTGCCGACTGTTACACTCGTGGGCTGCGTCTTGTAAATCACTATCGAAGTGATGCGAGGTCTACATTATAAAGGCTTTTAAACATCTGGCTTTCAAGCTCGTTGCCATTGTTTTACTCGCAACGTTCGAAGTAAATATGAATGAATTTTTTTTCTTAACACCAGACGCACGTCATTGTGCCTCAAGGCAAGCTCATTCAAGGTTTGCAGGCACTCCACCACGGACTAAGATGTTATTGTTTGACTTGTCAGCGACTTACAGGCAGTTTGGCCGCCGGAGCGAATTGCTCCACTTTAGCTAACACGTTGTGAAATTTTTAACACAACCTCCATACAAGATATGCGCGTAAGTGTAAGAGAGTTTTTTTAGTCCCCATATACAAATTTCTTTAATTTAATGCGTACGATAAGAAAGAATTCGAAACCAAGCTCGGTTTCGAAAGAAGGTTTCACAATCCTAATCGGGGTTTCATCCGACAACCAATACATTCATTAGGCGATATGAAAATGTTATATTCATTTTAGGAGGAGGTTCTGTCAACATCACATTTAGCGCTGCACCAGTTCGTGTTAGTGGAGTTGATAGAAAATTTTATGAAAAATGACCTCTAGTCATGACCACAGCAATCTTAACTTAATTGCCAAGTTAGGATTTCTATGTGGAAATTGCTTATTGAAGGAATAATTGGTGCGTGCAATTAAACCAAACTTACGTATATAGAGTTTTGATATTATAAGAAACCTAATATTTTCCGAAAATTCAATAGCGGAGTTGGCCAAAATGTTCGCTATTGAAAAATTTTTACGCACGTGTCCCCCCTCCCCCACGATTAAGGAAGTGTGCGATTGAGTGTGATTGGAGCATTCATGTTGGTTTGCCTTGTTGCGATTTACTCAAAAATTATTAATCAAAATTGTGAATGCAAAGCAATTCATTCATTCCTGTGCCCCGTTTTATATGATGCATGTGATGTTTTCTTTCATGACAATTTTTTTGTTCTTAAGCAATTAACGGTTTAATGATTTGAATATTTATAGTAAGTAGCAAGTTTGCCTTCAGTGTGTGACATGTCATATGTTAATTAGATTGTAATGAACGCATTGACACAAGTGGGGGCATGTGAATGTGAATGAAGAACCACGTTGTGGTACATAAATAATTTGCATATCTTCTCTAACCGTTTGTCGAGTTAAGAATATGTCTTAAAATGAAGCGTGTAACATATGAATGAATTAATTAATGCTTGTGTAAATAATATGTGTGTAATGTAAAAGCATTTTCTTTTTCGTTTTCCTATTACTTTTAGCGTATTTCCGAACGTGCTCTCGACGGTCTAAACAACTTGAAAACATTAAATTTGCGCAATAATCTATTGAAGAAGCTCGACAACGGTCTTTTGCGCGGCACACCTGCTTTACTTTCGATTAATGTGCAAAGCAATGACTTGGAGACATTAACATTTTATACATTTCAACCAATTATGGACAATTTGGTTAATAGCAGCAGCGAACTCCTGGTGTCCGGTATGTAATATTCGCAATTATGTCTAGCTGTTGCTAATTTAATATTCACACATTATTTACGTATTTAACAAAAGAAATTACTTTAATTATTCAACAATGCATAGCGTTTCCTACATGCCTTACAGTACTTGGATGAATAATTGAAAGGAGGGGAAAATATGTTCTGTTAAGCAAGCCAGTTAACATCGCTCATTTCCTTTACGGATTTAACCCATCAAACTAGTACGTTGAATTAGTTTCTCTTCCTCTTCTTTTTTCGTTTCGTTGTTGTTTTTTTTTTTCGTGCCGTCTATTCAATGCGAAGTCTTGTGCATAATATATAAACCTCTCCTGCCAAAGAGTGAGAAAACTCTAGTCTTTCAATTTCCATCACATATCTAAATATGTAAATAGGTATACAAATATGTCGGTCGGACGCCTGTATATGTTTAGTAGTTTGTCTTTAAAGGCTGTTAAAATTATCGTTTTGTTTTACAGTATATTGCACTCATTAAGGAAATGTTAGGATGTCATAGCTCAAATGTTCATTTCCGTTTGACACTCGCCAATTCAAGTTGTCTATTAGTGTGTTCGTGTGAACGCAATCATCTCTTGTTTGTTTTATGCTTCTGCTTAAGTGCACATGTGTATGTGGTGATGTGTTTATTGTTATAATTACACGCAATCGTAATTGTTGCCGCCTCGATGACTGCAGAGAAAATAGCGTCGTTCCACATTTTTACATAAAACATATCATCGCCGTGCAAATACTCTCAACTATCATTCGAGCCCCAACCACATTGGAGAAAGTGTGCATACCGTACTCGCCTGCATGCATGCATGTATTAAAATAAAAGAATAATTTAAATTTGAAAGCGAAAAAGCGCTGGTCATTATGCCAGATGGTGACACGCGTTAAAAATATATATTCATTCGAGTGTAAGCAATAAAAGTCCCTGAAACGACTCTATCCTCTCTTCATCTAAACACAGCGATGATCGTAGCGCAAAGCGCAAAGCGCAAAGACACAGAACGAAGATACAAGAGTCCTTTATCGATCCACCGATCGAGGAAATCCTAAACAAGAATTATATTTATTGGGATCGGCTCGTCCTTTGCTCCATCTGTTAAAACTACGATGACTTCGACTACAAGAACGAAGTTTATCGGCCCAAGTGGCCAATTATTAAAGAACTGACGAGATTTCGCTCCTATTTTTTTTTGCAAACGATGGCTTGAAAACTATAGAGTTTTCAGTTAAAGACAATTTTTTGAGGCGCGACCTTAAATTGCTCCCTATTAAACTCTCCGCCTTAACCATAACTCCACTAATTTGTTTAGTAGTAATACGCTGTGAAGACTTTCGGGTCTTCCCGATACAGCTATGTTCGCCCGTTTATATGTCGAATCGAATTTCCAACCACACAAGCAACAAACTTGAGATAATTTACAAAACTTGTTGAAACACGAATTATGCCGCGATTATGATGTGATCTATGGTTAACTTCAGTTGTTTGTTTTTAAAGTATCCAAGAATGTATAAGAGGTTAAACCAAATTTTTCCATCAAGTCAAATTTTCACTGTGGTCCGCTGCAAGCATTACTTGAAATAATTTCTGCATATTTAGCCAAACAACAAAAAATTTTACGGCGGCGATAAACGCGCTTATGAATTGGTTTGCTGGAACTCGGTTTACTTAAGAACTCCTCAAACTATTTGGGACTTTTTTTTTTAAATGCGTCATTATACCGCATAGAAACTCGTAAGCCTTAATTATTTCTGCCAAATATTATTATATTTGCTTAGCTTGCGTTTTAAAGCCTAAAGCAGAGTCTTTAGAGTGCTGGAGTGAGGACTATGTTGCATAGCGTGTTTATCAATATCAAAAAAAAAAAAAAAGAGAAAGAAAATATATGTAAAAACAAAATATCTATGAGCAGGTAATGAAAGCTGTGGACTAAACCGTATTTTGAACGTTCGATTTTTTTCGCATTTCGGATTTCGGAGGTGACATTGCGCATCGGCTGATGCGTTTCGAAGTTTATTTGAAAAAAATGAGATTCAATCTATGTATGTTTAGATCAGAGTAATTTTACGTACGAAGTCATTCTCTTCTACTTAAATCACTATTTAGAATAACAGAATTTTATTAGTTTTAGTAGTTTCCTTACCTTTGAGCGAAAATAAGTGCATATAATATAAAGAAATAAAAAAAAAAACACTTTACATTATCGTGCAATATAAAATTAGTTATAAAAGTCACATATGCGTGAGGCGACCAGCTGAATGCATAGATCGGTAGGGAGGGATAGACAATACAATAGCAATAACAATAACACAATTGTTTTGTCCGTTAATCGAAATCCAGTGAAAAATTTCATTACCTCACCGCATATGTGTATACAGTGATTTTTGCGGTTGTTTTTCTTTTTTTTTTGTTCGGGATTCACTCATTTGTATGTTGGGCGTGCATGAATTCGGAATCCAGATGGTGTGTGCTGGCGTGCCTTAATGTATGTGCGCGTGTGTGTGTGCCTTTATGTAACAATTGGCCAATTACTAAATTGGAAAGCATTTACGATGTACAAAATTTTGTTTAATTATACAAAATAATGATATTGAGTAAAAGGAAATAAAAATACTAAAGAGAGCAAATGCTCACACAGGCACACACCTTTATAAATGCGTATAAATATACCACCAAGAACAACGGTAGGCCTATTACGAAAATTAAGTTGGTGTGGCAGTTACAATTCACCGTCAGCCACCACTGTTACTGAAAAGTGTAAAACTAATTAAATGTTTGTACGATTGTCTATGCGGATGTGTTTTTACTACATGATTGTTTGGTTGCACAGAAAATTAGCATGATGTGAAATTAATAGCTGTAAGAGCTGAAATTAACATAAAAAGTTAATCATTGTAATGCCAATTTATTCTGAATGTTTTATCGATACGAAAACTTTTGATATCAAAAAAAAAAGCAGCAAAGAAAATTCGAGACGATACTTAAATGCAGTAGAAGTGGAGAAACCTTCATAAATATGTTTTTTTCGAGCTTATAGCAAAATTTCCATAAAGAACAGGCAGAATTAATGTAAATGTGTGTGCATAGAATGTTCACCCTTTCAACTCTCGCGCAGAGTATCCAGATGTGCTATGCAATATATGCGGAAGACATACATTCAACTGTACACACTTTTCGGCTAAAGGAAGATAAAAAAAATGCCGTCTTACTCAGGGACGGACTTTAAAAAAAAAATTTAATAAATTTAAAAAATTGCGCTACCTGATTATGGCTGGCTACAAAGTAATTTTTTTAACTTTTATTTTTTTTATTTTCACCTACATACGCACATCGGGCACAATCTCATGCACAATATGCATCGGAGGCTGCATTAACTAAGTTCGATGTATAAATTTTAGATTATTATCATCATATTTATCCATTTGTTTGGTCGTCTGTTATTGGCATGATTAAGAAAATGAAAACGGAAATTATAGTACAAAGGTAATAGTTGTGTTCGTATGCACTCGTCGACCAATGGGAAAATCGAGCTTGACACGGTTCTTGTTTCGACAATAAACATGTAAAAGAAACCACAAAATAACAACATAACAACAATCAATAGTCTATGAACTATAGCTATAACCGAACGACTTGAAATGTGACTCGAATGCTCAAAAATTGCTTTGAAAATTTGAAAACATAAACTGAAGAAGCAAGAAATTATATACATGTCAATCGCTCGGATATGATATATTTACTGCATTGTATCGTAGATGGCTTAAATGATATTAAATTCGAATTTTTATTTGTACTTTTTTTAAAAAAATTGGTCTGTAATGTGTGGGTGCGCGCGCGCGCACGACTGTGTGTGTGTGTGTACGTACATATGTCAATGGCTATGTACAATATATATATCATTATGTGTACATATATACATAACATGTAGCGAATGTATGCTGCTTTATAGGCACTACGAGTTATAAGTAATAAGCAGACCTTAAATTTTACAAAGTTTGGTGACTAGTATTCATTAGGTGAGGGATTTTCCTTTTTAAGGTATTTCTTACTAAAAATCTATAAAAGTGCCCTTCAATGTGCTAATCAAAAAGCTCTATATATATATATATATATATATATGTATATATGTCTTTTCTCTCTAAATGTGTAAACATGATTTTCCGCATAAAGAAAAAGAAGAAGAATAACGTTGAATTGATATGAGTCAGTGCATCAAGTGACCGATTTTATGGAAATGACGTTTAAGTTTTCATCATAGACTACCATCCGGTCAATGCTATAATAATTTAAAAAAATTCAAAAATGATTCAGTGTAAGAACATGTTCTGATAGTGTTTTAATAGTCCAGTAAGTAAGCTCTGTAACAACATAATTACTGTCCATTTTAAAGCTGGATTCGAATTAGCCTGCAATGTAAATTATTCGCAGCTTCTATGCTTTATGTCTGTTGTTACATTTTATTAAAACACTTCAAAACCACTTCAAGTTTAATCGCCAAGATAAAGGGATTGTGTTTTAAAAAAATTCCTTTCTCCATGGAAGGGGGCGGTAACAAGCGAGAATTGCCTACATCTGCCTTCATTCACACATACAAAGAAATACTTTTGCGTAAACTATCATAAAGTATTGTGAAAATTGCCAATAAATTTTTTCAACAAGTATAACCCAACACAATGAAATAAAAGTGAGTAAAAAGTGAACAATTGTTCTGTTACGAATCTTGTTTACCCAACACTATGATACTAACCTAACATAATATTAAATATAAAGAATTATTTAGTTATGCATGTCAGCATACAATCGCAAGAATTGAATAACGTAAAGTCTCAGTATCCTTTAATCGATGGAGAAATTCTCTACAAAATTGCCTGACTACCTCGGGATCGCTCTCTAACAAATTTAAATTTATTAGAGTTCACGAACTGTTGATGAAAATTATTTCGCATCTTGCGATGCTTCTTCTCCTTTCAGGTATATAGTGTGTGTAGCATATATACTTAATATGTTCGCATTGAAATTTTTATAAATGTTACGAACGGAGTGAGTTATCTAGCATTCGTCCAACTTTGCATGTTAGGTATAAAAATGAATTTCTCTCGTCTTCTCTACAATCATTTACTATTGCAGAGACAACTGCTATTATTGACTTGTCAGAGCGACGAACTTGTCCTTTATATTATTAAAAAGGAAAAAAAATGTTGACATATACTCTCTATCCCTTTTGCTCCCTTTGCCAAATTCTCAACTAAGTTGCAATTGACAAAGTGATAAGTAGAAATTCCACAACACAACATCATGTGCTAACTGAAAATAATTGTACTCTCTAAATGGATTTTCACTTAAAAATTGTATTGTATCAGAAAAAAAAAAACAAAAAAAAAAAAAAAAAAAAAAAAAAAACTAGAAAAGAAAAGGAAAACCGACAATAACAGTAGCAACACTTGCCCTGGAATAATAAACTTTTTTCCTTCATTTTTTATTTTTTTTATTTTTTGTCACTCAATATGTATTTCCCATAAAGAGGATAAAATAGAACTTTTATTCCTAAAAAAAAAAAAAAAAAAAAAAAAAAAAAAAAGGAGTGTAATAATGATAAAGAAAATAACGAAATAGTATTTTTAGTAAAAATAGATGCCAAATAATTGTACGAGTGTCTATTTCTCAGTTTCCTCTCTCGTTCTCTCTCTTTGTATGGGTGTTCATAGCATTTATGCACATATACAGAATAGCTGACATTAACTTGTCTAGTGAAAATTTGAACTTTAATTCATTTGTACGTCGCTTTCTATTCGTATAGATGTGAAGGATTTCCATTAGTGTCATTAGTAGAACGTAATGGTTTGCTATCTGCCCAGATAGACAGACAGACAAACGGACAGACACATGCATGCACATAGATTCAAATACCATTAAATAAATATTTAGTGTATGTTTATACTTGTGCATGATCATACGCACATGTTTGCATTATAATTGTGTTTTGTATGTGTTTTGACTTAAAATTGAATATCGTAAAGAAGAAAATCAAAAAAGACTAACAACAAAAAAAGTATTTATTGGCTTCCGACATGTGTGGTGCAGCATAGTAGCAAAATATATAGAAATTATCGCTTGTACAACATCATAGATTGAAACTTAATCAAGACAAACTACGTGAAGTATAAATTATGTTTGCTGGTGGTGCAAAGTATATTTTGCACTACACACTACGCGATTATGCTTTATAAGGCGAGTTCACGTACAGATGAGACAGCGAGACAACACTATTAGTAGCTTGACTACCTGGCTGGTTATTCATCGTTCAAGGTAACTTTACGAAAGTCATTAAATCCTTTCAAATTGTAAAAGTGCTGGCAAGATTTGATATCAACATACATCTATCTCATGAGGTAAAACTCAAAATGATTGGCAGAATTATTCAAATTTCTCCATCCATTGATTGCGATCTCAATACTTTTTCTTGTAAAAAAGTCTGATCTTTCCTTTTCTATTTTTCCAATCTCGTGAGAACAATTTTCCTATGGATCTGGTTAGCAAAAGTTAGCAAAAAACTGATGATGATTCTACCCGTTTGATGCTGCTAAGTTATAGGAATTATCATTTGATATATTGGCAACACATTAAATGCAGCCTACGATCCATGAAACCAATACAAGCAACTAATGAAAATGACAAATTTGGCCCAAGCCTAATATGCATACATATATTTCCATTTGAGAGATGTGAGTTATTTTAAGGGGGACAACATCTGCTTTCCGGCCTTTCTATATCAATTTTCATGCTTAGCGCATAAAGTTAGATGGGGCATACACGTAGCCTGCTGTAGCTTAATATTTCAATTTTTTTTTAATTTTAGCGATTAGTACGTCAAAAGATCTTGCGGGACGAACAAAACATGTTCCTGATGCACGATATCACTAGAAAAACAGTTACTTCTGGGCATTACAATGGATCCATCCGCAAATTGCGAGCGAAAGGCCGCTGGAAGAGCAATTATTATTTCCACCCGAAAGTGTGCCTATTTTTGCACATAATTTTTTTGTCCGACAATATGGCTTACATATGACACTTTCACAGTTGCTGAAACTAACATGATAAAGTGAATAGCTCACATTTTCTACTTGCGCGCACAAGACATGTTTAAAATGATTATATTTATGGAATACGTGGCGATAGGTGTTCATTTTGTAGTATCTTTGTTCTCATAATCACCAGCAAATGTATGAACGACGCTTTGCATTATTCTTTCACTGCAATTGTTTTTAATGTGTTATACCATTGCGGTAATTAAACAATAGCTGTTTTCATTGAAAACTTCTTTTGATGAAAATTTAGTGAAGCACGTGTTAGCTTGTCTGGCGTTTTAAACGAGACTAGCGTTTCAGTCATAAATATGTGCAACAACCTTTTCTTTCTTTTTTAATAAAAAGAAAATTAAAAACAAAATATTTTAAAATTCAAACGTTATAAGCGAACAAGGCCGACCGTTAAAAGCCCTTCATTACTTTGCTTAATATATTATACAATTCTGCATCAAGTTTCTCCTCACAAAACCCTACAAACAATATCTTATTACATACACACTGTGTGTGAGAATTGGCTCTCCACACGAGTCCGTAGAGGAGAGATCCGCGAAGCATTAATTTTTTCAAGGTAATTTTTCACCAAATTTCAAAATTTTTACTATAAAATACTGCAAATTACACCTTGTAAAAACGTCGGCATATAAAGTGTGTGAAGTCCTGCAAAAAAAAAAAAAAAATTAACAAATAAATAAATAATAATAACAATCCTAGCCGTTTTCATAAACGACTGCTTTTTCGCGAAACATAGGAAAAATAAAAAATTATTTTTGTGAAATGTGTTTTCAAAGATATCCCTTCATATAGGAAATGGCCGTAAAGAGGATTCGATCTGATGATTTCCCAATAAACATGTCTATCTACTAATTTCCACAAAAACATCTCAAAAATTGTCATTTCTAAGTTGAACACCTAATGGCTTTACTTGTTTGTATCACCTATACCCCCAAGAAGTAAAAAAATCTTTGATTATGTTGTCATGAGTGGAGGGGGGGCTATCTGCTTCCTTTTTGCCATAGTTATGTCATAGCTATGTCAAATTACCATCAGGGGCCATGAAACCATAAAAATGTCGACCGCAATGCGCGATGCGCAAGGCCTACCAACTCGTCAGGAAACGAAATCCAAAAATAAAGATTCAAATAATTCATCGTTTGTTACAACGAAATTCTTATGTCGAATTGCTATCACGGATCAAGTTTCACTATGAAATGTTAAAAACTAAAACATATTACCATATGAAGGCATAAATTTCCTGAGGACGGCTATGTGGGAGGGCGCTTGAAATTTCATGTATGCTTCACATCAATTTAATGCTCTGAATGAGTTTTTCAAGAATACGTGGACAAACATCGGACAGACAGGTAGCCTTAAACCGAGTTAGAAATTGTTTTTGCACGAGTCTGTTTATTGAAAGGGAGGCGACTCGCGTAAGCCCTCCTCTATAACCGCACTAATTTAATATAATGTATTCTCTACGACAAGTGATGCAGGGTAAAATGAATGCCTTACGAAACTCCCGACAATTAGTGGGTGCCTATTCATGAGCTTTCAGTCAGTGTCGGCATGGAATGGAAACTTCGAGTCAGGCGCTTCTCTTGATATTTCGCTCGCACCTTTGCTTATGATGACAACGCCATATCCAAAATGCCTCACAATTCGTTTATATAGCAGTACCAAACAAGGAGTTAGAGACGGGATTGCAAACCTTAATGGAGTAGTAAATTATATAAAATGTTGTTTACTTTCCATTCACTTTTAAATTTAAATCGTAACGACCTTTTTCCTCGAAATGTTCTTTTTTATTGCCAAGTTTTGCCAAGTTTTCGTTGGTGCCAAACTCTTTAGACGAATGAGTTTTTGTAGTCCATGTTCGTACGCGCACCTGTGTTCAAATGAATTACCCAAATTGTCAATGCCATGCTTAGCAAGAGGGAATTTGAAAAGTTTGTGGAGTTGAACTGCTGGCAATTTCACCAGACAAAGGTTGCGAATGATGTCGAATTTCATATTTTGACGGTTTGAGTATTAATTTAATAGACTTGCGATTTAAAAACAGGAAAAGAGGTTTAGTATGTGTATCAGCTTTCGATATAATCTTTAAACTTAAGTTTATTATCAAGAGATGTCTCGCGAGATGTTTCACAGAATTGGAGACAGATGTCTGTTGATTGTGTGCTAAGAAACACAACTAAGTTGCGAGAGAATTCTTTTAAGAGACTTAGTATAGGGACATAGTGGAGGCCTGAAATTTTAATTCATTTATGTTAATTTTCCATTTAGTGAAGTAAGTGGAAGCTGAAGAAACAACTTGGTCTCTTGACAAAGGTGTTTGCTTGCTTTAGATAGCAACCAGTTTCGAGACATTTGAAAAGTTCCAGATCGAAGGTCGAATTTGTTCAACATTGAAAACTTAAAAAGGAGAAAGCTTTTATGTGCGGTCACATAAGAGTAACTCACGGAAGTAATTTATTTTCCACCATTTAGTCCGTTGCAACAAAAGCTAATGTAAAAATGAAAAATTTTATACAATTTCTTGTTTTTTTTTTCGTTTCACCAAAAAATATTGTGACAGCTTTCTGAGTTCTATTGCTTCTGCAAATATAATTTTATGTATGACAACTGTGACTATACAATGGTCGCCAAAGCTGCATATACTACTCAAGTTTATTGGAAGTTTTGAACAAAAACAGTTTAAGAGACTGGCGCCTTCTCTTTCGGACGATGTATGGGTAAACGTGTAATAAAAATAATTAAGGAATACAATGATTTGAGTTAAGAGAACCTAATGTGAATGAAAGTACATCAGTAACCTAATAACAATAATGGCATAAACAGAAACAAGAATTGAATTTATTTTCCTTTTTTTTACTCGGCGGATGTATCCTACACGTTTATCACGGTCAGAAGGTAGTCGAGGAAGAGATAGAGGATAGAATAGCGGGTGTGTGATCAATCGTTTTTGGGCTTCCAACGACTGAGCACACACTATTGCCGCGACTACGAAGTGTGATCCAACTTCACTGAGCTTTGATCCCACGAACACAGACTTGATAGCTGTCACTCAAAGCAACTCGCGTATGCAGCCAGCAATTTAAATCGTCGAGTGTCAAAAGCTTCATTTTCTGGCGAACATTGAGGTGACAATTACATTCACTCTAAATAAGCATACATGAAGCCTATGGTGCATATGGAGTGGGTGTAAGGGGGTCTTGCAAATGACATAACAAACTTATTATATCATCGCTCTCCGATGAGGGCCGCAATGATTTGCAGAACTGCTTAGTATTCTCTAAATCCCAAACGAATGTATGCGGTTTTGACAGCTTACAACAACACCTACACGTATATGTATACGTTTACGTTTTTCTCAAAATTTCTAAACCGTGCCGCAATGTATTAAAAAGAAAATGAAAAGTTTACATATTACTCCTGAATGCAAAGCCTGCCGGAATATCGCAGCCTGTTGAGTGTTAAGGAAATTGAGGTCCTTTTCCCGGCCATACTGAATTATGTAATATATGCGACTATGCTCAATTGTGCACCTTTTCTACACACATGTATTCTTACATACAGTCGACATTTAATTGACGGATAAAGTAATTGTTGAAATTTTCGCTTGTAAGCATAAGCAAGTTCCTTGAGCAAGAGAAAATAGGGGAAAAAGAGAACGTAGAACGTAGCTCTTGTAATGAAGAGAGAAGAGACTTACTGTTTGTGCTACTGCGGTTAACGCGACATTATTGATGGACAATACAAGCGCAGAAGTATTTACACTTGCACGCCTACGGCAAAAAAAAACTTGGATTGACAGAAACAAAAGGAAAATCATCAACTATTGCTGATGACTCATAATGGCTCCCATGGCGCCAAAGGCGCGTCCGCAAACTGCACGTGTACAAAATGTATAAATAAACTAAACACACAGCCTAACGTTATGTAGTCATTTGCAAAAAGTTTTTTCGACCCTTTTTTTATTTTTGGCTAAATATCGAAATGACCGAACCGAGTGTAGATGTGTGTGTATGTATATGTATATGAATATATATGTATACGTATAAGATTCGACGAATAAGAGACAATAAACTATACCGTCAACCCTGGCATAAAAAGGAGACAACAATTCAACACTTTTTACTATGCAAACATGACAGCCGTGCTTGTAACGCCACACATATCTTTGCATGTATCGTATGCCGCTATGCATAGACTATAAATTTTATGTTCAACATGAGCTTGGTTTCTTTTCGTTTTACATAAAAGTAACATATATGCATATGTCTATTTATAAACATGTGAAAATGACAATAAAAGAAAAAAGAAAACAAATAAAAAAAAAAAAAGCTGGATGAATGGCCAAAGGACATGTGTCCGATGAATTGAAGGCAAACAGCAGATCTAAGCACAAATACAATACATACGGTAATAAGTATAGATCTATGTGTACAAACATGTAACCATATTTGTGTATGCATACGAATATGCCTGCACGCACACCAACACTTCCATAAACAACTAAAATGTTATTGTAACCGATTCTTTTGCCATTTGTGCTGTCTTTTGGTTGTTTGGCGTTCGGGGAATGTTGACACATGTGTCACAAATTGCATCGCAGGTAAAATAGTTGCTATGAAATTATTGAGCTCTCCATGCATGGCAAACTCGTAATGTTCCTTAGCTCAATGTTGTGCGTTTGTCTTCTGCCAAAATGTTGTGCATATGCATGTATGTTATAATTCAGATATTTACGGGACATGAATATTTTTCGTTTTCTTTTTCAGTTCTTGTTGCCCTATTTCGTCGTTATTAACATTTTATTGTCATTTCTATGGTTACAATTTGATAGGGCATGACTGCCTCATGATGATTGTTTACATTACGTGCATAAACAATCACATATGTACGTATTTGTGTTCGCATGCATATATGCGTGCATGTGCTTGTACATGGCGGTTAGACATTATGGGAGCAACTGAATAACACTTGAATTCACAAACCGCATTTAATAGCATTTTCTTTAAAAGTATCCTGTCATTTTAATCATTTCTCATAGGAGACATTTTTCACAGGTTATCAAACCCAAGCTGTGCAGCGTTCCATCTTCATTGATCTTAAAAATTTTGACGACAACAAACTACTAAACTGGAAGTAGACTGGAAATAAACGCACACACTCACTTCATTTCCATTGAAGATAACTCAATGTCCGCTGGTCGGTGGAATATTTTCGAGTCGTTCTTCGGATTTCTTAATCGTACGGTTCCATAGCACTTCACCAAGCGAAATATTAATACGCATTCTTGCTAACATGGTTTGCTTCATCTAACCACATTAATGACAATTTACACTAATATTAGGCCACGTGGTATCGTTGCATTACAAAAACATGAGAGTAATTGCATTTGCAAAGCTCAGAACCATGGTCGAAGAGACTTGAACGGTGTACCAAAAAAGAGATACGACTTTTAATCAAAGTTTCAATCAAATAGCATTAATAGGATTAACAGCTTTTTCAGCGACACTCGACGAATCGATAAAAATGATTAATCAGAAGTTCGTTTCATATCTGCCGTATATACAGTTTTGTTTTTTTCTTTTCTAATTTGGTTTGTGGATGACTTTAATTCTCGGTAACAAAATGCATCAGATCGTCGTGGTGTTATAATTTCACGATCACGTCATGTTCATTTCCTACGAGCACGTGTTGTTCTATTGCAGGAGAGACCTTTGTTTTTAGTATTTCGCTGTTTTATTATTAGTAAGAGTTCACATTCTGCTTGCCTTCCCGACAGTCAGAAATAGTGAATACCTGTGTACATCTATTAAAGTGATTTATATACGTAGACTATGAATCAGAATTATTTCCATACTTCGAAGTTACTGTAAATTTTTCAGAAGAGAATCTAGGTCGCTACTTAGTTCTATTACACGAGCAGGACTTTCACCATTGAGTGAACAATCATCAGTGTGGAACTTTTTAAAATAATCCCAGGACTTACTCAGCGTTTATTATCCGGCCAGCATCACGAGCACAAACCTTAATAAGTTTCATTTATCGAAAACTAAATACACGACGAAACGACATTTGTCTTAAACATTTCTATTTTTATACTGATGCAGCACCCATGGAATATACGTGGAAGCTTCTCTCGTTACATATCTACTGATATTAAAGAAGATGAAAAAACAAAATAAAAAAAAAACTGATCGTCTTTTTTTCCTTGCCTGAACTTCTAATGTTTCTGCAAATTATGAAGCGGACGGACAAATGGGCAAAACCTTTTCTAGATTTATTTAAGATTTAACACTCATTACAAAGCTTATAAATTGTATACCTTATAGGGTTTTTAAAAGTTCCCTTTAGATGCAATGCACGATGCGCTAAGTCTCCCTTGGTGAGCATAAAAAAACAGAAGATATCAGGAAAAACATTTGTCAATTACTTACTAAATACCGCAGTTATGCCTATGTCCGCCAGAATTCGGTGAAAATCCGTATCATTTAAGTACATGAAGATTCGAACAAATATTAGTGGCCATCTTTGTGCGGACTACTTTGATCAAAGAAATATTGCAGTTATCCAGAAATAGTCGATAAATCTCAGAGGGTATAAGACAAACAAAAACCGGTTCAACTATGATTGATTAATAGCTAGCACAATAACGTCTATATTCGAAAATAACTTCTTCGCAACCTTACATACATATAGCAGTATGGTTTTCTTGCTTGATGGATTGTATGTAGTTTTTTGTATGCCATGATAAAGTTCCTAGAAAAATTTGATCACTTTGCTCAAGAATGGTTGCTCGTGTGATCGTAGGATCGTAACTGTTGTTCATAAGGTGCTATGAAAAATGCTGCACTTAACTCGTATTACTCTTTACTCACATACAGTCACCGTTTAGCTAATGTATACCTTAACCATACGTAAATCGTATGGCGACATGAATGACATCTCGTGCTTACAAATATAGTGGAATTGTTAAAGGCCCTTATGCTAATTCGCAGCTAGCAATGTTCCTCAGAATATGTCTTTAAATTGAGTGTCAATTTGCGTCTTTCTTCTTACAATTGTTACAATTTATTTATTTATTTTATTTTTCGTTTTTCAATTCTATGGCAAGAGTAATTCACTTTGAAATCTTGAACTACTCCAAGCACACTTCTATAAATATTTATTACTTCCATTCATATGGATTCTGTCAATATTTTTGTATTATTCTTGATCGTGATTTATGTGTGTTTCGTTTCGCTTGGGTATCAAGTAAAAAGAGTTAAAAAAAACAACAACAACAACAACAACAATAACAACGAATAAGGCATATTAACTAACCTATTGGACAAAAATTCAGTGTATAAGTTTTATGATTATTGATATATCCTTTGGATTTCGTTTGTCTCGATGAGGGCCTTTCTTTGCATGTGTGCGCATTGAAAAGTGAAAAACATAACCAATAACCAATAAAAGTTTTGATAGTTCTATTATGTTCTCAATATCGCAATGAATGCTCATAAACCTTAATACACATGTATTTCCGTTCACTTATATGTTATGTTTGTGTGTGTTTAAGAATTTGCTCAATATTTACGTACGTATATACGTGTGTGTAAAGAAAGTAAGGGATCTACAAAATTACGCATGCATACATCGATCCATGCGCTTATGTATGTAAATTTCTATGCTTATGGGTGTGCGTGTAGATGTGTGCATATGTTTATCGATGGAAATTTATTGTGCACATCACTATTAGAAACTCATTTAAATGTCGAACAAATGATTGATCCCACAAAATGGACAAATGACTACAACATATGACGTATAGCCAGCCATACGTAGTCGTATACACTCACACATATAAACATACAGGCATACACAATCGCACCCATATGTAGCCAAGTGTATAGAGCAAATATCGGCATGTATAAACCGATGCTGGAATTCGTATTAGTTAGTTATTGTAAGCATGCATGTATGCCTGTGTATGTGTAATTCGTTATAAAATGGTTTTTGTTTTTTTTTTTTGTTTTTTGCATTGCTATCGAATTTATTGGTTTTACGTTTGTTTTGGTATTTGTTATAAAACCAAAAATTTATCGCATCCGGTAAATGAGTGAATTGAATGCGTAAGACTGAGCTTTCGTGTGTGTGTATATATATATAAGTTTCATTTGCATGTTAAAATGTTTGTACAAGTCTAGAGAACAACTCAATCTATCCAGAAACATATGCACATCTGTACGTATATATGTGTAAATAATTGTTAATGCTTTCACTGGGCATAGAAAAAGAAAATGTATTCTTTAAAATGTTTAAGCAGACTGTGTGTATGTGTTTTTACGGTTATATAAATGATTTCAAGTACGTATGCATCAATTTATGTACACATAAATAAATATGTGCGTGTGTCGATTTGCAATGTAAACCAGTCATGTTAGGTTAAGCTACACTTGATTACATTTCAATACCCGTCAAGTACTTACATTTGCATACACACCAATTTACATATGGAATTAAAATAAATCACTTGAAATATCCAAAATAATTCCATAACTCATCTCGTCGGCATATGGGTGGGCATTTGTTTGCCGCATACAGTTTCCTAACAACTATAATTATTTGTTTGTAAATTAAGAAAATAAAATTTAATTTGATCTTTTCTATGTACGAACTCATACGATAGTCATTTATATTAACGAAGCGACGAGGGAAAAGGGGAAAGAAAGAAAGCCTCTCAAAGAAAGAAAGCCTAACAATAAAACTACTTACGTAGAATTTCCGGCATTAATACTGATGAACAATAAATTTCTTTTAGATATTTATTTGTATATAAACAGAATATGGAGATATATTTGAAGGTTTGCTTATATCTATAAATTTTAAGCAAATTCAATTTCCGTTTACGGATATATTGTCGGCTTAAAGTATCAAATAACAGACTATAGCATACGCAAGTGTTTGTATTTGAGTGTATTTATATTTAGTTTATCATTTCTTTTTAATATATGCGAAGCCTTTTTCGATAAATATGTAACCAGCAGTTTATATACCTTTACGTTGAGGAGAATAAGTTTACTGAAGAAATTAGAGAATGTTTCGAAGAATTTCTTAAAAGCACTTGAAAAAGTTCTTCTAAGATTTATAAATACGTAATAAATAACAAAAATTACAAATATGTACTATACGCAGTATATGCTGCATGTGCTACATATTCTGTATTCCGTACTTACACACTGTTAAACTGTACACCGTACAGTGTACTGTGTATTGAATACATTGCTCTTTGTACCGCCTACTGCTGTCCACCGCATGCTACTGTATACCATGCACTACATTATACTGTTAATTACAGCAAACTACTGTATGCTGAGCACTTTGCAATTCTGTGCACTTCATACTAATTTGTACTACATACCGCACACTACTGAACATATTCAACTCTATATACTGTGTAGTAAATCTATTGTATTCTGTATTTATATGTATGTTCTGTACAAGTATCTCATACTGAATACATTTTCGGAAAAATCAATGTTGACCGGCTCGTGGATATATCGCCCTTTAGAGATATTCTTTTGAAAATACTTTTTATTAGGCAAAAAGTGACAAAATTTAGAGATTTACGCCGCCTTTAAAAAGGTTACACTTACATAAATGATTTACGAGTTTAGTTTATTCGTTAACGAAGAAGCATCAAAATTATCGACTTGAGAAGTGTAGACACTCGAAATTCAGCGAATAAGTAATAAAGCAGGCAATTAAGTGAAAGCCGCCGTACTGATGGCTTAAGTTGTACTTAAGTATTCCAGGTAATCGTTTTCACTGTTCCACGTTATGATAATTATATGGAGTTCAAGTCATTCATCTTTCGCTGCTCTGCGCTGTAAGCACTTGACTCTACTACTGTATGGCTTATTAGAGAAGATTCAAAGTTGAAATTACGTATATATGTATGTAAAATGAGGAAATAATGGAAACAAACCAACACATAACAAACGTTACTTCTTTGCAATATAAAGGTGTGTGTGTAACGCAATAAAAATTTGAAGGCGCCCCCCTAAAGTGAGAACTTGAAAATTTTAGTATAATGCAACAACTGAAATATGTGAAGCTTTGTCGGATTGTTAACACTGCTGCATGCAACTTAAACAGGAGGAGTCATCAAATTGTACGCTTTTGCTATTTACCGTTCTTCATGTGAATATCAGGCTAATAGCAATGAAAACCTACTGCCTACTGGCAGATAAAGAATTTCGAATATCGAATGCAAAGGCATAAACCAATTAGGTTCGCTTACCCGGGAGATTTATTAATAAGAACCAAAAATAATAAGACAAATGCAGTTTACATGGTCCACGTATGTATGCGTCGCATGCATGTGCACAAACGGCATGTGAGAGGTGCTTTTAGCGAAGCCTGAAGGTTCGCTTTGAACCAATTCTAAATAAAAATGGATGAAAATTCACTTGCCGATGAATAGGAAACAGAAAAAAAAAAAAAAAAGAAGGCAAGCGCAAATGCATCTACCAGTACTTAAATACATAAGCGCACGTAGGTATAGGTGTGTCAGTGTTTGTATTCCGTATACATAGGCGTAAATTTAGTATACACACGTACGGTACATTAACAGCTTTACATGATAGGCATTTAAGGATTTCACAGTCTCCCTTATACATTTAACCGTTTACTTTTGCAATCATACACAGATACGTGCACACAAAAATTTACACACTTTCGTGCATGCATTTCAGTACATGTTAATTTCAGTACACAGCTCAATGCATGCATGCATGTATGTATGTATGTATTAATCGATATGTGGATGTGTGCGTTTATGTTGGAAGTCTTACCAATGAATCTTCAAAAGAACTACAAATTTTGTTGAAATAGTTTGGTTTCTTTACACACGCATATGCAAGATTACTGCTGCAGCCGTACACAAACGAACACATATGCATATGTGTAAACATTTTATATATACTTTATGCCTTTCTACTTAAAAGTTAATTTATTTGTTTATATTGCGGTTAAGCTAAAACCACTTTTACCAAACGCTCGCACATTATTACAAATGCAGCAATAAATAGAGTTAATGTTAAGAAGATGTTGCTTTAACATTTATTTTGTGTTTTCCTTGATAATATGCCAAATAAATGTATGTACATAACAACAGATACATGAGCACATACACCCTCATATACACACATATCGCATATGTGCATAGTCATTAAATGAATTCAAATACATTAAACTTGTTCTATATTGGTTATCATTAAAATGTGCTTAAGATAAAATTACTTGATAAATATTCTATATATATGTAAGTGTGTTGCTGTGCACCGTAAATTGAAAACTTCTGCACTTCCTTTACTCACGCTAATGTGTTATATATATATACATTATTATATTATATATATATTATATATAATCGTATATTAATGCAGACAAAGTGCTTTCTTTATAGAGAAGCTTTAAAAATGTAAGATGAACAAACACAAACAATTGCTCTTTCGATTAAATAACAGTAAGCTTTAATCACTTGGGTTTTTTGGCAAAAATACTCTCACTTATTTGCTGCGGTTGACATATGTCTGCAAAGTACATTTCATCGCAACTACATTAATAATTACATAACTACACATCCAGATAAAAAACATATAAAGCATTATAGTACACCACGGCCTATCATTCACTATATACCCTACACTCGTTCATGTAGAGACTTTTACAAATAAGGCGTTATACGATGAGTGGTTCGTCGTAACGGCGTATTGGCGTAACAAAAGCTGGGCGCTGCTGGGAAAATCCTTCTGGTTGTTGTATACACTCGAACAAATTCAGTATACCCCTGTACCACCATTGATGTAAGTTATTACAAGTACATATCTAGACTTATATGTATGCATAGATATGTGTGTGTCCTCTTGTGTGCAGGTACAAAATGTTTTGTACTAATTACACCCTACACCAACTACGGTTTAGGAACTCCCTATGTACAGGCTAGGTTGTGCGGACGCATGTATGTAACATGTAGAAGGACTTGATGTTCGCTTAACCTGCACTCTTCATCACCCGTTACAATTCACTAGCACAGAGAAGTCGACTTTATTCAAATCTGACAAGAATTATCGTATGCGTTATACATATCAACAAAATATTTCTTCTCATGCTTTTGTTATACTTTTTATTGTTTTGTGTAAAACTTTAACATGGAGACGTTACCCTTTGACAGCTGCTGACGGGTAAAGTCATGTCGGTTTCGAGGAAAATACACGCTACTCCGTTGGTTAAAAAGTGATAAATATTACATGCTACTGACTTCTGGCGATACCGGCACGGCATTTAACTAAGGTTTTCATTTTACATTTCATTAAGATTTTACAAATTTCAAGAAAACTAGCACTTTAGATAAATCTCTGTCTGCCATTTAAATGAAAAATGAAAAGTCTTATTATTATTCCTTATATATCTGTGCCCTTGAAAATTGGCACTGAATATAACCCTATCCATACTTCTGTCTGTCTTTGTGTTCGATGGCTCGGTGCACAAATTTTTACTTATATGTCACAGATCGCATATTTGATCCACCATACCATTGACAAAAAAAATTAAATAATTATTTATGTCTTACTTAAAATAAAGTGAAAATTGAACACACAAATCCAGCAATATCTTTATACGCATTAAATGAAAGCAAATTGTTTAGTCATCCCAAAGCTGTTATTATTTAATTATCATGTAGAAAATGGGAAAGTCATAAGGATGAATTGATTGTTGACACTAACCCGAAGTAGAATTTTCATGGATAAAAAGTTGGTGACCTTTCCCAAAAAAACAAAAAACAAAGATCAAAACATCTTACAAATAACATCTCAAAAGCGGCAGTATTTTTGTATAAAACTTAAAGTCTATATGTATGCGCCTCGATTATTAGTCAAAACAAAAAAAAAAAAATTGCCTCTTCATAATAAGGTTTATAAGGTAATGTGTTTATAAGAAATGTCAGATTATCTTGAATCCAGGGAAAGCAATCGCTTGAAATAGTAAAACTGAAATTTAATGCCCAGAAAGAGAAGGTGCGCTTCAAAAATCATTGATGCCTGAAATGTTTTGTCGTCTAAGATACTCGTCGCTCTAATATCGCGATGATCGTTCATCGACCGGTTGTGATCAGGCGCAGATTTGATATTTGAGACGATCCATTGCTCAAGCAACTACTTCGAGACCGAGCTGTGTTTGAAAGGGTAAAGAAGATTGAAGTTCGCGCTGAATTTATGTATTTCTACTATAAAATCATCCACACATCTAAACATTTTACTCGTCTATAGATCTTCTGTATTATATATGAAAATATTTATACAAATATGGCTAACTCCTTTCAGATTAGAACTACAAATGCATTGCATGTACCTAGTACTGTGTTCAAAAACTAGAGTCAATTTTTCATCTAAACCTCGCAAGCTGTTGTAGGCTGTTCTGTCTTTGATACTTAGCTAGAGTTTTATGTCAATATGTTCAGTCGCAACAGAGTTACACAAATAAAATTAAGTTTCACGATTTTTACTATGTCTGTCCGTGAAACCTTAAATTGCAGACTTTTTGCTTTTTCAAACTGTAAGTTACAAGCCTCTGACGATGTCATCCAGACATTTGTAGGACGGTCTGTATATTTGGCCCGACGATTGCCCGGACTGGTGGGTCTATTTGCTAATACGTCCACTGTTCTTTGCTTTATAAGTGTTCTTTTGAAGCTCACAACCTAAAATGAGCCCAGCTGACATTAAACGAAAAACGAAAAAGAATGCATTTACAAACACGCAATCTCTGTTAATTAAAAATTTCTGAATTTTAACATTCTCTATCGCCTTTCTCGAAACAGTCACTAGAATTGTTTTCCAAGAAAACAATCATACGTTGTGTCAAGGAAAAATTTATCGTGGTCCTCCTCCCTTTATCCTTGAGTCTGCTCCAGTTTATCGCTAATGAGAAGATATTTAATTATCTTCGGACGGACGGAGCAATGGAAGAACCAACAGAGGAATATACTTAGGTTGACGTGGAATCTAATACTTATCCATAGAGTCCTTAGAACTTACTTTCGATTCCAAATGTTTTGACAGTAAGACTGATTATAAATTTACGCCATGGTGATGAATGTGGGAGAAAGAACATCGTCAACTGGTACCTCTACATTGGTGGTTTTGAGAATTGCTATAATGAAAAGCGAGGGAGACGTACAGACATATAAAGCGTATTCAATTTTTTTTCTTCAGTAATAAATTATTATAATAAATTAGGGACTGTTTAGCTCCTTGAAATCCAGTTTCGCTTGTTAGATAAGCGTTTGTGCTTTACGCTTACCTTAAGCAATGCAAACTTACTGTAATTTTTTACACAAAACGCAAACAATTATAATCTAACTCCTGCGTAGATATGCTTGTTCTTTGAAATCATGAATTCACCAGACGATGGATGATAAGCCTACAAGTGTTTGTAGTGAGCCACAGATGAAGGTGTTTCGTAGAATTCTTTTAGGAATTAGTTTTTCTTTTTTTTTTTGTTCATACGTGCGTTTCTACAAAGGTGATGTATGCAAATGAAGTCAATACACGTTTGTCATTATGTTTTGCTAAACATACGGTCTCTATAATAAATATTAGCTCTTCTTTTACACCCATTCAGACACCGATATACTAACTTTAAAATAACGTTTATGACACTAAGAAACGCTAAGCGGAACTTTCGCTAGGTAAGCATATATATTTTTGATCGATATAAAATTTCAGTCTCTGTCAGTCTGTATGTTCACTAAACCACTTCTTGGCCACTACCTTGTGTTTAATTGATTTTACAGGTAGAGCTTGAGAGCGAGTGCGATTGTAAGACCGCAATAATTGCTTTAAAACTTCTGCAATGACAGAAATAACTGAAAATAATATTTAGCTGAATTGTAATTGAAGTTTATTTGATGACGTATCAATTCGTGATGGCAACCTTTTCACTTAAAAATTTTAGTTTCCGATTTCAGTTCGTGGAAATTGTAGACGAGTTGACATATGGTTAAATCGACCTCTTATCTTGAAATGGTCAGGACTATATGACAAGACATCTGATAGGATATCTGATTTCTAAGTATAACAAGTAAACTGGGGAAAACGACTTCGTACACGTCTTATCCTTTGTTGGCGAGTGTAAGCAAAAAACTTTCTTTTAATATTATCCGTCACTCAGGGGATATGTGTATATGTACACAAACAGGCTTGATGGTCAAGAAGAAAAAAGTGGAAAATGAGAATTAAAGTGTCTGCGGCAGGTAACAGGCATATGTTCGATAGGCAAGTGTAATGGTTACGCTGTAGTCATGGGCCAATCGTGCTTGCTAGGCTTCGTTCAAAAACAAAACAGGATAACATGCTTTGAAACCAGTTCGCGAATATAAGGTTAAATGGTGCATTTAATCTAATCTTAGTTCCAATAAGTGATGCTAAGAATTACAAGTTAAACTATTCGCCCATTTTGGATAAAAAATATGTGTGAAATTTCGAGACCACATCGATCTTCATCGATCAAAAGCGATCACCTTAAGATATGAAGATTTGCTTTGCATGATAACACAGTGCACATCCTTCTGATTTATGTTATATCTCAGCTTAAATGATGTTATTCTATATGACATTTTAATAAAAACGGTTTCATATAACACGAATTAGGCGTGTTAAACGGGAGTCATCTGCATTTTACGACGTCTCTGGTCTCGTCTTTTGCAAGTCACGAAACCGAAAGGGAAGTAAGTAACACCCATAAGCAGCGTAGTTGGTGTTAGAACCAAAATTTCAATAAAACTTCATTGCTTTCTTTCGGAAAATTCGGTAGGAAGCTGTCGGCCAGAATTTAGCTTTAAATGCAACTTCTTTCAAATAAATCCATGTGAAGAGCCAAACATTCCCAATAGCACGCTTGCTATTGTCATATAATTATACATTTGATGATAAAGATCATATATAGTTTTGGTCAGCGTAAACCGCCGATTAAATGCAAGAATACCTGTTTGCCTATCCTAGCCTCTGTCCTTCTGTAAAAATTACTATTACATATCTAAAAATTACTCTAATTACTGTTCCTATCAATCTCATCGGGTTAATATTGCAAATTAGCACAATCGGTCGGTAGACCCCGTCGTTATTCGTTCTTTCCAAACTATGCGATCTCTTACTAAGGTCTTTAAGTAGTAACATTAATTTCAGCCATATTTGATCATGTTTCTGGAACATATATATATATGTATATACTATCGTGAATATATATATATACATGCGTATCTATAGAGATGTATATACTCGGAGACATATATCCACATATATATATATATACGTATACAACACATCACTCAATAAGTTCGTAGGATTGCAAATAAATTTTACCACTATTGAGAAATCCATATAAATTTAAGATATTATCGAGCTTCACATGGCATCTGCCCAAATTTCATGGCATTCCAAAGATAAGTTTACAAGTTACAGTTGTTTCAGTGGCGGCCTTTTTAATTTTCTGAAGAATGGAAAAATCTGAATTGTGCACGTAGCGTGACGCAGCAACCGAATAACTGTAATTTGTAAACTAATTAAATTTTGACGAGCTTCGCTTGCAGGGTGCTGCTAGCTGAAAACCATACGGATCTTTCAGTGGTCATCACACGAACCTATTAATTGCTATATACAAAGAATATGGATTTATATACAAAAGTGTACATGTAATGTATGTTTATGTGTGCCGGAGGTAGAAATCTTCGAAAGATACTACTGGCCCGTGTCAGCAGCATGCACGATACGCCATCCGTGGCGCCTACGCACTAAAGCTACCCCCCCCCCTCCCCCCCCACACACACGCACATTACGTCGACGTTATTTTTCTTTGTTCGTGTATGGGTCTTTTCTTGTCTTTATCTCCTAATTGCGAATTATTGATAATGAGTCTGGGGAAGAGATCAAAGGTCACATTTACTGAAAAGCTGCGTAAAAATAAGTTGACACATCCTATATAGATAGTATTAGATATGTATATACCATGTATATATCGCTAACATGATACGATGGGACATATTAACTGCATTTATTTGCAGATTATTATCGTTTATCAGCTAATGAGGATCTGTTTGTGTCGCTCTAAGCTCTTTTTCCCTCTTCTTTAATATATTTTGCAATTTTGTTATTTGCTCTTTCGAAGGGGTCTTTAACTAAGCGTGGGGGGGGGGGGGGGGGGATTGTGTTTCACGTGAAGAAGGAGAAGAAGTCGAACTTCTCATAGTGAGCCTCGAGCAGAGAAAAGTAAACAATCCACGTATATTAGGAAGCACACTGCAACCAACTGTGGAGCGGCTAAACTTTTTGATTTAACAAAAGCATATATTTAAATAAATATGCATTTATTTATGAGGATGAGTGTATGTATGTCGATTCACTTATAAGGTTTGCAGATACATTACAAACCCAGTTATTTCGTTCCCCATTTTTTCGGTTATATTCTCTTCTTATTTTTTTTTTTTTGTGTGTTTGAACACTCCTTTATCCTCTGGAGAATCCTTGTTAGCCGGATATAATGAAAGAAAAACCAAACTAAAAAAAAAAAAAAACAGAAGGAAAAACATGAAAAAGTAGATCATTTTTCACTTAGATTTTCTGCCACTTGCTTTTCTTCTTTGAATTCATTTCAGTTTCGTTTTTAAGGAAACGTTGTGTGCACATCATGAAAAATCAAATGCTTTATTTTTCCGCATTGCTGCACTGTTGCCATCGGAGGAGAAGTAAAATTTTGTTCAAAGCGAACGTGTAAAAATAATATAAAAAAGCATAATAATAATAATAATAATAAAACGAAGTAAAAAATGAAGCAAATTGACTTTGTTACTACTTCGTATTTGATGGCAACTATTGTGCAATTGTAACACAATGGCCGGTTAGGTTAACTAGTCGCCAAAGCAAGTAAGCCTACAAGGAATGAACAAAAGTCTCGTTTGCTCCTGTTTTTTTTTCTTCTTGTCACTATTGTAAAATTTGGACGGTTGACAATTTAGTGCAGTAATTGAAAGAAGGCACGCGGCGTGGGGGAGGGGGAATAACGGGAATAGTGTCTAAAGAGAAATTGAAAACAAATGCAAAGGTGTGCTCAGAAAAGCACAAAAATTATTATATGAAACCGCTTGCAGCAAACTGAGAGATAAGCTATTGCTTGTCCTTTCTTAGTAAACTCAATCAGATTCAAAGGTGGATGCTTCGCTTCCCTGGACTCGCACCCGCAGCCGCAATATGATAGCAATACATTAGCTTACTACTGTTGGCTGCCTTATTAAAGCTGCCAGATAAATCGAAATGAAAAATAATATATAAATATGTGCACATATATGTATATAGACACCAATACGTGAATATGTAAAGCAAGTTTATATGTATTTAAGTGTAATATATGCATATATAGAAAGCAACAGCCTATTTCACTCTCGAAGCTATAGAAAATTACTTCCTGCTCATCTCGAGTCTTATTTCCTTCCCAACTTAATTCGCACATATACACACACTGCAATGTACGCATATCTTTAACATAAATCTTCTACATGATGATCTGATTTTCTACGCAGTTTAGATTATTATTATTTTTATTATTTTTTTTTTTTTCCTTTATTCCTTTTTTTCGTCTGTCAATTTTTATAGATTTCTCGTTTCTTTTCTTTTTTTCTTGCAACGAACAATTTCATCAACGATTCGGATAAAAGGCAGCACCACACAAACATAAGAAAGCAAAATAAATAAATAAAACAACTTCGGTTTCTACTCGAGTGCATTGGTGTATTAAAAGCAAAGCAAAATTGGAATTTAATACATTGCAGCAGGGAGTTGAAACGTAAACGAATTTCTCAAACAAACTAAATTATTTACTATGAAGCAAACGCTTAAAAAGGGCGGCGAACTGCTCTCTATTCCTGGGGAAAACCGAAACTTTTCACTTTTACATTTTCTAAAATGATATAATTGAAAATAAATAGTAATCTTGTCATTTGAATGTGCAGCGCACAGATCAGGCGTCAGCTAAACTGTCAATTTATATGCCGCTTCAACTTTCGACTGACTGCCTTAAGTAATCTCGAAATCAAAGGAAAAAAAATTGATTATATTGGTTTTTTTTGGACCCTGGCGCGTGTGTGTCTCAAGCATAAGTAAATTGTGAATAACTTAAAAGTTATAAGTTAATCGGAAAACAAATAAGAGCCAAGTCAGCTGTCGTGTTGCGAAACTATTGACCCTCGTAACGTCTACTCAGATGTAATAAATATTCAATGAATCGCGATTTTTGCTTTATACCGAAGACTGTTTCTTGTTAAGGTTTTCATCGCGTTTACCATCTACCGCGTCTATGCTCTTTGTTGGCAAATGCTAGCAAACGCAACACAGCATTTTTGTATGTGTAGATCCCATCAAATACATAATACCACTTCGTATAGTCAGAGTGACTGTCTCTCCGTTTCTGTCTGTTCACCTTTCAAATAATGTTTGAATTTGATTGTTTTTTTAAACTAATAACACATTTTATTAAAACTTATCGTTACTTTTTTATAAAGGAGAGCGAAAGATTTGCTTTCAAATTTGTCCGGTAAAAAACTGCTGAATCAAGTTGAAGCCTTTTTTCAAATATATTCTACGGAAAACATGTACGATACAATATGCGATCGTTATATCGAATGAACAAACAAACGTTTTGTTTCTACATCGAAAACGTCGTAGATAGGCTAGAGCGCGCTTTTAATAGACTCGGTCCAAAGCGCATATGCTCTCTTTCCTCTTGTTTTAATTGAAATCGCTTTCGGGAAAACAGGTAAGTGTTCAACGGACAAACGATGTATAGGTAAACGGGAACATATGACTAAAACAATTCTGCTAATCAGGTGGACTGACAGTGTCATTGTCACTTCCGGTTCGCGTAGGTACTGAACGTAGCTATTAATAATTGATCAAAAATAAAAAAATCAAGTGGAACTCACTCTGAATTTTGTTTTTTTTACACCAATACAAGCCAATAACAGTTTATTTTCCATTTTCATGACGAATCAGGTCTACGCACGATATTCAACGTTGGCTGAATTTCTCCCCAAAGATGATTAAAGTTCTCATCGCGTTCCCTTTCACTCTTTGCAAACATTAACAATCATATTTATAACGTTCGTGATTACAATTACATTTCAATTTTCAATGAAAAAAGGGAAATAATTCCCCTCAAGCAGCTTGGAAATGTGGTCATGTTATCATGTATGAAATATCAATAAATATGATCCGAGAAAAACGATGTGATTTTTAAGGTACTTGGAGGTTGGTGTTGCGAGCAATTCAAACTGAATCAAAATATTTATATGTGTTTATGTTTATCCTCCAGCGTGATGTTAACTTGTAAATGTTAAATCGTTTATAAGATAAAGGGGTGGGTCTTCTTCTTCTATACTTTTTTTTGTCTTTCTTGTGCACTCGGCCGAACGATGGTAGGGGTGTACTAAATTTATCCTTCCTTTTGTAACCACCGCTAAGCGTTTTGAAAGCACGTTACACTATGCGGGTGGGCATCAGTTCATTGGTCCCGTTGCTGCCGTTTCAAATCGATATTTCGCAGATGTATCTCAGCTAATTTTGCTTGGTTCGCTAATACGCGCAAAATTGGCCTCTTGGCTACCCATTGAAATGTAGAGCATGCGATATTCATCCCAAGGCAAATATAAATTTCTTGCCCGTTTCCTCTCAAAACTCATATTCGGTTCAGTTATTTGTCTTTTGTTTCTTTATTTATTATAGCCGTAACCGAACTATAAAGGGCAGAGTCTTACCCAAATGCCCCATCGGGAACCATACGATTTAGTAAAATAGAATAGACTAGAATTCGTGGTAGGCATAAGATTTTTAACCCTATCCATCCGTTGTTCTCATGCAAAGGCTGGGATCTGCCTTATATGTCCGGGATATAGATCCCGAGGGATTTGCTTAAAATCAAGGGGAACAAAGAGCATCGAAAGTAAAATGAAAATCTTAATGTTACTCTGGCAGAAATCGATTAGCAAATCAAAATCAAAATAAAGGCGCAAGGAGATCTCTGTTATCAGAAAATTGCACATAACAATCGTTCGTATGGACGATCTGCTAGCCCATCGCCAGAACTAGGAGCAAGAAAAGTTTTGCCATCATAAGGCGAACAAGCGGCACTTCTTTTTTGCCTCCGAAATTTTTCCACTTTCATGTTGTGATTGCATTCATAAACAACTTAAAGGAGGGATGAAGGCGAACGGTGGTTGCTGCCTGGCAGTCGCGTAACTACAATTTTCCTCATAATACGGTTCTTTGATGTTTCTCTAGCGGAAAACGTGAACGTCAATTTTTATTTATTTTGCAAACGAAATTGAAACGAAAGTGTAAGTAATTGTTGATTGATTGAAATTTGAAGATATATATATATATATGAAGCGAAAAAATGAAGAATAAAGGAAGCACTGCGCATTTGCAATGCTATTTACTTTCCCTTTATAAATTACTTCAAATTGTATTTCTTTTTTCTCGTTGCATTTGTTGTATATCGTGTAAAAAAAAACAAGTAACAAAATGTTTCAATTTATAGAATGAAATTAAGGCGTATTAGTATTTATTTCAGTTTGGTGTTTAAATAAAATAATAATTTGATGTCAACTGAATGAATTTTTATATAATTTTGTATAATTTTTACAATAATATCGAAAAAAAACTTGAATAAGTTATTAAAACTCACTTAATTTCGTGTTTCTGTCACGTCCTGTTTAACTCACTTCATAATTTTATGCTAATAAATAAACTCTCACTGTCTCTCTCTCTCTCTCTCTCTCTATCTATCTATCTATCTATCTATCTAACTATCTCTATCTCTCTCTCTCTGTGTAATAAGTAAATACAATAAAACCGCAAATATATCCGTGAATCTTCCAACTGTGAGTCTGTAATATGAACATATATGCACGCATTCATACAGCCGTGAATAATGAAAATCTATGTCAAAACCAAACATAAATCTCTATGAACATTAAATATATATAAATATATTTGCATATATACAAAAATAACATGATTAGAGGGTTATATGAGGAAATTTCTCACCAAGAATTCTAATAATCTTTAGTTTCCTCTTCCGCAAACATAACGGCGCTTTCAATTTGTACTAAAACCTCAGCAAATTCATTTCTTACCTATTGAGTAAGACGATAGTGATATTTTTATAGACGTATGACTTCTATGATATATATAAATATATAAATATAAGCATATATATATATATTTAATATAAAGCTATTTAAGTAGATGCCATTATCAGGCATAAGCGTTAACGTTTGTATTAATTATAATCATCGTTATATGCAAAATACTTCTCGGCGATTTCGTATTGTAAATTTATTCGCACAGTAAAAATCATGATAATAATATAAAATTGCAATCATTTGATCATTTTCGAATGGCAGGTCCGTCGTCTCGGTTCTTCGTCTCCGTCTATCGGCTGTTTCGTTTAGGCATTCGCTGGCTTCAGTGCTTTTCTATCTATCTATCACTCTTAACTAAAGATGATCATTATAGCGACAACATTTTTCAAAACATGCTGACATAAATGCTGGATAATGTTGGCGATGAATTATAAAAATTTGTCGCTAAATTCGCAACTGTGTGGGGTTAGACGGCTACCACAATGCATTTTTGAAATATTTGTACAAAACAATTTTGCATTTACTATAGTATTTGCTGGGAATCCTGACGTAGTCGGCATGACTCCACAATTCAATTTAATTTGCTCACATTAATATTAAGAGAAAATTTACGTCTTTGAAACATCGTCTACAATCTGTAATGTTCCGTCTAAGGTCAATAATTTGCAATGACCTTAATATCGGTGGCAAGTATCACTGTGCAGAAGTGTGATATATAAAGAAGGTTCTTCCTGAGCATTTGTCATAAAAGGAACACGTTCGAATGTTATAGTGGGGCAAGGGCGACCATTGGATACTACTCTACTTTGCCTATTATGGTTCTTTATTTATTTTCCTATTAAAACACCAAAAGTTTCACCTTTTGTTTAAAAATAAAGGCATACTTACTTTGGTAGTCATTATATGTTGAAGACACTGCCACGGTCCAATAATTTTGATCCAAAAACTTTTTTATTGTCGACCTAGATCCATCAAAAAGTACTTAGCATTAGACGTTATTGCCATATAAAGCTTTATTTTTCATGAGTACTCCCATGAGAGGTGGGGTGCGAAGTGTAGAACTTCGTGCTCGAAATTTTCTTAATTTAATTATTAATTTCTCTGTCAATCTACTTTTCTGGACCAATTTTCGTCGTGAAGCATGTCTGCGTACCAGGTTTCGCCGGGATATTTCAACAATATCGATCTGTAGCTTAAAAAACAAATACGAATGGCACGACTTCAGGCGGACAAAGGGGTAGACATGTCTGAATATATGGGTATAATAATAGATGGGTCCGTTTTAAGCCGCTCTGGATGGTACCCTAGCAAAAACTTAGTCTGCCTTGTACAAACAAATGGTACGGTAGAATAACAAGTACCTTATATTCCAGTTAGCTCTTCTGAAGACAGGATGTAGTTACTCCCTTTTCATGGAAACATAGTTTCAAAAAGAGTTTCGTTGAGTAAGTCGGATTGAATGGACGGTGGTATAAAATTACTTGGAAAACTCTTCACCTTCTTAAACGATGTAAGAGAAAATGTTTAAGAGCAATATCGAACACTGAGTTGATCGATGGACCCATCTCCGCACTGGATTGCATGGATTCTATTTTTTAAACTATTGAAAACGCATACGCTGGTCTCACTGTCTAAAATCACTCATTGCATTCAACGAAGGCAATGTCAGATGTTTCCTGATTATTCCTGTATATGGGTGGACAGAGAACAATGTCGACGTCATGCCATATATGCATACGAATAGTGCCTTTAACGCACATTTCTGACCGTTTCGAGTGAATAAATAAATACCCTGGGCCTTAGGCTACGGCTAAATAAATAAAAGTTTGTAATTTGCTTTTCGCGGTGCTTCAAAGAGTCAATATATTCCGTATAAAGAGAATAAAAAAAAAACGGTCGAGTAGATCTGGTCTGTTGTTGACAATTGTCATTTATATTAAAAAAATTCAACCGGTTCTTGGTTATATGTTATTCACCCACTAATACTGATATTATGTTTAGAATTACAAAGCGCATGCATATGCTTAAGGACATGAGCTTTACTTAATTAAACCATCGAATAAAATTTTGCGGCTAATGTTTAACAAAAAAAAAAAAAAAAAATGAAAAACACAAAAATATTTTACACAATTTTTTCAACCGCAAAAACTTATTAGTGACACGTACATAAACACACTTACGTAAACACACTAACAAGCACATACGTAGGTACTTGTCGGTTATGTGCTTATGTTAAAGCGAATTGTTTTCATTTTTTTTTGAAAATTTTTCGATATAATACTAACGTATATATATTTCATAAATAAATTTTTTACTTTTATTGAAATTTCGCCTGAAGAATTTTAAGGAAAATTTGTCTATACATATATATAATCCATAGTAAATTCTTGGATGTAAATGGAAAAATATTTTGATATTTTGTCTTTGGCGAATTTAAGTAAATTTCTCAGTTGTTGTGAAAAGTTGTTTCTAATTATCTGGGACTACGGGCGTTTGATACTCTAGACAACGATAACGATAACGATATATGGAGGACTAGTTGAGTTAAATGAAAAGTCGTCCAACTAAGAAGAATCGAAAATTTTCAAATACAGAGATGGAAAAAGTTTTCAAAAATCTCCTGCAGATTGATTGTATGGCACAGGCAACTGAACACCTTTTCAGATGTTGTCTGGCTTTAGGTGATTGATGCCAAAGCTTCGTATTATTTTTGTCATTTTTATATCACCCATCACAGAGGGCATACCAGATTCGCCTAATATTTTCAAAGCGTAGCAATATTGGTAGCAGTCTTTGTAAATTTAAAACACTTGGGATCAGTGCAAAGAAGCAGTCAATTTAGCCGCACGACGGTCTCTTTGGCTATCCATCCATTCACGGTTGCGACCCGAATCATGTTTATGAAAAGCTAAATCGCTCTCACCTTCGTTCAATTATTCGAAAAATGCCACAAGTCGGTTGATAACGAATAATTTTCCTTTTTTCTATGTCATAGCCACAGATTCAAAAGTGTAGCGATTTTTGCTTAGACCTTTAAAATGCATTTTAGTGAAACTTTGCTACCGACAAACATAAAGATTGAAGAGATTGTTCCCTCTATCGTAAATGAAGCTCGACTATGAACTTGATTGCAAGGTCTAATAAGTTTCTCCTTGTTTTTTGCGGACCTGTTTTGTATTATTTATTATATAAATTCCTTTGGAACACTATATAAATATGTTTTCTATGCCTTACTTATCTCCCGGGTCTTGCTCTAATAAGTAAAAATCGCAGCTACCAAGTCACCGTTCGAAGTATAAAAATTCCAGTACAGCAGAGTTTACTTTGGTGCTACCTCAGTGAGTGAACCTTCAACTTTATGCACTTAAGTAAAATTTAACTCTGGATTTGTTGTGATTGAACCATAATAAGAAGAAGAATTGTGGATATGAATTTTGAATGACAAAATCACTATACTGTTGAACGGCCATGAATAAAGGCACCTAAGGTACAACAGTTCTGGCGACGAGAATAGGATATAGACTACTGATAAAGTAAATGTCTAAAATAACATACACAGAGCATCAAGTTTTAATTTTGACTCTCTTGATGATAAAACGACGTAACGACGTCGAGACTGCTCTAACTATATATGGAGCACAATCGGCAAATAGTTGGGAATTATTGTTGCATTGCATGGGAGAGGCAATATATGATAACCCCCGTGACAAAGTCCTAACGATCATGTCTAAAAAAAGTCGCGTATAATAAATCGTGCAAGTTTTAGAGGTTTATTCATTATCATCCAAAAGCTAACGAAATTCTTGGAAAGTATGGTTTCCACTTAAGAAAACAAACCCCGGAATCCTAGCGTCCTACGAATCAACTGAAATTGATCCGAATTACTGGAAAGTAAGATGAATAAAACTGAAGCAGTAAGCAGTAAGCGTACAGTAGGACACTTAGTTCTTAGCGATGTGTTAAAAGAGTGGCCAAAGTTATTTTCATCATCAGTAGGCTTTATTTAAAACCGGAGGTGGTACCTAAATGTATCGAATCGAAGTGAGTTGCTTTTTCATTGCTAAGTGGCACGGAAAATGAACTAAGCGATTAAGTGGAGGCGTGCACTTTAGAAAAAATGGACCAGCTTGTATATGCTGGCCCTAATGTTATTGGTCCCAAAAATAAACGAAATGGTAAGAAAATGTGTGCGATTATAAAGTCACAATAAATCCAAAACGATCGTTTGAAATGACAAGACACATCGCATCGACGAGGGCAAATTCAATAAGAACAATACGCGGGTAAATATAAACCAGTAAGTGGATATAAAATTGACAAACAGTATACGGTCTATGAAACAGGCCAGTAACATGTTGACAATAAGCTTCAGCGAAGCAGAGCAACAGTCACGCATTAGATTTAACTTCCAGTACTTAAAATAAAGACGATAAATATCCGCCGGACCGTGTCAACGATACGGCAACGTCTAGCGCGACAATTTCACCGAAGAATACAAGGACGTCAAGTCGGCAACGGGCAGTGACCGTTACCCAGACTATAATATATATAGTTGAGTTGTCTTTTGAAATTTTGCAAAGTTTTTTTACGTATTCTTCTTCTTCATGCTCATGTGGTGTTAAAATATGAACCGATTTTTAAATCTTCTTGTTTAGGTTTCATTTCGAATTAAAAGCAGTATTTGTAATGTCTCCTCTCTCTCTCTCTCTCTCTCTCTCTCTCGCTCTCTCTCTCTCTCTCGCTCTCTCTCTCGCTCTCTAGCTAATACGATAAATTAAATGTTAATTTAAGAAAATAAGTAATGATCTAGGTTTGCATATAACATCTTTTGTTGTATTCGGCAGTGTTACGCAATCAATGTTCTGATCGAAGCTTAAAATGTACATAAACTTTTCTTTTTTATTACTTAACTGCGTTATGTTCAGCTACAATCCTAATATCCTTATTATATTTCATTTATACTTAAGGCCCTTTCAAAAATTTATAGCATTTCCTTGCTGAGTTAGAAGGTTAAATATTTGCGAGTCTTAAATGCTTGCATAAAGAAGAGTAAAATATAAAGTTTCCCTACATAAATTAATTTATTTATATATGTGTGTATGCGTTTGTATATTCATGACCGAATGGTTTAATTTAAACTTTCTTATGAATAAAATTACACTAAAATGTTCAAATGCATGATATTAGAAAAGTTCTTCGAAAGCATCAAGTGGTATAATAGTATTTTTAAAAGGTTGGTAAGAGACTATGTCGTAAAAACATTAGACAAATGTGCGGATAAAACTTGGACAGATTTCACCAAAATAAATAAATATTTGGTCCAAGTGTGAAGGTAACGTAAAAATGAAAGTTTTAAACTTTGCTAACAGATTGCATAGTCGTATTAAATCCTCTTTAGATGATAACGATAATAATGAACGACTGATCTAATAAGATTATAATAAGAAAATAGCAACTTACACAAGTCTCTCTTTATTCTCTTAAATATGGTAAACAAATCCAGTAGCGTGCATTCTTGAGCCCAAACATGTCCGTGTTTTGTAAACTTCGCACACATATCGCGAAAATAACGATGTACTGGTAAAATACGGACTTATATAAGCAAACATTGGACAGAGGGACAATCGCACTCAAATCAGGATTGAACGACATCAAGATAGACCGTCGATATATTACAAGCTCTCAACGTGCTACATACAGCCGCACAGACGCTTAGGCAGTGCAGGATATAAAAAGATGTAAAAAAATCATGTTTGCTTTGAGCTGAGCGCCTACCTTACCAATCAAATATTCGCACATAGAAACTATGAAGCATTCCTTTAAAATGCAAACGTGACAGTTTGTCTACCAAAATTATTTTTGCATTCACACTTTAGAAAGATGGGCATAACGGGTATTAAATATTTAATAAGCAGTTTATGCTCATTTTTCCGGCCATAAAGTTAAGAAAATTCGATAACAAAAACGCGGACGGATCGAGCATGCTCAACTCGATATGTAACGCTCTGATAATCAAAACTGTTCGATGCATTCGTACTTTATGAAGTGCACGCAGCCTATTTTTTGCCTGCTACGGAGTGATGATAGCTAATAATAATAGTAAGTATACCGCTATCTTTGGGTGGTTGGTATCGAGAAACTTGTGTGGACTTGTAATTTTAATTGAAACACGCTTTTGACACTCCCCAAGCTTTGCATATTTTTGGTCCTGAGTAACATTTAATCGCGCTCGCACACGTTCACGTCCGGATCATTCCGTCACCCTCCGCATCATTTCTTGCAAAATGTAACTGAAACTTCAAGCATAACATACGTAGGTATGTAGAGTTTAGTTTAGTTGTATGAAAATCTGAAAAGAAAAATATTAATGACATTATAAATAGCTCTAAACTTATAGCGAAGACCGATTTGAAATGTGAATGATATATTTGCGAAAGGTGTTTACTGGGTCGATGGGAAAATTATCTCATTCGTTCAAAGCTTAAATACTAACAATTGATATAACTAAAGCTTTAGTTTTCTTCTTTTTTTTTATACATTCGCTCTACGATGCAACAAAAGGTGAACACAAATTATTTTTTCAAAATATGGAAATTTTTAATTAAATTTCAAAAATTTTCCTTATTTAATTTATTTGCATTCGCCTTTGGTCTTTCAATCGACCAGGGATGATATGATTAAGTTACTGCACTGCTACCCATTATCATAAGCAAATCAATTCATTATTGCTATTAATATTGTTTGCCCTTTTGTTTTCTTTCTCATGAATGGATAATCATCTGTTTGCTTAATAAATTCGATTTATAAGCAATTCAAATAAGTGTAAGGATGGGAAACAGTGCTTGAGTATAAAAATGATATTGATTTGGGTGGAAAATAGCTCAAGTAAACCTCTGTGAAAAGTAAGCATTATTTACAAGAACAAAGATTAACTTAACACAATAATAAATAGCTCCTAAGTACATGGATATACATACATACATACATATATACATACATCAACTTACTGCGCATTCTTATGCGCATACAAAAATGTAACCCGAGGAAAGTGGCCGGTTCTAAGCGCGTCCACTCTTTTTTTTTTTTTTTGCTTACAAAGAAAATGAATATTTTAAGTGATTTTATTGTTATGAGGGGTTTTTATGCTCGGTTACGTTGTTTTTATACTTTTTTTTTATTTATTTATTATTTTTTTTTTTTTTTTTTTTTTTTTTTTTTTTTTTTTTTTTTTGTTATTAAGTTAAAGGAGTTATGGCAAAACAACAAACAGGCTTTTTCGGAGTAATTGACCCATGAGAATGTTGTTGTAACGCTTAGAAAAGCATGATATTATACATAGGCTTACACAGTTGCAAAAATGCAAAAACTGCACACATGTATACACATACATTCGTATTTGTAAACAAGTGTTTTTTTTTTTTTTTCTAAATTACTTACACTGTTTGCTTCTGTTCTTTTGTAATATTTTAACTTTTATATGAATTGTAAGCAACTGGGGGGCGTTTAATCATAACTCTAAACATTCGCAGCATACATACACACAGTGCATGTTAAAAACTTACGTACGTATATTGTGTAGACATATTAAGGTATGTTTGTGCAAGCATTTTACTTATGCATGCACACGCAGATATGGCCACATAACAAAAGTGTGTTTTTTTCACTCACTAACTGTTATTGTTTTTGTTCTTTTTTCATCTTTCATTTGGTTTGTTTAGGTTTTAAAACCATAGAATCATATTGCTATTCCGAGTTAGTTTTGTTTTTGTTATGCTATTCTTCTTCTTCTTCTTCTTTGGTTTTATTGCCACAGTAGTGGTCTGTCCTTCTTCAGCAGTTATTTCTTTTTTTGCGCTCTCCTTCGAACAGATAGACAACAGCGGCAACAACAACAATAACAACAAGAATGACAACTTTCACATACCCATAATGACAGTCAGAAAACAAGACAGATACAACAAATTAACATATATATTGTATGTTATTGTTATTGTTGTTTTTGGCTTTGTTATATTTATGTGAACATTAAAAATTTTTGTTGAGTTCTTTTCTCTTCCTTTTTTGCTTTCAATTTATTCATATGGTTGCGGGTGTATAAATCTGCATATGTAGAGAAATTCACATAAACTTTTATGCTCTTCATTTCATAAACAATTTGGTGGTTAAAAGCTAACAGCAATGTAAGAGGAACAAAAAACCGTTATAACAGCGATCGTAGCAACAATAAGCAGTAGAAGTGACAACGACAGCAGCGTCAAACCGAATAATGGACGCGAAATGACTTAGAAAAGATTTTATTAATTAAGACAAACTCTAAAGCCATCTTTCAACGGTAGCTGACAACAGTGTCTTCAAATTTTTTTTTTCTTCCATATATTTGGGATGTTGTTGTCGAGCTAAGTTCAAGTATCAAGTGTATCACTTTAAGAGCTTGGTCACTTCTTCTTAAGCAGCTTACTTACTTACTTACTTATAATTGTTGGCTTTTTCTTATTTTGGAATATTTTGTATATAGTATGCGGTCATTATCGATTTAGATTCAATGACAGGTGCATGTACAGCGCCCCAAACGAAAACAACTTTAAACTAATATATGCATAATTGTGCTTACATGAAGTGCTTTTGTGCAAACGTCTGGACAATAGTAAATGTAGCTACTAAACCGAAAAGACAAAGCAAAGCTGTTCAAGTCGCTTCTTGATGAGCAAAAAACCAAGTACTGACGCTGCTTAATCGATCTTGAACGAGCACATTAGCAGATGGAATGGCTTATTGCAAAATGGGCGCGGTGCCGAAAATTGAAATCGCTCTAGGCATGTCTGCCCGTCTTCCTTTCCCTATGTCCGTCTCTGGGAAGACAAACAACCACGCAACCAAAACCTGCGACAACTCAGGTGTCGGCGTCACGTTCGGCAAAACGTTAGGATGCTGTTGCAGATTGAAATTGAAAATGGGCAAAATCAATTAAAAGACACACCTACCCTGCCATATAGACTGAGAATACCTTTGCTTAGAAAAGCAAATAAGTTAAATTGTTTGCCTATTACTTCTAAACTACACAACTATAGCAACGGTAAATACTTTCATACATAGTCTAAGGAGTACATGTGTTTCCCAGCTTTCTCACACACTCGTTCTGGAGTTACCTGAATACCGCACAACACACTACGGCAACTCGTTGTTTTTGAACCGCACTGTCTGCCTTTGGGACACTCTACCAGCAGTGCACTTTCCTGCCGCATTTGATTCATCATCATTTTCAAGTCGAAAGTTCACAAACACTACTCTCCTTCCACACCTCACTTTTCCTATAACCCTTCTTCATCACAACCGTGTTCGCGTTATAGAAGACGTCTGAGTGCCTGATAATAGAGAAGAAAATAATATTATGAAATGCAATATTATGCAACTTTCTGCTCAAACAATACCGAGAAACGAGCTTGACAAGAGCCGGCAAGACGAACATCGCAATGTTTGAACGAAAAAGTTGAGCACTCCAGGAATTCGGACGGCAACCTGCGAATGGTGCGGTTGGCTAACCGTTGACTGAAAGTGACTGCGCTTGCAGACGTCACAAGCAAGTCAAAAAACGCAGAAAATCGGATTTAAACTAAAAGTTTAGACGTGAAAAAGTTGTAGTTCGTGCTACGAACAATGGCACAACAAAAGCTCCGTTGCGAGAATGATTTAACCGAGCGTTCGTATGTATTCACAGCAGCAATGCCGAATTTAGTCGCGATCAATAACCGATTTCAAAGGGTGCAAAGGAACGCACGCAAATCTGCAAAGCGAAACAATCAAGGGCATATATTATGCGAAATTATTGCATCGTTTGAGTGATGGGGCGAAGAAAAAATGACCGCACTTAACACAAACGAAAGTATTGTTCCACCATCGGACTGACCAAATTTAATAAGTTGAAGATAGAGCGCGAATTATGTCCTCACTCACAATGAGGGCTACCTTGCGAAGTGCGACAGTGTTCGCTAAAAACGCTGAACACCGGAGCTATTGAAAATCGTTGCCAGGAGGTCGTTGTCGAGATAATGTGGTTGCTTTCTGTGTGTTGTACCTCTACGAATATCTCCGTATATTTTCACTTATTTATTGGGAGAGAACGAACTCCTATCGCTGACACTCCACAGATTATTAAAACCAGTTATAAAAACAAGAAACTCATATTCACAACACTTCACTACCAACAAAAACATAATTAGTGCTTCATATTTACAAGGCGTTGCTTTAGATTTTAAAAGACATGGTACGTTCGCCCATCGAATGTGCGTCAACATTTTTAGCTTTGTATCTGCATAAGTAAAGAACACAATTTTTTAAAATTTTTGTTGCTGTTGGAAACAGAGGTTTTCTCGGCGTAGATTGTACCGTAGATGTATCTTTCAATTGATTTAACCCGTTTTTGATACCTGCTTACGTCCAAGTGTTTCCGATGTTTTTGCCAAATTTGAGACCGAGCATTGCACAAACGAATAGACAGATAAACGGACAGGCGAAGATGTTGAAATCGATTAAAAATTCGATGTCGATCAAGCATATATATGCTTTATGCGCCTTCTCTAGCTTCCTTTTTGGAGTTGTAAACGTTTTGACAAAGGGAATAGGTGCCAAACTTTCGGTGATGGATATGAAAATGAAACGAGCTCGTCTATGCAATGATTTACATGCATACTCGGAAGCGAATGAGGAAGAATTTGGCAACAGTATTCCTAAAGATACGATAGCGACTATGTGAAGCCCATCAGCGTACACTGTCAGCGGAAAAGAGGTTCGAACTTATAGAAACCTAATAGTTCTTATTGTATTAAATATTCAACTCAAGCCGATCATGACTTCTATCCAATCGCTTATTATATTTATTAATTTATTTTTTTAAATTCTTGTCATAGCCATGTGCCGAGCCTATCGCTATATGTACATGCATTAGCTGCATGTAGGGGGCAAGAGGAATCTTAAAAGTTTCTTTTTTTATTTCATGAACAGATTTACATGACAGATGTAACAAGAAAATACTTTCACTCGAAGAATCTGTGAAATATGCTGGCGGGAGCCAAGAAAAGTTTTTGTTCTTTAATTTTAGAAAGAAAATTGAGAGCTGGGCATGGCTTAGGTGATGTCGATCAACAAAATAGAAAAGATCGTCCCCTTGCCTTGTCTGACTAAGTGCTTTAATTGCAGAAAATGCAATCGAAGCGTTCGCGTTCAGCATGGATCAGAAACGTCGTCATAGAAAGTTACTCGAACATCATTCGCTTCTGTTTAATGCCAACAAAGGTTATTTATACCATGAAGGGCGAGCGAGAGGGATAGATAGATAGAGAGTAGCTTAATGACGTTGCTTACATGTTCTTCAATTTTACAAAATCTGCGTTCGCCCTCAAACACAAGCGAACTATTTCTTCAGCAATAAGACCGAAGTGAAGCAGTCATCGCGTTTAGCTAGACTTTTACGTAACAAAGTTAAAAACCTTTTCTAAGGCTACTGTTCAGAATATCAAAGTAAAGTTAATGCCCATTACCTCATTTTTTATTACCTTAAATTCTTTCACAAAAGACTTTTTCGGTGGGAGAGTGTTGTTAACTTATTTGTAATTAGTGATTCAAATGTCGTTAATACGCTTACTGTACTATTCAGTAAGATTTTAATGATTGGCTTAGAAAATCCAGTGAAGTCAGCTCAACGATAAAACTGCAATAGAAGACATGTACATATGTATTTATAACATGTCTTTGAGTGAACACACAATACATACGTGTTTGAAGTGACTTCATAAGTGCTTACACATAACGCATGCACACACAAATATTATAAAACGTACGTACAGGGTTTTGTTGTTGAAACATAGTTTCGTCGTTACAGTATCAGCAGGAAATGCAATTGAATACAGTTATATATAAGGATAGTTTTTCGTAAAAGTATTCAAATGATTCTAAATGAGATTTAGTTCAAAAGTCCTTAATTTACTGTAAACATAAATGAATATGCACATACATGTATACCTATATGATAAGTTAGTTATGCAATCTCTACGCATATTATGGGAAATTAGTATTGCAAGAAACATTAGTTCCGTTTTTGTAACTGTTCAAGTGCACTCCGCTCTGTTCTTCTGTTCTGTGTAGGGCACTTGAGACTTGAGTATTTAAATTCGGGCAAGCGTGTGTCTAAATGCATTTAAATGAATAGATTTTTTCCTTCTAGTCTGACTATTACATATATACGGTTTCATTACCCTATCACTGGAAGGCATATCAATTTTAGAAGGAGGCGTGTAACGCCACGGGAATATTTCATTTATATTTCAGTAGCCTTAGGTTAGCAATCCCTGTTAAAGGTAACTGCGTTGTTCGACTTTAAGAAATCAACCATCAGCCTAATATTTAAATATATCTATAAAAGAGTAATAATCTACTTGTTCCACATTGCCTTACATAGGCTTTACATTGATATCGATTTTAGTGGTTAAATATTTTGGATCCATTTATAAAATATCGTGAAATTTAATAAAAATATATTTAAAATGTAAGTACAAAAAAAGTATGTAACCAAAATGTAAACAGGAATACATCGATTGGGCAACATGTGAGCTTCCAATACTTATCTGAGGCAAATACAGAGAACTAATTTTGACTCTGGTTCTACTTTTGCCTGGCTTTGAGCTTTTCTTATACAACATGACGAATTCTTGTTTTCAGCTAAAATCGGGCGAATGCGCGAAATTACTAAAATTACCTACAATGTGAACGCTTCTGGGCTTTTAATTGGATTAATCTAGGAAAACATAGAACCGAAGATAGGGATATGATTTCGTTGGCTTGGAATGAAAATCCGATAAGCTACGAAACGCAGTAAGTGAGAAAGTCGTTGGCTACTTTTTAGTCGTAAGGACGTTGTGAAAATTCGCATATGTCCGTCCGTCTTCCGCAAAAACAATCAAGGAAATAATTTTCAGTTTAGGCTGGCAGATTTTACCGCACCCGCTATATTATCATAGTTAGCAGATCAGTGGTTCATTGAATCTTGAAGATGTGCGCAAATGCGTCGATAGCTATTTCGCACAAAACAATACGATTTTATGTGTACACCTATTATATATTTTGCAATACATTGTAGATCGCGCAGCAGTTCTTTATAGTGCTAAAGATGTTGTCATACACGAAAACAAAGAGTGTAAACGGCGAGGTGCAATAATTTTCAGGTTATGTCAAGCCGCTTGATGCGCACCATGGTACCGTTTGCATTTTTGTTTCTTCCAATGTTTTCTACAATACACTGGACACTGATTTGAATTTGTTCAAGTTCAAGTTACCTTAAATACAGAGTTTTTAGGCGTTGTTTTTTCGTGTTGGGGGGATTCTTCCTTTTGGTGCAAGCCTTCGAGGGTTCCTACCGTTGCCTTAGTAAGCTTATTGATGTGGTGTTGTGTGGAAATGATTTGAACAATCAAACAAACAAGCAAAGAGGCTTCAATCAATAAAAAAATCACATGCTGATCTCGTACATATTTATGAAATCATTGGAGCGTATTTGGAGTTTTACAAGATGCTTGAAAAAAAAAAAAAAATAACTGAATATAACCTTTGGGAAGCTACTGTGAACATCAATTATATTTCCATGTCGGCAGAATATGTTTTGCAATTTTTGACTAGAAGCAGCCTTTCTCGGAATAATGTGAAAAGCATTATTGTTGCCGGCATTACTGAAGCGAATTTGAAAACATTCCGACTGCTATTTGGGAATAATGAAGAGAATGCAAAGAGCGAATGCTTATAAAAAGCAAAAAGAAGGAAAAGGAAGATTAATAATTGTTAAATCTCCTGGAGGAACAACAGACTGTGTGTGAAGCATGTCTACTGGCAGTCATTTCCATTTTCCCTTCTCTTGTTTTTTTTTTTTTTTTAGTTCCTCTGCTCCTCTTCGCAATTGTCTGAAAAGGCATTTACCAATTTTTCCATGTCAAAACGTCAATTGTTTTAAAAACTGAAAAATACAATTTTATCTCTCTAGCCTCTCTATGCTTAGTAAGGTGCAACGTGTACTAGACATCAAACTATAGGAAAAAATATGTTGCGTTGTTTTTGTTACAGTTTTACTACGAAACTTACGTTTATGATTCAAGTTAAAATCCTTCGAAATGTTGTTCTTGTTTTTATGTGTTCCTGCGTTTCTTCTATTTGCAGATAACAATTTCATTTGTGATTGTCGCCTGCAGTGGCTGTATGAATTGAAAAATCGTACGCGTCACCAGCAATTGCGTGACTCTCTAGAAGAGTTTGTTTGCACTCTGCAAGAACCGCATCTCTACAATTTCATTGAACCGGTACCGACGCATATATTAGATCTGTTAAACATAGGTGGTCTGGGTGGCTTGAGCGGTATCAGTAGTGATAAATTTGTGATGAATGTAGCCAACAATAGAAAACGAATGTCGAAAACACGTCCACTTTTAAGCAATCAAAGACGTAACACTAACAATCAAGTTGATGGACAAATGCAATTAACAGATGATCATTTCGAAGGGCACAAACATGCAGTCAGTTTGAAACGCAAGCGTGCTCTTAGTTCAGTGTCACAATATCAAGGTATTGGCTTGGACGCAAGCAGCAGTACAAGCAGCAGCAGCAGCAGCAGCAGTAGCAGCAGCAGCAGCAGCAGCAGTAGCAGTAGCAGTGGCAGCAGTAGCAGCAGCGGCAGCGGCAGTAGCATTGGGGGTGGTAACAATAAAGCCACTATCGAAAGTCATTATATATTTGGAGGCACAGATAATGGCAATGGTCCCCATGATTACTACGACGATGCGCTTCGAATGGGAGACGAGTTGCAGTTGATCAGCAAACAAAATTCCTTATTCCAGCAGCATGACAATGATGTCTTAAATGCTAATCATGAAAATCAAGTAGACAACATTGATATGTTACCTAAACAACCGTTGGGTTTCAAGGTGCGTTTATTCATACTGAAGCCTGCATTATTGCCCTGCCATGATGAACTTAGTGATCCCACAGAGTTGCCTCTGTCGCGAGACCTTATGGATGCACGTAGTAGTAATGTGCAAATTTTGCCAGTCGGTGCAGCACCAACAACCTCTGTAAACTATCATCTTTTGCTGCTGTTGCTTGCTATAGTTTGCGGTACACAGGTAGGTTAAGTTTGCAGGTATCGTAACAGACTAGCACTTGGCCATATTTAAGTATTTATTTTAAAGCTAAACCAAAAGGATAGATTTTAATTTGATACGCAACAATGCAACACTTACTTCATTTACAAAATCTTCTTTTACAATCAATAGCTTAATTGAAAGAGAAAGAAAAAGACAGTAAGGTTTTTCTTAAAAGTTATGTAACATATGCATTTGATTAGATAGCGCAACGGTTGCTTTCCTTGCACGACGTCAGTTTCATTTTCTGATAAATTTTGATTTTCATTTCGCCTTAGGATTAGTTTCCTTAAATGAAATCCACCACACAATTGTCCCTTTAAAATCTTAAATATTAATTAATTATTTTAATTAAGATAATGAAGATAAAGATGACGAAAATATGTAAATATGCGCTGATATTAAATAATTGTACTACACTGAAGAAAATGCAGTTTAAGTGAATAAGAAAAAAAAAATAATAAAAATAAATATAAAACAAAAACAAAAGGGAAAAAGAAAAAGAAAAGAAAACTCAAATATAAAAGAAAGTAAATAAAACTTAGAATAGTTTGAACTTTGAAACAAAACCAATTTCTAATTAACTTAAATATAATTTTCACTATTTTCACTTTATTTCGCTGTTTAAGAATATGCTTAACTACTGTGACTGCTTAATATTTCAACTTTAATTCTTATAACCGTTTTGTTCCTTCCAACGTTCTCTGTCCGCTGTACGTAGACTTAGCTCTCAAATAGTGAAAAGTTCATAATGTGCATTATATGAATGTAAACTGCACTCAAAAGCAGATAAGATCTTATGAAAAATTTTCTTTAGATAGCAAAAACTATTTCTGTTCGCAAACTCAAAGTCTGGCGTAATTTTCTTTGGCAAGCGCCTACAAATATATACTTTTATATATATACATATACATATATATATATATATATATACATATGCACGTTGTTTTAATTGCCATGTATTTTTTATGCCTTCTCTTCCGAACCTTTACAACTACATAATAAAGAAGACTAAAAGATTTCCAAAATTTTCATTTACCAGGACATGAAAATTTAAAAATTTTCCCTTCAAGAGCGAAGAAGATTTTAGTTTCGTCGCAACTACACGAAGATAACACAGAAACTTTTCTAGTCCATACGCTTAAGATGAATTCGCGAAAGTGCTTTAAAGTGTGCTTAAAGTGAAACAATATTAACTCGCAATGTCCATAAGACACGCAATATATGTTCCCTCTCAGTCATTCGTAGTAAAAACTATTATTTTTATTATTTTCTCCTTTTTCTTAAACGATCACACAGTGGCCAACTGCATGCATTTCCATTTTTTTAATTTAATTACATAGCTTTTCTTAATTTTATATGTGTTTGTGTTTTTATGCGTCGACTGCAGACTGCAGTGTTGCGCACAAGATATTCCAAATTTTCGTAATGCATAGAGATAACTTACGGTGCGCACATACTCTTGATAAGTGTAGATATTAAAGTGTCTCTTGATCCTACCTACAAATTCGTTTTTGTTACTGTCGTTAAGCAGACGGGTCGGATTGCGATTCTCGGTATCGAGTAAATCCGATAGTTGCGGATTACAGACTCGCTATAGAGTGTGCATTTTTCTTACTATTGCATGAATGATACGCTGCTCCATCGAGTAGCACACTCGATGTCGCGAACCATATATCGGGTCCAGGAATCAATGAAATCGGTTCATAGACCTGCTTTTAAGTAAGTCAAAGTACGTTAGCAACTATAATGCCTAAGAAGCGCGACTAAACCGTGCAAGATTATCCTTTATCATGTATATTACATATGACGTGACATATGGCCGATATAACGATTGCACGAATTTTCGCCCTATTTAATAATCAGACAACACCCACAAGCCGGTAGTAGATATTAGTAGATATCGAATCGAACTTGTAATTATTTTATAACATGGGCAGTGAATTTTGAATTGATCCTAAACTATTTATCCTAAGTTGTATGCACGATGGGCAATTTAATGATTACAAAAAAAAAAAAAAGAAAAAAGTTAACGCTTTAAAGTGAATTTTTTTCGCTCTCATGTCATTTTCTTTAAAAGTGACTTATCTGAATATTCGACCCGAATTTTTTCCCTTTGTTTACATAAAACAATTTGCAAGAAAACGTATTCGAAAACTGCTCGTCTCTGGCTCAAAATATACATATTCACCCATAACCTTGATCGAAATATGAATACAATGAAATAAGATAAGTAGGTAATAAGTTTGAAAGACGGAGGGACAAATGATAGAACCATAATTCAAAAAACGTAAATCTTGGTCCATCTTTTTAACGAGAAAAACAAAGCGAGAACTTGGTACATCCGTCTGTTACCTACTCTACTAAGTCGAAAGTCAATCAACCTTGTGCGCACATAGATGCTGTTTGCTATGATAAAGAGCTTGACAGGATTTTCTTAAGACTTTCTTTGCTCCTTGAACTGAGCGCACGAACATATGTTAAAATAACCCGGTATTGGCAAAATGCAGTCACTTTAAGTGGCATTTTTTGTCATGTTTTTTTTTTACTCGACTAACGTTTAAGCTTCTTTTGCTTTTCACAAATTACATTATGCTCTAAAAGCGTGTGTTTTTCCGGCAATAATGGCAAAATAAATCAATTTTTAATATTTTATTATTCTACGAAACATTTTTACTGCAATTTTTTCATCATAATCTCTGATGAAGAAAACTTGAAAATGAATTGAATTTCTTCATGAAAAGTTGAGCTAGAGAGAGAACAGTCAATGTACTTTTGCCTAAGGCCTAGAATCTGGAACTAAGCTTATAAAAATTATTATATTCATTATTTGGGAATAAGAGTATAAATGTTTGCAAGACCCGGACATCTCGTTACCATCGCATTATGCTCTATTATGCCCAATTAGCAAAATATTTTGCAATTTTCCTAAATTTCATTTAATTAAAGAATGAATGAACGAAAAAAAAAGTCTTGTTGACGAATTGCGATTTCATTTGTAACGCTCGCATCTTCGAAAATACTAATCACTTTCAGTCTGATGGCTATTTCCACAAGGGCTATGTTCACTTTGCGAAGAGGATTGGAAGTCTTTCACTTGCGATGCGTGACAAAACGCGGCGGTCTGTCGCAGAGGTGTTCATTTCTCGAAAATGACGCTTAGCCATATATATATAGAGCTGTATAGCTTTGAAATATTGCGACTCTTACGTTCACCTTAAGTAATCGCCGTAACCGAATCCGGATTTTCATGAAAAATGGCAATGACTTATAAAGAGACCATTGAAATGGTAGATGGTAGAATTGCACGGTTTAAAACGTCAAAAAGAAGCTACGAAAATTTGTATTTAAGATAAGCTTTCTTCAGTGGTGCGAGTATAAGAACTTTGCCTTACATGTAACTATGATGACTAGTCAGTCTTCTTGAAAATGTTTTATTTAATATTTTACTGTTTTCGTATTTAAGTTACGATTTCATTACTATTAAGCATTCTTTGTGTGTGTGCTAATTTAGTGCGTAATATATGAAATACGAAACAAGAGTTTGTAAGAAAAAATGAAAACAAATTAAAGTAAATTTTTTAAATGTATAAAATATTCTCTTTTTGGTACGAGCTTGAACATTTAATTGTAAAATAAATTGATACAAAAGAAAATTCGCAAACGTACACACATATATACATAAAAACCCATAGATACTTGTAAAACAAAAATTTCCTTTAAGAATATTTAGAAGGAATTATCCATTATTGTACGTCGGAGGAAGGATTCGCAGAAAAATTTTAAAAAATTACTAAAAATAATTACACGATATTTTATGTTTTTCGGTTAAATAAATACGAAACAGAAAATAAAAAATAAGGAGAAACAAGAAGCAAACATGCATAAAAACATATTTAGTTGTATACATAACTCGGAGCAAAACATTTTTTTCTCAACTTTTTGGGTCAACAATCTGTACATAAAACCTTGTAAATGTATTTAGTAAGAGATGA